>VXBI01006186.1:230456-322468 GCA_013397375.1 Toxostoma redivivum
TTAAATCCAGCCTGAATAAAGCTGAGAATGTAAGAAATCTGATTTTGTATTGGAACCCCACCGTCTCTGTCTTTGTAAATGACTGTGCAGAACATACAGTGTATCCAGACAGTATATCCTAATGGGATAGGCTCCAGTGGGCTAGGAGACAAAGGAACCATTCCATCATAAATTGCCTGTGCTTGATTGGAAGGTTTCTCTGTCCCTCTGGTGAGTCGAGGAGAGCTCACCTCAGGTGCTGAGGCTATCCCAAAGCTAGTGCTGGAATTCACATCCACATTTTGTCTGATAAGCAGTGGATTTCTCCTCAGTTCTTTCTGCTGTGCACGGTCACTGCCCTACCTACAAACACAGCAGCATCAAAAAGAGTGTGCTTTTTTCTGTTTTGCTCCTGGTAGGAGTCTTTCCTTCTGCTGAGTTTTCACACAGATACATTGGAGCAAAATGCCAAGTGAAAACAGTGTTTTGGCTACAGCATGATGAGCTCGAAAATATTTAGTGTCCTTTTGTGTTCCAATCAGTGTCTTTTCTATATATTGTAAAAATACTGGATTTGGAGTAGGCAATTGAGTGCATTCCATAATTAAGTTGCATTTCATGTCATGTTCCAGTTGTTATGTTTGTTGTAGTGCTGCATGATCTAAATGAACAGCTGTCATGTGTAGGTAAATGCAGAATAAGCTCTGAAGTGAAGTCATGTCCCAGTGATTGGTTACAAGCTTCTGTGAGGCCTAATTTAAGACAGGTAATTTACAGCAGAATGTTATACTTCTTTAATAATTTAAGTTAGAAGTTCAAGAACAATTAATTTAAGCAGAGAAAATTGAACTCCAGCCTCATTTATAGATCTTCTTGCTCTATTAATACATGACAAGGTGGCACAATCAGTAATCTCATTGACATAATTACCATGAAGGCTGCCATTCTGCAAGCCACACCGTGTCCATGGGCTTCCCAGGAAGAAAATACTTGAGTAATTTTGCAATTATGAAATCATAGGATGTAGCTATTTTGTGAGTACAAACATGATTAAATTAATATTTTCTTTGTAAAATTAAATAGCCTTCTCCCTTGGCATCTGAATTACAAGAGAATAGCCAGGAGATACGAGGTCTGGGCTAACTAATTTTTCACGTGTGGAATCACTTAAGTAGCCTGTTCATCAAGGAAGGGGAATATTTGCTTGGCTCCCTTGATTTCAAGAGAACCAATACATGCTTAGTGTTTTATGTATCTGTACAAACACTTACAAACAGGCATATTTACATTGTGGCATATTGAAGTTGTCCTTAAAATTAAATATAATTTTCTGTGTAATACATAAATTGTAGCTGCCATCGGTTTCAGACCTGTGGTGCAAGTAAAGCAGGAATACAGTGTGGATGTGTTTATGTTATAAATAGGAATAGACAATAATTACAGCAGGCTTTAATGAATACTCCAGTCAGCAGGTACTGATGCCCTGCTTTCTTTTGCAGCTCCGGAAAGCCATTATAGATCACATCTCAGACTCCTTCTTAGACACCACTGTTCCACTGCTAGTTCTCATTGAAGCTGCTAAAAATGGAAGAGAGAAAGAAATAAAGGAATATGCTGCTATATTTCGAGAACATACCAGCAGGCTTGTGGAGGTATGTTTGATGGAATTGCACTTTTTCTGCAAAATATGGTGTAAGTGACTTGCCACTGAACACTCCCTTTGCTGGCAGATGTCAAAGAATGTTTAAGGCTGGCATTTCAGAAAAGAATAAGGAAGTGGCTTTGGGTAATAGTAAATGTACTCCATTTTCCTATAATGGTATATAGGAAGACAGAGGGCTTTGTGCTTGTATAGCATTTCATTGCATAGAAATTAGATGGTGTGGAATTGTAATTTGAGAAAGGTGTAAGCCTTTCCACCGAGGTGTTCAGTGGGAACTTGACTAAACGTGTGTTTCTGGCAGTGTTAGCTCACAGTGTTCAGGATCCTGCTGCCCGAAGTACAGGAGCCACCGTGTCAGTGCCAGTTGTTTGCCAGCTTTGTCCCTTGGGAGCTCTGTGAGCTGTGCAGTGATCTGCTCAGGGGCAGTGGGGCTCTGACACAGCCTAGAGCCAGGAGCCTGCTGGCAGAATCATTGGATATTCCCAGCTGGAAAGGACCCACAAGCATCAGCAGCCCAGCTCCTGCCTGGATGCTGAATGAGCCCCCTGCATACACTGGAGACTGGGATTCATTTCTGAAGGATGTACTTCCTTAGTGCTTATGAATGATTATTCTGCAGCTTGAAGAGATCTGCAAATACAACTGGGGGAGATTTTCCTTTGTGGGACACTCAGTCCTGCGAATGTAACTAAATATGCACTGACCTAAACTCATTTGAACTGCAGCTTGGAGCACTGCTGGAATACTGAAGTCAAAAATTCACAGCAATATTATCTCAAGTGCCTGGAAGGAAGGCATTAGTGATTTTTGTGGGGTTTTTTAGCTTTTGGTGCTTTTGTGTGCAGTAATGCAAAAATGGGGGAGAAATCAATGAATTCATTCTGCAGCTGAAAATTTACTTAGGAGAACTATTTGGCTCAGAATTAATAATTAATCTTGAGTGATCTAGAGATAATGAAAGAAAAACAGGTAAAGATCTAAAGTAAAAGTAGGGTACTGCATTTCAGTTTCTCTTCATGGTCATGGGAGTACAGAATAAGAATAGTTGTTGGTTTACAAGAGTATCTGATTTTGACCGTGCTGCAAAATCAATTGACAGCTGAAATACAGACTCAAAGCTGCAAACTTTTCTGATTTTTAATGCTGAAGCTCAACCATCCTGAAGTGACTTCATTTATAGAAAGAACAGGTGATCGCTGAAGATCAAATAACTTGACTGAATTTCTGAGTCCAGCTGACATACCCAAATCATGATTCATTTTAGCAGACATAAGCCTAAAATCCAGTATTGGTTTCCTTTCATGGGTGTGAATTTGTGTCCCAAATGCAAGGACTAGCTGGCCATGAGTGTGGGTGTGTGATTGGAGAGACTGATGGCTGCACAGATTCGCTGTCTGGAAAATCCACAGACTGATCTTGCTGCATGTGTGAATACATATTTATATTTATATATGTGTATACATATTTATATTTATGATGTGACTCAATGTGCTGCCTACAGTAAAGAAAACTCACTTCTAAAGAGAGACTGTACACAGTGCCACCTCCTATTGTTGAATTAGTTGTTCCAAATATCACTTTACTGGGGTTATATCGTGGCCTGCTATTGAAAATTAACTTCAGTAATTCAAACTTATACTTCATGTTATCTTCTGGATATCTAGTAGAACTAAGTATCTTATTTAAAAGGTGCTTACATTGGTTTAATGCCCTTACCAGTATCTCTAAGCAAGAGCTTGATTGATGGCTTTTTGATAAACTGTGTTTATCAACTGCTAAATTCTCCAGCAAATTAATTAGGTGGTAGTTGTACTGCATCCATCAGCTGTGTGTCCATCTGAGGTGAAACAGAACAAAAATGAAAAAAACATTAACAGCTAAGCAAGTGGCCACAAAGGGGCTTTGTGGAGATAAACAGATTTATCTCACTTTTAAGAAAAACTCAATCATTTCCAACAGCATCATGTAAGAGGGAGAAATATGGCAGCTGTTTTGGGGAATGTTTAATACCAATTAAATTTATGTAGATGTAATAGCTTTTAAACACATTAGAGCAATTACTATAGCAGTTCCAACTGGAAGCATATTTGGGTTTTAGTGGCCTAAACCATGTTAAGCTGAGAATACATGTATTTTTAAATTGATATAATGGAACACTGCTCTCTTGCTTTAATTTCTCAAGGGAAATGGTATAGACAGACTTGGATCTGACTAGTTGTGGTTTTCAGAAGCATATGTGCTTCAACATGCACATACTTCAGAGCTGAGATGTGGCAAATGTGCTTGGAGCTGAACATGGGGCCATGGATAATTCATGTGCTGTAGAGATCAGATTGGCTAAAAGTGCTACCCAAGGCAGGGATTCTGCCAGAAGGGCAGGACAGAGCAAAGGAGATGAGTTGCCTTTGGATCCTTGCTATTTCTATTGTCCCTTTATTTATCCCAGAATTTATGTTTCTCAGTGAAAATTCTAATGTATCCCTTGTCCCTTTTGGGACAGGTGCCCAGCCTTTAGCCAGGGAAGTGTTCCACAGCGTGCTTGTCTGCTCTCTGTAAGATCTGGAGTTGGATGACAGGTTAATTCAAGATGCAATCCAGTACAAAATTCCTGTAACTCAGGAGAAAGTTGCCAAGCATTATTGTATTTCTTGAAGGGGCTCTTAAATGTGAGGTATGATCTGTGTGTTTGCAGGGGAGGCCCCACGTCCTTTCCTTTGTAGTTTATCTCCTGCACTGATACAAGAGCCAACAAACCAATTCCCTTACAACTGAGAGGTTGTGGAATACAACTCCAAAATCCAGTCAAGTGTGCTGTTGCAGAAATGGGCTTCATCTCTGCTACTGAAAATAATTTAAGTATTGAAATGCCACATCATGGGTGCCATGTACCTGGCTATGGAATACTAAGAGACAACAGGTGTAGTTCAAATGTTTTAAAAGCTTAACAACTAAGAAAAACGTTGTAAAAAAAGGCACAGAACAGTAACTGTGCCAGAGAAGGCTGGTGGTGAGGGAGATGAGACACCAGGCTTCTGAAATACGACTGTGAAAGCAGTTTTTTACCATCTAGGTGTAGCTGTGACACCCAGGGAGCTGGGTGGCTTGTGGGCACCAGGTGACAGAGAAAAGGCCAGTGATGCAAGCAAGACTGCCCATTTTGTTAAATACACAGTACCTTGTTTAGCAGATTAAAAAAGGGAGTTTTTTCTTTTGTCAGCTGCAAGTAGCCTTTGTGGGGCATGTGGGGCATGCACACAGCAGAGCTGTTGTAAGCTTTGAGAGGTGAAAACCAGCTCAGATGCTGGCAATCCCTGGGTTTTGTCTAGGGAACAAAAGCAAAAGTTTGCATTCTCAATGTGCTTTGTTTCTGCCTGTGAAGCAGTCCAGGTCTGGATGTGAGCCCGCTGCAAACCTTTGACATCTCGAGCATCCTGTGGTAAAGACTCACAGCCTTACTGTGTGTTGTGTAGAGAAGTGTCTGTGAAACCCCCACATGATCTTTTCTTTTCCTCTCTCTGAATTCTGGTGTCAGAAGAGAAAAGGAACACCAGTCTATTTTCCTTCTCCATGCCACTTATTCTTTCATTTTTAAAAATGGTTTTCTAAGTACTCCTGGTCTTTAAAAAATTTCCTTATTTGCAAGCCACAAAAAGATCAGATTGGTCCCTTCCCTGTACCTTTTCCAGCACCTTGCAGCCCATGAGGTGGGAGGGCAGAACTGTGTGTGCTAATCAATACAGTCAAAATACTTCATAGAATCACAGAAATTATTGGTTATCTCCTCACAAAGTGACTCACTTTTAATCTCTCTAGACTGGCTTTCATCTGTTACCATTTAGTCATCTAGTACCATGATATCCTTTTGCAAATCTTCATTAGTTATTTTATTTACTGCTCCAAATAACTTGTTAAAACATATGTAAACAAAATTTATAAAAAGTTAATGCAGACACTGCGACCACAAGGAAATTCCTGGCTCACAGCTTTCCCCAATTTCCTGCTGATTTGTTCTGGGGGCTGAAACAAGTGATGCTAATCTGAATCATCAGGGAATTTACTGGTTACTCAGCTACCCTAATTCTTGAAGGAGTCTGGCATCCCGTGCCTTGATCTCACCCACAGTACAATCAGTAGTCCAGATCTTTCATTCTTCCATTGCTTTCATGTATGAAAACAGGGGTGTCCATTCCTGCTTATTCCAACATTGCTCTTCTAAAAGATATTTATGGCATAAGGAAGATTTATGACTATTTCCTTTTCACTTTATAAAGGTAACTTGTTGCACTTGAAGATACATGCTGTGAAATCACCTGGGTAGTAAATGCTGAAGTTTAATTCTCTCCCAATTAAGAAAAAAGTGTTTTTAAAAAAAATATAGGTTTTCTTGACTCCAATCACGAGTTCAGCTTCAGTGAGTCTCCTCCTATAAAAAGCAGTGTCTCAGCTCTCTCCTGACAGACTGTTCCAGCTGAACATGTTCCATACACTTGGAAGGCTTCAGAGCAGCTGTTGAGCTGGGCTGATGATGTTAGTGTTGCCCCAAAGTTGAATTGGATCATAGTCATTTGAAAGTGAAGGCAGAACAACACATCAAAAGAGATGATATTGTATTCTCAAAATAATAAGTGAGCAATAATTTGAATCAGCACAGTGGTATTGCCTACTCTCATATATCCTTTGTTAATGTTGTTCTAGGGCTCAGTTATAAATATGCTGTTGTTGCCATATTGATTAAACCATCAGTGTTTAATTCTCCTGTCACGACATTTCACTTGATTGCAGAAATTTATGAGAAAAGTTTCTGAATCTGGACCACGAAGACCTGTATATTTGTGTAGCCAGATCTGCAGTCACATAAGAATGGACTTTATTATTGCAGCCAGCAAATCCAGTGGTGACAGTAATAAAATGATTTTGATGTTACAGCACTAGGCTGTAAGTCCATTTTTAAGTAACACAAGCCATTGATATTTGTGTTATTTCCAGTTGAAGCGTTTCCTTATGTTCTCAGTTTAAAACCCGTACTAACAATACAGGCCTGTACACCCCACCCACCAGTATCTCTCCTCTCCTCTCGGTGCTTTGCTTGTTTTGTCTTCTTTCAAAGTTAAATTCAAGCAGCTATTCTGAGATTTTATTGTGTTGGTCTTTTTTCAATTTAAAACCTTATCTACCCCATTGACTCTTAACCCAAGATAAAGATTTTCTGAAAATCTCTCTTGATTACATAAAGTGCCTGTTTCTTCTTTGACTAAATGATTAGTTTAGTGTGGATGCCTAATTTTTAGATGACAGAAGTGATTTGATTTGTACCTTGAGAGCTGACTGCTGGTCTATTTTGAGACAGGCATTATGTTGCATTTTCTTATGCTTTGTACAGCAGTTTTAAGCATATCCTGTATTGAGGGCAGTTTTTGAACCTGTTTTTAAAAGATCAAGGATGCTTGAAGAGTAGATTATTACATTTTTTGTATATAAACACAATAGACCGAGTTGGATATTATAAAAACAGAAGTTCATCTTCTCACAGAGGTTAATCCAACAGTGAATTTGGTATGGAAATTAGAAGTACTGCTTAAAATATCAAGATTCTGCAGTTTCTGTTTTAATCTGAAAATGAATTCTCTAATAGAAGCAACAAGTCTAGAGAAAGAAGATACTTTCCCCCCCTCCTTTGAATAGGAAATGCTAATTGAGCTATGCTGAATTGCTGTGTCACTGACTCACTGCTCATACTGGAATTTTAGAAACAAAAAGTATCCTCACAGGGCAGTGACCTCTGTAAATTGGCTTGAGCAGTGAGATCTCTTACCAATCTCCCTTCTGAATTAGCATTTGGAAGTTGCAGGCCTTCCTTCACAAACTGATTTAAGATATGACAAAGCAATACAATTCAAAAGCATGTATATAAATTCAGTGAGGTGCAAAACATCAGAGAGATGGAAAGACTGAACACCGTACCAGCTCTGGGGTGATAACATTTCCAGAGGTGGTAGCAACTAAGTATTTTCTTTCTCGTGTTCTTAGGTTTTCTCTCTGCTGAATTCATGAACTGCTCTGTGCTCTTAGCCTGGAGGTTCTACCTGCTGCTAGAAGGTGCACAGGTTTGGGGTGTCAGCCACACCTCCAGGAGCATCAGCTGGGGCTTTGTGGCCAGCACTAGTGTTGGAAAAGCTCACAGTGGCAAAGGATTTGAGATCTCCTGGTTACCATTGCAGCACTGCCATAGCTGCACAGGAATTGCATCCCCATGTCTCAGATTGAAACGTGCATGGTGTACTGAGGCATGTGGAGGAAGCAGCACAGCCCTAGTTCCAAAGTGAAACAGCCCCCAAACCCCTTCAGCTGCCCACTCTGGCTTTGATACCGGACACTTCCCACGTATGAAATGAACACTCAGCTGCTGGAGGATTTTGATGAGCACCAAGGGTCACGTTAAACATTCTTCTGATGGAGGTTATTTTAGGCTGCAGTGCCTTATGTTCCTCATATACTGCATCAAATCCTTCTAAGTCTGAATATTGATTATGTAACATTGAAAAAAACCCCTAGAATATATTGCAGGATGAAAAAAGATTTGGGTTAAGATTCTCTCTGTAGTCTTAAGTCTTTGAGAGTCTTGGCTATAAAAGATTCTTCAAAGATCTGTTTTTTTTAATAGAAAATGCTTGTTATTAATGGGAGTTCCATATTAAAATTCAGCAATTTTGAAAAAAATTCAAGATATGAAGATTAAATAATTTCAGATTTGATATATATAGGTTTTGCTTTGAAATACCTTTTAATTTTAAATGTTGTGATTAAATTGCAAATCTATTTGAAATATTTGATTGTATGGAAACATTTACAAAGAGTCTTCTAGGACATTTCAAAATTATCTCTGAATATAAACACAGTTTTAAATTATGAAAAGGAAGGCAAAATAGTAATGAGAAGCTTTAATGGATCCAGATGTACTTTCTAGTCCCCTGTAAGACACGCCTGTTTTTAGTGACTGGAGTGTTCTGGCCTCTTGGTCCCTTCTACCAAAGACCAAAGGAAGTTCTGCTGTTGGGATATCAAGTATGTAACAGGGAGCAAAACACAGATACCAAGAAGACTGAAATGTCACATCTACACGAGGAGGAAAGCAGGCCCTGTGCAAGTGGCAGTTTCTTGTTTGGGGAAGCTGACAGACTGTTCTCCTGAGCTGATCCATCACTGAGATGTAATGCTTCCTGAGAGGAGGAGTGATAGGCTGCCTGAACTGCAGATTAAAAAAGGAATTTGATGGGAGCAGGGAAGAATCCTCTGATTATCTTTTCTCTTGGCACAGATGCAGATCTCCCACTGCGGTGTTTAAAGGTCAGCTATAGCAAGCAGAGGCAGAGCTTTAATAGAAGTGGAGGCGATGATGAAGTGAACTTTGTGTTCTTCATCCCTCCTCCTGCTACACGAATATACCTTTTTCTCTGTCTTTTGATGGAATAATACTGACCTCAGATCTGCTGATACACAACTTTGAAACTTTAGCCTGTGGCCTTAATTCTTGCCAGTGTGTTTTTCAGGTTTGCCTGTATTGCAGTATGACAGTGCTGGCCTCTGGGACTACAAACAAGGGACAGGAACAAACAGCACATCTATTAAAGTGCATCAGTGGTGTGGCGTGTAGATACAGAGCAGCAGAGGCGTGCAGGACACAGAGTGTTGCTCAAAAAAAGTTTGCAAGTTAGTACAAAGATTTCCAGTGCAGAAAATGCACACCTGTTGAAGCTGATGGGCATTTCATCTTAAGAGAACATTTAAAAAAAAAACTTAAGTGAGAAGCTGTAAAGGAGAAAAGCCCTTGAGTTATAAAAATGCTTATTGTTTCTATTTCTGCAAGGAAATTGAAGTTTTAGATATACATAGATTAAAAATGATTTTTTGTTCAATGCTATTAGAATTACAATGTCATTCTGGCAAACAACGTGGAAGAACTTACATATGGTAAAATGAAATGTTTTCAGCATTTGTGGTTCATTTGCAAAATGTTTGTAAAACTGAGGACAGTGGAACCAATAGTAAGTATCTGGTAACCAAAAGTAATATTGACAAGAAATGAATCAGCATGCTCAAGAAAACTCTTCCCTTCTCCCAAAAGGCAAAACACAGCCATGGCTCTTGAACTAAAGCTGTCTATGTCTGCTTCTTGCGAAAACAGCTCTGCCAAAAGTCAGTTTGAACATGGAATCTGCAAAATCTAACAGGTTGCTTATTATTTTCTATACAAACAGTAAGTATTTCTCTTTAAGTACAATGGGAAAACTCTCCCACATCAGTCTGTTTTATTGGCATGCATCTAATAGATGATAGCTCTTAGTTGACACCTTGTCTGATTTTGTATGTAATTTAAAATTTGACATAGAAAGATATAGCAAATATAGTGACCTAGAAAATTGGGTTGAGAGCAACTTTCCATAGGTCTGGAAGATGCAACAAAAACATCCTAAACAAATCATCTCACTCTTGTACTTCCCTGAGTGTACCACAACAACCAACTTTGAAGCAGCCTGTGAGAGCTGTTACTTTTACCTCTGAACATCCAGGACTTAAGGACTGCATTCTTTAACCTTACTGAGCTTTTACTTGGAGCTAAGGTCCATGGAAATAAAACTGCTTGAACTCTGAAAACCAACTACCCCTCTGATTTGATATCCAATATACACTTGCATAGTTTCCTGTCAGACAGCAGCTTAATCTAAAATAGATTTAACAATCCTTTAATTTTGCCTTATGTATCAAAGTACTGCATGTACAAAGTCCTGTCAGTTGGAAGACTCTGATTTCTTTCTACCACCTTCAAAGACAATTGGGAATTGAGTATTCTCAGCACTCCTCCTATTTCTATCAGTTTTAATCCCAGACTGGTAAACACAAAATAAAAATAACATTTTAATCCTTTATTGCCTCTTCTTAAATATTGATTTTACTGTGCTATTGAAAAACAAAACTACTTCTGACAATGGCAAAACTTCAAAACTGCATGCGTAGAGGTCAAACTGACAGATTACTGGAACATCTTTATTAACTTTCAGAATATCAGAAGAGAGCAGAATCTTTTATTGTTCTCCTTTGGAGTATAATCAGAAGACAAGAAGCATGAATCCTGTTATGTGGAAGTTTTTATTTTCAGGTTGTTCAATGCTAAGAGTTTTCATCCCCAGATATAAGATCCAAGCCAAGGGCTTGTAATTTTTTTGCTGTTGCTTTTGCTCTTACTATTCTTCTTTAACCCATAATATATCCAGTGGCGTGATCATATATGTCAAAATAGCAGTTGAAGACTGTAAGCTATAGAAGATATCCTCATATGTATTTTTGTGGTACAGTCTGTCTGTTAGTCGTGTACAGAAGCGTGCACAGCCTCTGTCCTGTGGATACAGGGTCCCTTTGCACAATGGGATCTGCAGGCACACAACTCCAGTGTGGCTTTCTGCTTCAGGGAGCACTGAACTGTGGGGCAGCGAGCGTATGGAGATGTGGATGCGGAACAGTGGTCAGCATTTGGGGAAGAAAATGTATCTGTCAGCAGATTGGGATGTCATTTTTGTAAATACGATCAGCTCTTCTGAGCACAATCAATATTTATGAATGGGAAGTGGATTTTCATTACATTACCATACTAATTAACCCTCCTCTCTTACCACACATTATTTTTTCTTACTGTCAGTTAGTAAGGTAATGCTTTGTTTTTTGAGAGGAAAACCACCTAGTTTTAGTTTGCTAATTTCTGTGCATCCTCAATTTGTGTGATAGGGATTTCCTGCTCAGGCTGCCCTTGTTGCTGTCTGACTTTCTCACTTTCAGAGAGACACTTAAATCCAGAGTCCTCCCGGACCCATTTGAGTAACCTCACTGCTGACTTTGCTAATTTTAGCAAATCTGTGATTAACGACAATAATCTAACTACAAAATAAATAAACAAACAAACCCATACAAAACAAACAAAAACCCCCCCCTCAGAAATACTTTTTTTTTTGTCTGCAGCTGTTTAAAAATCAAACTTTTGATGTCAGAAACAGGAATGCAGTGCCTGTAAGGCCAAGAGTTGGGTGTTAAACTCCAGCTTTCCCACTTCAGTGAGTTTGCAGAGTCCTTCAGCAAATGGATCTGCTTGGCAGGAGGGTGTGAGGGCTCTGGGGCAGCTACAAACCCTCTGCTGCCAAGTGTTTGCAGAGCCTGGAACAGGTAAAGGTGCTTTACCTAAAGATGGTAATGGCATTTGAGGGGGAGGGTTGTGTGGAATTACTTCTAAAATTACAGGCAGCACGGGAATGATGCACAAATTCTTTAAACGCAAAAAAATGTATTATGTTCTAATAGAGCAGTGTGGCAGTAGTAATTGATAGGTGGCAGGCAGAGGGAAGGAGGCCTTTAGAGACAGGTAACTTGTTTCTGGATGTTTTGGAGGTGGTAGATGGATGCTTAATGGAGAGCTAATGTGGTCAAAACAGTGAATTAAGAAAACAAATTCAATAAAATTTGGTTAGTCAGGCATGTAGTTCTAAGTGTATGGAAACTTTAAGACTTTGAACCTTGCTGTTTAGGTCCTGACAGAGTTCTAGCATTTTGCAGCAAGTCCTGAATTAATAATGCAAGGATTTTTGCACCTCTGTATAATTAACAAATAAGGTCCAACATTCCTATTACTGATTGAACTTCAAGTGATAAATGGTGACATTTTCATTAATCCTCTTAATCAGAGTCTTTATTGCGTAAGTGTGAAGCAAGAGAACAAAAGATAAACAGCCCAAAGATTTATCAGACTTTGTGTGTCTGAGGGATGTATTTCAGCAGCTGCAAATGTCAGGCACCTTGTGCAGTGTGCTGGAGTTAGGGGAGCTCCAGAGGGAAGTGTCCCCAGCAGGATACAGTGGTGAACATCTGTGGTGATACTGTACAGAGAGCTGACACAAGTGCATTGGCACTGACTTCTTGCCTTTTATTACTGCAGACACCAGATTTAGAAGTTGCTCAGAATATTAGAAATTGTGCAAATTGTGATTCCGTTATATTCCCAGAAGCCTCATCATTTTGATACATTAATCTGTAATGAGCCAGTCAGCTGTAACAGAGTAATTCCAAAGGTGCCAAAAAAGGCACTCATCATCAAAATATTAACATCATTTTACTAAAGTTTGTGCTTCTTAAATACCAAACAAGTCTCTCTGGTCATTTGTTAGGGTTTGCTGGTTTGTTTTTATTTTTTCCCTTTGACTATGAACGCTGTGATAATTGTTAAAGGAGGAGGTTTACTCTTCACAGTTTTAAACGGAAGGAGGGTAGGTTTAGATTAAGTAGGAGGAAGAAATTGCTCCCTGTGAGGGTGGTGAGGCACTGGCACAGAGTGCCCAGAGAAGCTACCCCATCCCTGCAAGTGTCCAAGGCCAGGCTGGAGAGGGCCTGGAGCAGCATGGGCTGGTGGGAGGCGTCCCTGCCCATGGGACTGGATGATCCCTTTCAACCCAAAGCATTCTAGCATTTTGAGAGTATTTTCCTGATGGTTGGGCAACAATTTGGCTTGCTCAATTTAACCACGTCTCTAGGAGTCTTTCTGGGTATTTTTCCACTGGCAAATGGCTTTTGAAGCAGTATTTTTCTGCCACTGCCTGCGTGATGCTATTTACAAGACTGTACTTTATAACATGAATTTCTAGATACATTGAAATAATTGATAAACATTTTTGTTCTTAAATGCAGTTTGTACACAATACCTAGAGGAGCTATGTCATATCTTGTGTTTCAGACCAGAAAGCAAAAAGTAGGGCAAATTCTTTTATAATACAGGTGTAACAGCATAAATAAAATTTTTAAAAAAGAGTGGCTGGGGAAAAAAAAGTAAGGAAGTTATCAGAAAACACTGTGGGAAGCCATGGACTAGAATTTCTGATTACAAGGAAGGCAAATGATCGTTATTTATTGGGGAAGCTGGATATGTTTTTGTTTATGACAGCTTGGCTGAGACAGAAGGAACGTCCTGCTTGGTATTTCCCTTTGGTTTTATTCATCTTCTGCAGAAGTTTCTTAAAAGAATCTGAACATCAAACTTGAGCAATATGCAATAATGTCAGTGTAGTTACTTCCAAGGAATTCATATGGCTCACATTTTAACATAATTGCTTTCTAATAAACGTTAGCCTGGTATTCAAAATACAGAGTTCATGACAAATTTCTAAAACCTTTTGAAGAGTACAGGCTGGTCTTGCTAGGTGTAAGGAACCTCCTTGCTGGGCTCAGCAGGACAGAACTAAACTGTGCAGATGCTTTCTCTAGCTGAGCTGTCCTCAGTCGCACTGTCACAGTCCTTTACCCAGCTGAGGCACTGAGGGGAGAGGACAGGAGCACCCAGATCCCAGGAACTTTGTGATGGGAAGTTCAGATCAGCATATTCTGAGATTTAGCTTAATTAACTAGGACCCGTTTGTAGATTTAAATTCTAGACTTCCTTGCACAGAGATTTGTTTCCTTTGAAATGCGACTCCTGCATGTCTTTGGTTGCTGTTGGACAGGTGTCTGCTGTGCATGAGGATCATTTCTCCTCAGGGCATGGCTTTGCAGTGAGTAACAGTCAATGCATTCGCCTCTTTTCAAGGCCGGTGTACTGTAAACAAGATAGAACCTCCTAGGAGTTTTCCTGTGAACTCAGCATGATCCCATTCCTGCTGTTCAAATTCCGTGCACATGCTTTTGGGTCAGCCCACACTGATGCTTCACACTGCACTGCAATGTGCAGTTTGCAATCTGGACAACTTTCTATGTGAGTTTTGGTTGCAAGGCTCATGAACAGTTTTAAATGTTTTCTTTGTGATCAGTTTCACATTTCCTAGATCAGAGATCACACAGCAAAAATTAGTCAAGGGTTTCTTATAAAATGTTTTATGAACCTTTAAACTCCACTAACAGAAGCAGACTTCCACTGCCACAGAAACATTTTATGTTAGTACGACGTGTGTTCCATATGAACTACAGTAGCTATGAGCTTATGTCCAGCTCCACCGGCAATAGGAATTGGCTGTCTGTACAGGGCTTTCATGGCACCATTTACAAAGAGGAGAATAAAAACTAATAAACCTGAGAAAATTACTGATTCATTTAAGGGATAAAGGAAGGCTGAAAATTAATGAGAGAACTAATTACATTTTTACAAGATATTTGAAATGTAGCTATAGTGAATGCATAAGAACGTACTGTAATGCAGTAATGTAGTAAGAATGCATAAGAATGTGCTGTTGTGCCTGGGGGTGGGAAGGGACGGCGGGCGGTGGCTCCCTGCGGTGCGGGGGACAGACGTGTGTGCGACGGGACCCACACACAGAGCTGGGGGCAATGGCACTCTCACACTCACACACACACAGAGCTGTGAGCAATGGCGCACACGCACAGACAGTCGTGACCAACGGAACCCTTACACACACAGCCGTGAGCGCGAGACTGCTCCCTCAGAGCTGTGAGCAATGAGACCCTCCCGCACACAGCTGTGTGCAATGAGGCCCCATTTGCAGCCGCTCAGCGCCGCGCCCGTCCCGCCCACTTCTGGAAGGTTCGGAGCGGGCGGCGTTTGCCGGTGCGGGGGGCTTTGCCGGCGCATCCCCGCATGGAGCTTTCAGTGGGAATGCAGAAGGTGCAGTACCGCCGCTCTCCCTGCCACTGGAATTTCGCTGGTTTGTCTATCGGAATTCCGCCTTTTTGGTCGCTAGAGTCACGCCGTGCCGGCTGCGGAAGGGGAAAGCGGCGCGGGCAGGGCGCGCGTCTAAAACCGCCCACAGCCGTGAGTTTTGTGCTTTATTGTATGCTTCGAAATGTTTTTTCTCTTTTGAAACCGGGGAGCTTTGGTGGCCTTGCTGCTTTTAAGGCTAATTTCGTGTAGCATAAATTGTAAAATAGCAATCTGTGAGGCACCAACAGAAAACAATATGTTAGGAGTTTTTTTCCTTGAGTTACGAAATTTTCAGTCTCAGTTCTTGGAGACAAAATGGCGTCCGTTGGCGTGAGGGAGCGCGGCGCTGTGAGGGACAAAATGGCGTCCGTTGGCGTGAGGGAGCGCGGCGCTGTGAGGGACAAAATGGCGTCCGTTGGCGTGAGGGAGCGCGGCGCTGTGAGGGACAAAATGGCGTCCGTTGGCGTGAGGGAGCGCGGCGCTGTGAGGGACAAAATGGCGTCCGTTGGCGTGAGGGAGCGCGGCGCTGTGAGGGACAAAATGGCGTCCGTTGGCGTGAGGGAGCGCGGCGCTGTGAGGGACAAAATGGCGTCCGTTGGCGTGAGGGAGCGCGGCGCTGTGAGGGACAAAATGGCGTCCGTTGGCGTGAGGGAGCGCGGCGCTGTGAGGGACAAAATGGCGTCCGTTGGCGTGAGGGAGCGCGGCGCTGTGAGGGACAAAATGGCGTCCGTTGGCGTGAGGGAGCGCGGCGCTGTGAGGGACAAAATGGCGTCCGTTGGCGTGAGGGAGCGCGGCGCTGTGAGGGACAAAATGGCGTCCGTTGGCGTGAGGGAGCGCGGCGCTGTGAGGGACAAAATGGCGTCCGTTGGCGTGAGGGAGCGCGGCGCTGTGAGGGACAAAATGGCGTCCGTTGGCGTGAGGGAGCGCGGCGCTGTGAGGGACAAAATGGCGTCCGTTGGCGTGAGGGAGCGCGGCGCTGTGAGGGACAAAATGGCGTCCGTTGGCGTGAGGGAGGGCGGCGCTGTGAGGGACAAAATGGCGCCCGTTGGCGTGAGGGAGGGCGGCGCTGTGAGGGACAAAATGGCGCCCGTTGGCGTGAGGGAGGGCGGCGCTCTAACGGTGACGGCCAAATAGCTCCGTGTGAGTTGGTGTTTAGGTTGCTATTGGGGCTTAGTTTTTACGCGTGTTCTTGAGTTTAAAGTTGTCTGGGGATGGAGTGTTACAGCAATCCTCTGCTTATGCTTTTTCAAGTCCTGTTGAGTGGCAGCAGGACAGCAAGAGACAAGTGTTTTCCGAAGGTTGGAGGGCACCACTTGGGTTGGAGAGAGAATCCAGGAGTACTGCAAGAGAGAATTGAGTACTTTGGGATGGGGTTGGTTTTCATTCTGAAAAGCTGCTGCTTTAAAATTATTCTTTAAACACACGTGGTGTAGGAAGTGGGAGGGCTTGGTGGTTCTACATAGCATGAACGGCCTTAGGCTCTGACTTGCTTTCTTCAGTAAATTTCTTCTTTTAAACGGGGAGATGGATTTGTACTTGCTCTGGGAAGGTTTCAGGGTGCTTGAGCAGATATTGCCACTGACAGAATATTGAAAGCTAGATGACCTTTATTTTTACTTTTTACCCCTTCTTTTGGTGGAATATCTGACTAAGGAACAATAAGAAACCATGTAAGGATGTATTCATGCATACGTTTGAATTTTGCCTGTGCTTTATAGATGAAAAAGGCCTGAAATTTTGAGTATTCTATTGACAATTTATTGTATGTGTTGCATTTTCCTCTTTTTTACTGAAGTGCAGAAAATGTAGGTTTTCATGCAGTTTTGAGAACCATTTGAGCCATCCTGGTCCTTACTGAGTGCCGGTGATACGTCTTACTCCTGCCAGAAAGCGGCAGTTAATTAATCTGTTTATCAGCACTTGTGCGTGCCTCGTTCCTTGAGGAGCTGTGATTACTCCTTCTCTTGGTTGTTTTAAGGAATTGGCTAATTCTGTGCATGACTGGTGTCCTCTTGCTCCATGGGTAACTGCTGTCTTATTTGCCGTGTTTTGAGGCTGAGATAAGGAGAAGGTTATGTGATTACAGAAATGGAATAGCTGCTTTATCGTTTTGAGAACCCTGCTTTCTTCTTGTTTAATATACAGCATACTTCTGGAAAGCCCCCTGCAGCTAACACTCCAGTAAATAGTGCTGAGGGAGAGGTTTCATCAAGTACTTAGAGCTTTCACTTGCTGTTATGTTCAGCCTGTGGAAGGAGCTTTCTTCAGGGATCAGAGGCCACTTCACAGCTACTATAGTGGATTAAGTCTGGTGCTGGTGCAGATGGGACATTTTTTGGAGAGACCATTAGCGAGACAGGTCAGAACTACAGGCAGTTTCTGTTTTACTGGAGTCTTCAACTAGCTTGCCCCAGAGCATGACTATAATACAAATACAGCATTTGTTCTTGGTTGTAACCAGAGCTTAGAGTCTAGAGAGGGAATCCTTACCTGAACTCTTCAAATGTAACTGTGATCTTAAGCAGTGAGAGAAAGCTTAATGGCGCTCTGCATCAGGTCTGACACTTTTCTTGACGAGGAAATGGTTTTTGGAATTTTACTGGGCAGAATTCTCCCTTTCATGTATGCTGTGTTTGTCTCAGAGTGTGTGTGTGTGTGTATATTAAACTGTTTTCAATTTGGTTGAGGCCAAATTCATCAAGGCAGTCTCCTAGATGAACTTGTAGAAGATTTCTCTGAGTACGTGGAACTTGAAATAAACCAGTTGCAGTTATGCTGTTAGGAAAAAAATCCCATAACAAAACTCAGCAATCCAGTCCATGGGTATTTATGTATGCTTCATTAATTATACTAGCAGAATATTGGGCATGCCTGGTAGGAGGCAGTTGAAGTTACATAACACTCTGAGGAGTTTGAGCCATCTTAACCAGATCATTGGTAACACCTGGAGGGGCAGTGATAAGCCTCAGGTGTAGCAGGTTGGGCTAATTTTGTCAGATAAGCAGTGAGTTAGGCAGTAATGCAGTACTGGGTAATTCAGCTCTGCAGAAAATGGAAGGAGGTGGACACTGGCAAAATCAGCAGAAATGTGCAAGAAACTTAAAGGTGAGTGAAGAAGCTTGCAGGTGTGTGGTCCCCTACTGTAGTTAAGTTAGCAGATTCAAGAGCCTTTCTGAGAGTGGAAGGTGAAAAGCTAGCAGAGGCAGGGAAATCTGCATAATACGTGTTTGAGTAAAGTTTGTACCTGTTTCTCCCCAAAAGCTAATGAAAGGTAAGAGTGTAACTTTTCACCTGAGGTATAACGACTTGATCTGGAAAGAAGTTAATTTTTATTGTAGAAAATTGATTGCAAAACAAGCAACATTGTGGTATTACTTTATTGCCCACTGGAGGTAAGTTTTTAGTCCACAGGAATGTGTTTTTTCACTATAACCGAATACTGTAGTCTATGTAAGTTTTATTAAGCCCATAAAAATGCACATAGTAATCATAAATGCATATAAAATGCAGCAATGACTGGAAGACGTACATACATCATTGTAGCTTTTTCCTTGAAAAAATATAGTCATTATTTAATGTTGACCTTTGTATTTTTTTATGGCTCTTTTTTGTGTGAACAGTCATTTCCCTCAGAAGACTTCTTAAGGCTTCATGAATAAAGCTAGTTGTAGAAACTGAGAGCACATTAAAAGAATATAGAAGATATTTTTGTATACCACAAAATTAGAAGCAGAAAATACATGAATACGTATTTTCATTTGTGATTTGAAGAGAGCAGGCTAATAGTTATAATCAGTTTACACAGAGCATATAATTTTATACTGAAAGCCATATTAACTAATGTAATGTTGGAATTCAAATGTTATTCCTCAGCTCAGTATTCAGTTGCTCTCCTACAAATTAAGTATTGTCTGAGCTGTGATTATTCAGGATTAATCTCTACCTCAGTGGATTGCTGGGCTGTTTTTGTGTCCATTTGTGCACTGTCCTCCTTAAGGCCTTTTTGACTCCCTGCCACTGCTGGGGAGAATTCACGTACTTGTTGAAGGGACACTGTATCGGGTTAGTGTTCCTTAGAGGTGAACATAAGAAACAGTTTTGCTTGGTTTTGTGGAAAACCAGTAAGTTTTTGTTCTGATATTTACTATGTGTTTAAAAAAAAAAAAGAGGTAAAACGATAGGGTCAGTACTTTAAACTCCTGGAAGACTGTGTTTGAAATCTTGTGACCCACAAGTTTATTTTTTGTGAAATTTGCATCATGCCAGTTTTTATTTTAGTAACACTTTCCCATTATGGTACTAAGAATTTCTGTAGGGTTATCGGTGGGAGGGGTTGGGTTGCCAGAGGGTTCTTTGCACTAGGCTAAAAAAATCTCCAGAGAGCAGACTTCGGGTGTACTCTGCAGTGTAGTGAAGGATATGGGTAATTTTAGTCTAGAGCTTTGGAAGGAGGTATTTAATGTGAAGAACAGGAAATCTTCACCAAGAAGAGGGAACAGAAGCTTTCATGGAGTTAATGACTGAGTTATCCTTAGTGATTTACAGTATAAGTGAGTTGGGACTTTGGGTAAAATAATGAAAAGAAACTGAGCTTCTGTTGGTGGAGCAAAAGGGATCACATCTAGAGAACATGCTGCTTCATTTTGTACAATTTATAGAGGAAGAATTTAGCTAGTTAGCAGACAATCTGTTCCTGAGCAAATACTTATTTTGGGGAGTTAATGGAGTGAATTTGACTGAAAAAAATCCTTGGGGTACATTTAATTCTTGCTGTGCAGTGTGGACAATAGATCAGCAAAGCTGTTCTCAACTGCGAATGAAACAGGTGGTGAGGCAGTGCAGTGATTATTTACTCCTCTACTGCTTAAAAATCTCACTTTTGCATTTGACTTTGCATTTTGTTTTCACCCTGGATTTAGCTCTGAACCACTGTATTGCATCCTTAAGTCATGGCTGGAATATCTCTCCCGAGGATTTCTCTTCCTTTCCAGCACAATCAACATAAGACCCCTCACAGGGAAGAGGCGTTCTCACTTAGCATGTGAACTTCCCCTTGCCCCGAGGCTCTTAAGGGCTTGGGAACACATCCCTTTGGTCTACAGAAAGGGTGTTGAGTTATCTCTGGTGCTTCAGAGGAGATTACCACACCTCCCTAAAAAGCCACTGGAAGTAATTAGTGGCTCTCCAAGGCGTTTTGCCTAAATGTGTTTTCTGTTTGAGTTAATACCCAGTGGAAAGCATTGGGAAATCTGAGGTTGAATGAAGCTTGAGGACGACCTAAAGCCTTCATCCTCTGCTTGGGGAGAAAACATTAGGGGATCCACAGTGTGAATGCACTTGTGTGAGCATAGGCAAGGGAAACAGCCTTCCACCCCAGAGAAGCTGGGACAACTCAGTGAACATGGTCATGTGTAATGTATCTCTCGTGGCCTCTAAATGTGTCTTTCTTTGCCTTTCAGTTGTTTGGTAAAGAGCAGGAACTGGAAAAATCTGTCCATATGCTTCAGTTGTGCTCTCTCCTAGAGACACAAGTCCCATGTAATGTATAAATCAAGGAGAGGAATAGGATTTGTTGAATTATTTTTTTAGCTGTGTGTAATCTATACACAAATATTACTTTTCAGCAATTTCTAGCCTGAAAAGTTGTTGGGTCACTGTATGCTAAAGAAAGGAATCCCCTCCCCAATACAGAAAGGTAGACCCTCACCTAATAGTAAAAACACCAGTTAAAGTGCCTGTAAGAAGCTTGTTTAATAGCTGCAGGAAAAAAAGAAATGTGCATTGACATATCTTGTGCGTTCAGGGAGTGGGCATCAAAAAATGTACTCTTCAGTGCCTTCACAATCTAAAAATCCATCAGGCTAATGAAATATTTTATCTCCTGCCAGTGCTGCGCTTACATGCTCAGTTCAAAGTCTTCCTTTCCCACTGCACCTTAATTAGTGTATTAATTGATGTTGCTAAACTTCATCAAGGATGATTTGTTCTCTGTTTGTTATGCTTTCAAAGAGAAGCTGTCTAACTGCTTTCTCAGTATTTTAAAAATGTTTGGAGAAAATGATCATGATTTTTTTTCAGAAGAGTTCTGATTTCAATCAGACCAGCCTACAAAAAGCTTTTCCTTTGTCCTGACAAACTTTGCTCTTCAGAAGGACAATTATTTTCTGACTGAGAGGAATCTTGGGTTTTCATTTTGCAGTTTTGTTTTTGAAGTTGCAGTGTGCTTGGGTTTGAAGTCCCTCTGAGGGAAACTAGTTTCTCCCAGAGAATACAAAAGAAATATAATGTATTTGTGTAGTTTATACTGCTTAGGGGAGAGACTGTGGTGTAACGAAGATGTTTCAGATTGCAAAAAGTCTTCTGAGATGTGTATTATACTGATGACAATAACGTCTTATCTGAGCTAGGGCTTGATTTTTTTATTTTTTTTATTTTAATTTTTTTTTTCCTTATGGATTGTAGGCATTTACTCTTGCTGAAACAATTTCTTCTCCTTATTAATAATGTTGCAGCCTCAAAAGAGACTTCAGGGGCACACATGCACCTTCCTCCTGCCTGGAAGATTTGCATACAGGTGTTTGCCTGTTTCCATGTGATTTACTTGAATCACTGTGTTTTGGGTTTGTGTTAAGGAGATCTCTTCAGGAGCTGGTGAGGGAAGTACCAATAGTGAGTGTACTGATGGCTGAGACCGTGCTGATGACTTCCAGGGATCTAGGTTGTCTCTGGGTGGAATAGCTATGAGCCTCCTCACCTACTGCTGAGACTGACTGAGGGCCCTTTTACTTATGCATGAGGTACATGTGGACAAGTGCTGCTTCAGTGCCAGAAGAAAATTCTGCCCATTTTTTCATAGAAACAGAAGTCTTATTAACATGGATCAAAATGAAGGACAAAGGTCTAAATTTGCTGCTAGCATAGCACTGTAATATGAACTCCAGATACACATCCAAAATATAACATGTATTTATTCCAAAGTAGCCAATACTACTTTGTTCAACTTAATTTTTTTAAGACACCTGATGTAAATGATACAGACCTCTGTTTGCTGTTGTAAAATGGCCTAACATAAATTCCTAGTGCTTTGAGAATACTATTTTGAATTGGGCCGCCACCAAGAATGCTTAGAGTTGAAGAATCAGGAGGGGGAGCATAAGACCAGAAAGTTGTTCCTCTTTATATTAAAAAAAACCCCTTATTGCTGTTGACTTCAAAGAAAGAGGAATACTTGTGGGTTGAGAGCTCCGTCCCAACCTGAGCAAGCTTCGCCAGAGAAGAGCCTCACTTTTACCCATCTAATCTCCCTCGTGGTCTGGTAACACACAGAATTTGTCCCCAGGTGCTGATCTGTTACTTTGAGCAATTGGCACCAATTGGTTTTGAGTTCGTTCTCATATTTTGAACAGGGGGTTTGGAGTACATGATCTCTGGAAACCTCTTTCGTTCTACTTCATTTTTCTGTGACTGTGACACAATTTCCATGCAAGTAGTGAAATGTTGGAGCCAATGTAACTTGGAAACAGGATAAAAAGTTGCTGTAAACTGTCCGTGTCTGCCTTGCTCATTAAGACAGGGACAAAACTGCTTAGAGCAATACCTCCCTGATAAACAGGAGCTCTGTATCGCACATGTTTGTAGTGGATTGCAAGAAATGAAAGTAAAGTTCTTCTGGAAACTGCCAAATGAATTTAATAATGGAGGAACCTTATGGTAAAGAGAAAAAAAGCTCCTGAGAGTTTTTGTCCTGGTGGAACAGCTGGTACTGCCTTTTTATTTTACCTTTGAAATGTTACTGCTTTAGGTATAGAATAGTTTTTAAAATCAATAGTGTTTGGATATGCAAGCACCTCAGTGACTGGGGCAAAGAAATTAAAATTCTGATGCCAATGTGAATCAGTTGTTGGGACCAGTAGTGAAAACTCCTGAACTTCAATCCAAAGAAAAACAACTGATTCTTTTTTTTTTTTTCTTTTGTTCCTCTGAGGGGAGGGAATAGCATCACTTAGGGTTGTATTGTGGTGATAAAAAATCATTTGTGTGTAGTTTAAGCTGAAGAGTCAGGAAGAAAAGCATAGAAGCAGGCCAGTTCTTTCAGATACTACATTAAAAAACCAATTCCTGGCTGTTTGCTTCAAATAAAAGAGAATACGGTGTCAGTGCATTGATGAAAACTGGATTTCTTCAGTCTTAACTGTTGTTTTTTATATGGAAAAAATAATGTATCACATGGGTAGGGAACTGGTGAATTGTATTGGAATACCAGGGAAGGTTGTGTGAAGTATTTTTGTGTAGGCACAGGTGTACATGGAAGGCCTGCATTCTAAATGACCCCTTTCACAAAGTGTTTCTTAATCCCTTCTGAATTTTCAGTAGGAAAAGTAATTAATTTGTCTATGCACTAATGCCTTGTAATTACTTACTACAATTCTTACAATTAATTAAGAATGATAAAAGCCTTTGGTAGTAGATCAGCATTGAGCTAATGGCGTTGTTGATAAAGGAAGATTTGCTTTTATTTCACAGCAGCTGAACTGTAGAAGTTGTTGTATGAGTTTTGGGTGGCTTCAGAATAACTGTGGCTGTGTGTGTTGATATTTGCAGCACTGCAGGGGTCTGGTCTCAGGCAGTTTTTGGGCTGCATTAACATTAGAGTGGTTGTGGGCAGTGCAGCTACTTCAGGGGAGGCCGTGGTGGGTAACAAGTGTGGAGTAGCTTACGGAAGGACTTTGTATTACTAGAGTAGGATAAGATCTACTGGATGCCAGTGTCCCAGCCTCTCCTGTGCCTTTGTCAAACCTGTCTCTTTCAGCCTGTTGATGTTCACCTGCAGTGAGACGCTTTTTCATTCCTCCATTTAAGCTTGGGCATTGTGGAAGAGATTCTTGCTTTAAAGGAAGCTGTATCTCTTTGGTGTATGTTACAATAGAAGATAGATTTGTTCTTTCGCAGAGTTCTGGTTTCTATATATGTTGTCACTGTTGGTTGCTCTGTATGTGCTGTATGAGATGATCATTTTGGTTGAAAACCATACTACTCATTAAAAGCGATCTGTGGATAGCTCAGGGCAGAAATTACTTTGTGCTTAATTACAACAAGTCAAGGTAAGTGTTATTTGAGCTTTAAGGTCTTAAAAGGAAGTTTAAAAGAGCAGTGTAAAAGCTGGTTGTGATTTGAAGGTCTCTGAAAAATTAAGGGGCAAGATCACAAGCAATCTGCTGAAACCTTAGGCTCTTTGAAATTTCCTCCTATTTTCTAAACACCAGTCTGCAGCTGTTACCTGCTGAGCCTGAATTGGGGTGAGATCATAAGATTTCTCACGACTGTCACCTCTTTCCACAGCTCTTTTTTCCTTCTGCAGGGTTTCCTTGTTCAAAAACATTATCTGACGAAATATTTCCCCTCCAAAATGAAGACTTTTTGGCAGAGGTGTTTTTGGCAAGTTTGTGAAGTCTGAGCAGGAATGCTTGCTTTACATGGCTGTTTGCTTATTTAAGTTTGTTTTTATTTTATTTTGAGGTTGCCAATCTTGCTTGTTCATTGTCCACAAATGAAGATGGAACGAAAATTGTCCAAATGGCAGCTAACCACATCGAGACTTTGTGCCCACAGGTAGGACTTGTTCACTTCTTTGCCACTGCAGTGCACTCACCATGCACTGTGGTGGTGTCACACTACGCAGATGTTCAGATGTGTTCCTTTGGTCTAAGCTCGCATTCCATTTACACAGCTCAGCGTAGCAAATGGAGACCAAATGAGAAATGCAAGTACTTAGGTAATCTGTTCATTTTCTGTGGTTAACATAGCACTGGTTAATAGTCTGTATTGGTTGGGAGTTCTTCAAAACTGCCATTGCAGAAATATGCTGCTCGTTCTGAAATCGCCCCTCATTGAATGAACATTGTAATAGGAAAAATTTGTAATAATTTACTCTTAAAAAGCAATACCTGTTTTGACCTTTAACTTGGAAGACACCGCTTGATTTGGTTTTTGTGTAAGTGAACAGTAAAGTATGAATTCTGGTTATCACCAATTTAAAAGCTTGAACTTTTGTCTTAAGGAAATGAATGGAAAAAAGCACAGCTAGACTGGTTCTAAGATATTAAGTACCAACAACGTGTTGACTTTGTTATGTTCAGAGTTACAGAGATGCAAAAACTTCTGCAGTTAAATCTTTTAGAGTGAAGATTTTACTGATTCCTGTGAATCTGATCTGTGTTGCAGCCTGGAGGCTGCATAATTTCAAGATCATTAGTTCTTTGAGGAACACCATAGTTTACACAGTGGCATAAGTATTCTTACACTTTTGTGGTAATGTAGTTGAAATAAAAGATGAAGAACAATTATTAATATGTTCAGTAGCAAGCTTGAGAAGTCCATTTTATGCCTGTTGAATAAATGCAAGTGTTGAAGGAAGAAATTTCTGTCAAGGAAGTGTGATGTTCTGGAAATGTCACAAATCAATGTTTTCTCTTGAATAATTCAGTTCCAATGTTTTTTAAAACCTGAGGAGTTCTGTGTTTCACATCACACTGCTATGTGATTTAATGTGTTACTGGATTTGTAAGAAGGCTTCTTCCAGCTTGTTTCTCCAGGGGTCAGGTGCACTTCTGTAATGGATTATTATGGCAACCAGATGCAGCCTTTTAATTGAAATTGAAAACTCCATATCTGATACCAAAAACTCATAAAAAAAATCCAATTTTGACTAAAATATTGATTTTTCTTCTCAGCCATTTAAGTTCCTAGGCTTTTAATTTCCTATAGTAAAATGAAAGTTTCTTGGGTTTATTTCTTTCCTTTGGGTTTAAGGGGTGAATTAGTTGATGATTATAGATCTGACTAGAAAGAGAACCTGGAATGCACATGCTAAGATTATGTTACTACTAATGGTGTGTTCACTGTGCAGGATTTGCTGCTTTCTTAGATAAGGACCATGCCCTATGGAAGCAATTTGCATCTTACCTAAATAAGAAATAGCAGATTAAGGCTCCTGCATTTTTTTCAGTACATGAGATTATGCCATATCATTAAAAAACATTCCATAGGGAAAATAATTATCTCTTAAGTTCCCTGTGAGGCATATCAGAGTTCAGAATGGGGAAATCCACATGCAGAACCCCCCAGTGCTCCTAAATCTTCGGAGTGAAAATAAGGGTATTTTTTGTGCTTTGCAAAATATTTCTTGAAGGGAAGCGTGGTATGGATTGAAATCTGATATAGTAGAGATAAAATAGAGCCTCCCCATCCCAAACACCCCAAAAAGTACCAACCAAAAAAACCCTCTAGCACTTAGAGAAAGCACCTTGGAGCCTTGTGAGTTTTGCAGATTTGACAGCAAAACTTCGTATGGAGCACAGAGGAAAAGGCAGCTACAGAAGTGGAAAACACTAGAGGAAAACCTTTGGCTTTTGTTATGTTAATCATACTCTTCTGTAGGTAAAATGTAGAGGGTTGATTCTGAACCCTTTTTTTGTTTCCTCAAGTGAAATTATTATCAAATGTTTTGACTGTTCAACAAATGAAACAAGCTGGGCATTTATATTAGCACCAATGCAAAACACATAATGATCCTGGAATGTTATGAATGTTTCATGGTAAATTAATTTAGTGTTAAATCAGTAATAATGGAATGGAAAAAGAAGAACTATTTCTGTTCATATAACTCACTTCTGGCTGGGAGAATTGGTTGTTGTCAGATAGGATCTCCAGTGTCACTTGTATTGGTGACTGTCCTGGTGTGCCAGCAAAATCTTGGCTTCAGATGAGTGTGTGGGAAAGAAAGAAAGGGGAGGGAACCAACAGAAGCAAAGAAGGTGTTTTTCAAAGCAGGGCTATAAATCTGTAGAGCTGTCTTGCTGATACCCATTTTGGGTTTGTTATCCTTGTGCTTCAGTTCAGTGGTGTGTTTGGGGAAGACTCTGGTTGCTCTTGCAGTCCTCTGGAGGACCTGGTTGATGGTAAATCTGTCAGCATAGACATGGAGAATTAGCCTGTGGGAAACCAGATATTAGCAGATGAGAATATGATTTCTCTATCTAAATTCTTCATAGGTTTTTACATTTTTATGGTCTAATCAGCTTTCAAATCCTGAGCTGCTGCTTTTGAGAAGAGTGACCTTGAGCCTAAAGCTGGAACAGTTGTGTCAAAGTGGAGATCAGAGGTGGGTGATGATAAGGCAAAAGCAAGATGGTCTTCATTGTGCTAGAGGGCTCTTCCTGGAGCCTTTTTATTAGCATAAAGATCCCTGGAGAGTTGTAAGGAGCAGGGAGGTTTTATATTTTATAAGAACTATATCTGAAGTAGTGATTTGAGGCTCACTTCCTTAGAACGGGAGTTCTCACTGGTGCTTGCTGCTAGTTACCAGAGCACTGCAGGCTAATTACTGGAACATCATGACAGGAAGGAAGATGCAAGAAAAACACACAAATGTTCATGGTTTAGCTTAATCTTCAGATGATGATAAAGAAGTTTTTGGAAGTCATTTGATCTCATGGAATATTTCACCAGATATTTTTAAAGCAGAAATATAAGCACTAAGATAAGTAGATTTTAGTATTTTGGTGAGCTCTGTTTTTCTCTGAAGTATTGAGAGATAGATAGAAACCGTCTGGTTATAAACTGAGGTGAGAAGCAGTTCTGTGTAACTAATGAAAAGTGTGTAACACTTGGCACAGTTGTGAAGGATTCAGCTTCAATTATGAATGCCATCTTTTCTTGCTGCTTAGAACTTAATATGCTGCTAGTAGCTTTTAATACTGCCTGGTATGTGATAAACCAGTAAATATAGAGGGTGATTTTTTGTAAATAAATCACTGTGGTAGCTCAGGTAGCATGGAGAGAGGTACTGGGATAAGTAAGATGCTGAGCTGATCAGCAGGAATGTATTTGTACACGTCACATTTACAGGCCATTGAAATACTGATCTGGCAGCTGTCTTGAGCATTTTGTGTTTGACTTGTCCAGCATAATTCATCTGTTTCTTCAATGCCAGCATGACAGTCTGGAACTGACTGCTCTATTTTGGTATTATAGAGCTGTTTCTCTATTGACGTGTGTACCTGAAGTGAGACGGGCAAAAACCAGCGAGCCTTGCAAGAAACCAGCCCCTGCAGCCTTCCTTTCTTTGAATTTTAATCATTTCAGCCCTGTTGTAGTGATGCTTTCTTTCCCATCTTGCTAGCAGACAGTGTTAAGCCTGTCATGTGTCTTTTAGGATCATGTGAAATGGTCTGTGTTTATCAGTAAACTCAGAAACACCACCGAACCAAGAGCTGAGGGATTGAGGGGTTTTTTGGAGAGTGTGTATGTGTCTGCAGAAGGTATCCAGGCAAAGCATCTCCATTCCAGTCCAGTAGCCCACTTGCATTCTCTGCTCTTCCAAGTACAGTGATGATCTCCAGTTTGGTGCTAAGTGTCATGGAAGCCTTCAGCAGCCCAACAGAGACAGCACCATGCCCCACACACAAAAATCTAACTTGAACAGCTTCTCTAGCAGGGCTTGTGTGCTCTCTGCTTGCTTTCTTAGAAAATGATGGTGACTTTGTAATGCTTTATAGGTTTTGATCAAGCTTTCATGTGGATGTCTTATTTTTTTCTCAAAGTTAAACACTGTATCTGTGGTTTTTTTGTTACGAAAATGAATAGAGGAATTTAGCTCTTCCTTTGAGCTATGTGTGGATTTACACTTAAATTGTCTAGCCCTTTTTTGTTGATACAAGTGAATACATATTATTTCCTTCTGTGTAATTTTCTAGGAAGAAGGTAACAGCAAACATGAAAATTCTTGCTCATGAAAATGCGACTTGATAGCTAATCAGTGGGCAGGATCTTTTGATGTGTTATGTTTTCCAGGTATTGGAGTTTAAGTATGGATTTTATGATGCTGTGGATTTTTGAAGTTAGAAGTTCGCATTTCCTGTATATTTACTCTTTCATGAGGGAAAATCAACCATTTTGTTATTTGCTCTGGCACATTAAATAGTGGGGGACACTGAAGAAGATTTTTTTTTTCTTAGCCTCATAAAGACTCTTTGCCAACGTCACTTTAATAACCACAGTTTCATGTTCTTGCTTGAACCATCTGTGTGGCATCTCCTTTTATCTGGGTTAATACAATTTCCTTCAAACACAGGGCTGAAGTAATGGGGGAGAGCATGATAAATCAGTGAGTTCTCTACCATCTGTGTTAAAAGACAGGAAACAGATGTTAGTATCCAATAGTATTGGACTTCTTAGGTATCATCTCCAGCCTTTCAGTGGAGAGTTTAATTCCAAGTATGTATTGTGCCTTAGTAATACTATTTCTGAAAGGAGAGTTACTCTGGTGCAAAGTTCACACACAGTGCTGCTAAAGATGTGGATTTTGTCATTAACCTTGGTATCTGTGGTAGACTTCTTGAGCACTCCTATGCTTAGTTCCTTCTCATACATGCTGGAGACTTCCCTCCCTCACTTCTGCCCCTTCCCTCATGAGTAGCAGTAGCAGTCACTTGGCTGCTCAGCAGTCTGGAGCAGGAAGCTGCTGTGAATCCACCTGGAAGCAGGACGGTTGTGTTCCTTCAGGCCAGCTGCCCAGTGTAGTTTGCTGTGTGGATGCCTGAACAGGCTTTTGCTGGCTCAAGGGAAGGAGGGAGGGCGGTCTAGAGGAGGAGCAGCCACTGCTTTTGGTGGCACTGCACACTTGTTGCCTGATGCCAGCTTGAGCTGGCAGTGGCACAGCTTTGGTGACAGAAGGCAGTGTCAGATTGGTGGAGAGCTGCTGTTAGAGATTACCAGCAGACATCGTGTGGAGGAAGTTGTTAGTGCAGTCCTCAGTTGGCACAAGGATGTGTGACCCTGTTTGGATGGATGGTGCTCTGTACCACTAGAGCAGTGCAGTGTTCCTGTGAAGGGCAGTTTGCACTAAAGGGGCCTCTACACAACCAGCTGTCTGGGCTATAGGCCAGGGACTGAAAGTGGGACAAGGAAAAATGTTTCTTACATCCCCTAGCATAATGTACTGACACTAGTATTCACTTAGCTTGCTCAGTTTATGGAAATTGAGGTTTGTCATTTTCAAAACCTCATAGCAAGCTTATTGGATACTGTGATTCCTAAAGCTGTGGAAAACCGAAATGTGTTGGAAGGCACAGTACTTTATGCTTCAGTACAAATAGACTTAGATGTTTGCTTTGGCTTGAACTTCTCTAATAAACACTTTGAAGGGGGGAAACCTCCCCCCACTGTTACTCTTAGGTTCCCCTGAAAGTCTCATGCTGGCTGTGATTGCTTGGCTCTTTTATGATAGTACTTGGAGAGAGAATAATTAACTACAAAATGCCTTGGGGTTTTCAGACTTAACTTTCATCTTCTAGCATCTGTTGTGTTAGAATAGAATCCTCAACAAGTTCTCACTTTGTAATATTAAACAAAAATACAAACCCTGAGTAGCCTCAGCTTCTGTAGCAATCCAGAAGCTGTCCTGTTTTATCCTCTTCTTGCTTCACCTGCAGTCAGTGGACATAGATGTGAGACTGAGTTTTTTACGGTTGCTGAAGGGCATTTGCTATGCATTCATATTGCACCAAAGTGATATAAATGTTTTATAAACAATTTGGTTTTCCCTCTGCCTTCAAAACTTGGAAGTATTATACCTGGAAAGACTTTTCTTTTTTTATCTCTTCAACTTCATCTTTTTTTTCTGGATTTCTAAGTTAGTTCGAGATGCTACATTTTGTTGGTGACAGTCCTACAGTAAAGTGCTAGGAAGGGAAAGCATGGCAATAAAGTATCATTATTAGAGACTTCTTGTGGTAGAAAACCTAGTGAGCCTGGGGAGGAGGGTAGGAAAGCCTAGAGTAGTAGGAGACAGTAAAATAATACTGGTGTTAACTGATGGCCTTTTACATGGATTTTGGAAGAGAGATGGACAGCAGTAAAGAGCCAAAAATGTAAATAGCTGTAGCATGCAGTAATGGAGAGCTGTAAATAGTATAGGCTGACAAGGGAATTCATTGCTCTTATTGAAGCAAAGTGCAAAAATTACTGATCCATGGATCCATCTGACATGGCTTTGTTCTGGGGTTTTGTGCATCTCTTTGACCAGCTGTACACCTAACCTGGAGATGTTTTCCAGCTGGAATACTGGCAGTGTGATGGGGATTCTTGTGGGTGCTCAGTGCCCTGCAGTCACCTGGGGATGTAGATGAAGAGCAGATGGAAGCACTTAGGGAAATGGGTGAGATACACATGAGTCTGGTGGAGCTGCACTGCAGACAGGATGGGCTCATGGTCCATGTTCCTGTGTGTCCCATGAGCTGCAGCTGAGGAACAAGCTTTCTGGGGATTGCTGCTGCCTTCTGCAGGAGCTTGGAAAGCAAAGGCTCTCCAGTTCCTTTTTATTCCCTGCACTCTGCTCCCTTGCCCTTTGTGCAGGGTCTGACTTCAGTGATTTGGGCAAATCGTGGCACAGCTCTGAGCGGGGGATACTAAAGGAATCATGTGGATGTGGTGCTGAACAGCTGGCTCTGGGTAGTCCTGCCTGGCCAGGGAGTTGGACCCGACTGACCTCCAGCAGTCCCTTCCAGCCCCTGCCATTCCATCAGGCTGTGGAGTATCTGACCTGGAGAGGGGTGAAAGAGCAAGTCTTACAAATGTTGGTTCATTCATGTCTCTGAGCTTCTAGGATTTGAAAAAGAGCTTTTAAATGCTTTTATAGGAGTAGAATCAAATTCAAGGCAATGGATGACTACCCTTCTTGTGTTCCCATTATTTCTGAGCAAACTACGGTGTGGCAAAGAGAGGTAACATGATCTGCAAGGGGATTTTCTGTGTTTGATTTTGCATTCATATTTGCAAAAGTATCTAGCAATTTGCCTGATTTACTAAATTCCTGATTAATTAGGAAATGTTACAGCAGCTTTGAAAGTAAAAGTAGCAAGTACAGCAGCAGTTTGTTTCCTTCCTCTGTCTCTCAGATGATTGTGCGTTATTGTTGATGTGGAGGCAGTCTTAATTTGCTATTCCGAGTTAGAAAGGTTTGTTTTACGTCATAAAGCTGTTGCCACTATTGCAAACAGAGTAATTTCAGGTGTTGTTTACCATGCTTATTTCCCTCCAGTATGTCTTTGCGTGATGAATTGATGGGAATTAAATTTCACTTTTCAGGTAAAGTCATGCCATTATGTGTATCATGGGATTGCAGTGCTTTCAAAACTATTCTTAGGATTTTGTAGGTTACACAGGTAACTTGATGTGTACTTGTAGGTAATTGTGGATTTGTTAAGAGCTCTATGAAAACCTTTGTCAGTTTTCATGTTTTATTTCCCACATGTGCTGGTATTGGCATCCTAGCAGGAAAAGATGTGGACAGTATGTTTGGCTAGGATGCCATAACCTTACTCTGGATTTTAACTGTCCCTTTCAGAAACTTCCTTGAAATTTGAACTGTCATCCCTTTTAGCTTCTGATCCCCAGGAATTGAGATGAGGCCTGGCTAGCAGGACGGTGTTGTCGTGCACAGGAGCATTTGCTCTATTGACCTCTGACAGCAGGAGGATGTACGTAGAGAATGTTCTGACCACATGGCTGTAAGAACAACATCAGAACGAGCACGTGTGACTTTGTGTAAAACCAGTGATGGAGCCCTGTTTTCCTGGGGTTGGCTGAACGTGTGCCTGAAGATGGGGATTCCTTGTTTTCCTTTGCTTGCATGCATGGCTTCAGGTGTGGTGCTTAATTGCTGCCTGGGGTTAAACCACAAGTATTGAGTGTCCTTACTTAATGCAAGCAGGCTCTTTCCGTTGTTGGTCCTGCTGTAAATGAAGACAAGCACATCACCTGAGTGGTGTTCTGGCACTAATCCTGCTAGAGGAAGAATCTGGTCTGCATGGGCTGTTGGCTTATTTGTCTGTTCACGGTTGTGTTGTGTTGGACTGAGAGGGAGGAGCAGCCCAGGAAGGTCGGTGTTTGTAGGCTGTGGCAAGGAAAGCCTTAGCAAGGCCCTTGAAGCCTACAGTGGCAGCCAGGAGCGTGGAGTTGAGGCCTCAGGAGGGCAGCAAAACTTCCAGGACCGGAAAGGCCATCACAGTGTTTGTTGCTGCTTACATCTTTGCCTGTGGCAGAAACAGGTGAGAAATTGCCATTTGTCTGACTGTGTGAGTGACATGGAATATGCTTGAGGATGCCTGAGAGTCCCACTTCTTCACCAGACTATTTCTACCTGTTTTTTCCAGAGGCACGTTACAGATTTTCAGCCTCCATGTGCCTGTAACTGTCTCTGTAACTCTTGTAAGGCTTTCTGTGCTCTGTCTATTCACTAACTTGTTTCTGTGTGAAGTTGAAAGCTTGCTGTTGGCTTCAGCTCTTCTTTCTGCAGCTCAGACTATAGCAAAGCTTATAGATGTCACAGGAAGTGAAGGGCATTGGCATTTGTAATGGTGATGGTTTTGTTAGGAGTCCCAAGAGGGAATGATGAACTAATTAATACTAATTTAGTAGGGTGTTTGTATTTTCTTGTTGCTGTTTTGGCAGGGATTTTGTATAATGTACTTAAAAATGTACATGATGCAGTAGTTGTCAGACATGTTGAGCTTTACTTATATCCTTCCCCTCATTTTATAAACTTAATCTGTATGTGTGTTCATCTTACCAAATGTTCAAGGACTCTAACTATAGTGGAGTTACACTGCACTTGTTCCTGTTCCATTATGGTTTTATTGCATCTCTCTAAAGTTTGGTACATGAATGAATAGTCCATAAGGACTTTCCTATTTTATATGCATTACATTATAGATTGGACTAAAGATGTACTTGGACATAAAATCCAATAAGCAGAAGGTTAATGACATAAGCATCAGTTCTGTGTTGTAACTTTTGTATGCAGCTAATTTGGTTGATAATTATGGGTGTTGTATTTAGATGCAGGGGCTTTTTATGTTGCACACCTTCTGAGATGTAGTCCTTAGGCTGAATAATTCCCTGGAGAGTTTCCTTTATGCCTGCATGTGCTGGGAAGCTGTACCATTGCTGTGGGAGTGTGATGTGTGCTGCTGGCTGCGTGGCTTGTCCCAGATGGATCAGCAAACACAGCTCTCCCCAGCGGGAAGAAGTTTTATCCCAATCTAGTGGGTACTGCTGGTGTGCTGTGATAGAGCGTTTACACAGCCTGAGAAAATGTAGAAAAGGTTTACATCTCTAGAAGGCTCTGCTGCATGAAGAGACTTTGAACACAAAGGTAAACATGTTTATAGTGATTTGCAGGTAGCTGAGCTCCAGATCTGGATGGAGCACTGCTGAAGGTAAGACTTCCACTATGTTTTTTGTTATTTTATACTCAAAACCATTATAAGCAGAATTCAGAATATTTTTTCCTCTTCTATCTATTAGTAAGTCTTGAGGTTTTTTTTAAGTTTACATTTTAAGAACATGCTTACCTTGAAATCAGAATTTTGAGAATGTGTTACTCAAGGCTTGATAAATGTGGGTGAAGTGTTCTGTGGCTTTCTGAGCAGAATCTGATTGTCCCCCATGTATACAAACTGTGGCTACAAGAAAGTAATTGTTTAGTTAGAACACTCAAACTGTAGCTAAAATTATTTAAAGTAATTGCCCGGTGTTACGATTTGCTGGATCCCAGGTAAGATTCTGGATAATGGGTGTATAGCTAATACAAAAAGCAGTTGGAGGAGCAGTGCTTTTTTGGTTGAGTCAAAAAATGCACTTTCAGTTCTTGAAATAAACTAGGGAATTTCTGCTGTCTGCTCCCATATCTTTGAGTATCCTATCCAGAACATTCCCTGGGTCACTTACAGACACTGTATTCAAGAAGGCAGAAACAGAAATGTTTATTCTCCTTACTTGAGTTTCGGTAGTACAAAATAAAGAAAGCGAAAATAACTGAAAATTATGATTCCATGCCAAATACAACATCTGAAATCGAACCTACAAAAAAAGCCCAAGGTATTCTGGGATCTGCTATGTGCCTCACTTGTCAGGTCTTGTGGGTAAGTTCTGGAGTGAAAGTGCTCTTGCATGCATTTCAGAAGCAGTGTGTAAGTGTTCAGTTTATTGTGCCACCCAGATGTAAATACTGAATATTTAACTACACTGTCAGTTCCTTTGTGCTTTTGTGACATTTTAAATTAAAATAATGGAAATGTTGGTTTTCTTAAAGATAACTTCCCTGTAGAAGGGTTCCAGATTTATTCATAGTGCTCTAGTCCCTCTGTAAAGCCAAAGCATGGATGTGTACAGGGATGGGAGGAGCTCTAGAGGACTGCTTGGTATGTGCGTGGGTTTGGTTCTGTTTTGTTCCTCAGGAGTGCATCGAGCCTCTCAGAAGGGCAGGACTGTGTTGGAAAGTTTGAGTGAAATTACACAATTTGTTTTAATAAATTACAGAAAACTTATCCTGGTGTAATAATGACATATTTCTGTGTATCTCTGGCAGCCACTGCCCAGACACCAGGAGACAAAGCCAGGCAGAATTTTGTCTCATTTCTTGCCTGGTGTATCAGATCAATAGTTGTAGAATTGCTGGGTTGCCCCTTGCCCACAGTTCTTTTTGTTTTTGAGGGATTGCTTTACATATGTGCTGTTAACTTAGTCACAAGTTTCTTGACCAGTAGCTTCTAATAACCACATAAAAGTTGAATCTTCCTTAAATTGTTGGGATCAAGAAGGCTTTTGCTAGATGTTAAGGTGAGGTAATTTAACTCTTTGTCCACTGATGTTTTTTGCAGTGCTTCAAGTTGCCTCATATTTTCAGAACAAGTAAAGTCATATGTAACTTATCCAACTTATTACCAAATATAGTCAAGTATGTTCACTGTATGTGCCTTGAGTGAGATCCCTCCTTCCTGCTTTTTAAATTGTGGGAAAGGAGAAGGAATCTTAGTAAGTTCTTGAAATACTGGTTCTGCCAAAGTAGAGATGGCAAATAGGACTTGGAAATTTTATCTTGGATCAAAATTTGTCTTAAATGTTTTCACAACTGTACTTAGCATTTTAGGGGTTGCTGAGTTCTTATTGTGTCATTGTTTCTTGTTGGATTTTTGAGTCTCTCTCTGAAGCAGTAGGTGTCTTAATCTTGAGCACAGTGTGAGACTTTATGGTCATGTACCACCTGTACACTTATCTCCTCATAACTGTTAGGACTCGATAATGCTGCAGAGGTAGCATTTTCTGGGATGTTGTGAGGAGAGGAGTGGGCTGTGGATGGAAATTCTCTTATGTTCAGAAATAGATGGAAGTGTCCTGTGGAAGTACAGTCTTGCTTTGTCTTGATATGTCACTTTTGAGATAACAATTAAATAATTTCACTTTACTCTGCATCTTCTTTCAGCTGCAGTGCAATTTAGAGTTTACCTTTTGAATTTACAAAGCAATTCAAGTCAGTTTTATAAACAAATATAGCCAATAATTTATTTACTCTTGGAATGTGCTTAGCCCTTGGGTAGAATGTGTTTGTATTGTCTAGAGCTGTTACCAACATGACCTCAATTTTACTTATTTATATTGACTGAAATGTGTTTTATGATTAAATATGTTGTATACAAGATATTCAGCTTTCAAAGCTTTTAAATGGTTACTGATTTTTCCTATCTGTGTTACGGTAATCACTTTACAGGCCTGATGTCAAAGCAGCAATGTCACATATCCTTGCACCTTTCTACCATTATAGTGGGGTTTGGTTTGGTTTTTTTTTTCCACTTTAGTAGTACATAGTTACTCTTTTTTTGTAGAGCTTGGTTATATCTGTATATTTAAGGTCCCCCACCGTGTTAAGAGAAATACAAGGCACAGCTTGATAGAAGTAAGTTCCCCACGATTTTATGTTAAAAGAACAAAAATAGCAGAGTGCCAGCATGTTTCTGTGGTTTCTTTAAAAGAACCATTGTGTCCTAGTAGTGACCTAGGAAATCCTGTCATGGTGTTGTTGCATTGTTTATATTTCTATTACCTTTCCTAGATTACCCTGGGAAGTGTCTCTCTTGCCCCAGAAGGAACTGATGTCAGTGTTTATCATAGAATTACTCTGTAATTTCTGCACTTCAGAACAACAGTGCTTCAGGTTGGAAGGGACTGTAGGATGTCTGCAGCCTTTTGCTCACAGCTGTTTGTTTCAGTGCTCAGTTTCTAACCCAGCTCTGACTGTTCTCTAAACTCTCACTGGTCAGGCGTTGAAAGTCCAAGGGTAGAGACTGCACAAATGGTTTGGGCAACTTGTTGCACAGCTTAACCGACCATGGTGTGAAATTGCATCTGTGCCATCTCTCATCAGCTCCTCCCTCTGGTTGTCAGAACACCCTTGGGCCATGCATGGCTGTGAAGAGCCTGTCTGTGCTGTTTTTGTCATTTCCTGCCTGTTGAAGGGCTGCTCTTGGGGCCCTCTGAAACCCCCTTTTCCCCAGGCTGAAAAAGGTCAGTTCTCTCTCCCTCCTTGCAGGGTAAGAGCTCCAGCTCATCACCTTCTTGGTGGCTTCTGCTGAATGTGCCTTATTTACTGTTGTCTCTGTATCAGAGAGCCCAAAAGGGGACACATGGACCCATGTCAAGTGTCACTCTTCCTCCACGCCATGGCTGTGTGTGCCCTTGGAGCTCACTGTGCTGTCAGCTTCCATTGGGAGTGCTGCTGGCACGGAGCAGGGTGCCAGCTCCTTTCCCAGCAGAGCTGTGCCCCCACCAGCCTCTGCCCTGGGTCATGAGGAGTCCAGCTGCAGGACTGCGGTTCAGATCTTCAGGTCATCAGTTTTGGAAGAGGGAAGAACCACCTCAGGTTCTCTTCCATCAGAACCACCTGGACATGAGTTTTCTTCCTTACAGTTCCAAGCAGTCCAATTTCTTTTGTGATGTAGCATGAGGTACTTGATTTACTAAACAGCTTGAAAAAAAAAAATCCACCTTCTAAAAGCTCAGAAACCAGTTTTCTGTGTTTTGTTGTTATCTATGTACGTACCTCGAGTCATCTTGTTCAGGTGTGCTTAGAAACTGGTCACATAAATTAATTGGAATCAGTGTAAGATGGACAGAGTAGTTTTGATTTTTAAAGACATGAATTCTGATCACTAGAAATGGCTTGTTGATGTACTGTTTGCCTTGAATATGACCGTCCTGTTACAGTTCTTTAGCAATAGAATACAGAGCTACAAAGTTTCACCTTACTGTAGCAAAACTCTAGTCAAGTTCTAAATGGTGCTACCCTGGGGTCAGCTCTTAGAGCTTTGCTGTAGTAGTAACTTACACTAGGGCAGAACTGACCTGTCTGTTCTTGGAGGTAAATTTCTCAAGCATATTTGAGAAATATTTGACTGAACTTAGCTCTGCTGTTACTGTGTCAAATTGATGTATTTGCCCACCTAATTCTGTTGGAAATTAATCTGCTGGATGTGCAGTGAATGTAAAGCTGGGTGGCCAGCTCCTGTTCATCTGGAAAGAAACATAATCACTACACAAAACCTGAGCTATTAAAGTATTTTTCTTGTTTTGGCTAGAGGGGCTAACAGGTTTTGGTATTCAGAATATCCTTATATTTAATTTCTAAGCTATTTCTAGTTTTCTTCTGCTGTAGTCACTGTCATAACAGATATTTGCCATTGCTTCTTTCCTTGTTTTTTTAGATGAAAGACTGTAAGAGTCTTCTCCTGTAATGTTACTCCAAGCCTGCATATGCACTTTTTATTCTTGGGTTGTCTCCTTTTGCCTGACCTTGGGCTGGATGATTCACCCTTCCCTAAAGGCATCATCTCACTGAACAGAGCTTCCCTGCCTGGTGTGGCAGGATGGATGTCTGCTGTCCCCACGCTGTTACTTGTGCAATAAAGGAGTAACCGTGCCAGTCCTAAGCTGACTGCATGAGCAGTGTCCAGGTGTGGGTTTGTGGGCCTGTCATGGTTTTGGTGTTTTGTTTTTCTGCCCCCACATGCCCTGTTTTAGCCACTGTGCACAGGAGTACGTCCCTGAAAGCTGCACGTCCTGTGCACACCTCACATTTCATTAGAACTTACCTGTATTTTGATGTAGCAGCCAGCTGTGCAGAAGTTAGTAAGAAGCAGGATTATTTTACTACTGACGTCATTTTGCTGTGTCCTCCAGTTTCTCTCAACTTGTATAACCAGTGTGCAGTTCAACTTCAGAGACTGACTCTCATTTGATGGAAAATACAGAGTAGGATGTATCCTGTACTTGATGAGGACACAGGATATTACTGCTGTGCAGGTAATAATAGCAAATGCTGTCCTCGCCTAGGTTCTGCTCTTAAGTCCAAGGATTTATTTGAAAACTGGTAATTTAGCTCCTGGGGGAATGCCCCAGCAGTGAGCAGGAGTAGTAGTAGCTTTCTGGTAACCTGAACTGTGATATTTGTGTGCAGAAATACAAATGGGGAAAAAGTATGGAATTTGAACAGCCTAATAATACTGTAATAAGATAGAATAAGGTTATATTTAATTAGCCAGTAACGAATGTTAACCTTATTTTTGTTCAGGAAGCAGTGGTGAAGCAGGGACTTTTGATGAGTTTTGCTCTCCTTGTTTCTTGAGGCCAATTCAGATGATAAATCTTCACCATGAATGATAGTTGGAGTGGAGTAGAAAAGCTAATAAACTTCATGAAGCCTAAGGAAGTGGCATTTTCCACTTGGTCTCTTGTTGATGAGTCTGAGTATGTCCCAGTGTGAAGTTTTCTTTTTTGATTTTTTTTTTTTTTTTTTCATTTTACAGGACAAGATGGTTTAAAGTCTCCATTTTACTTATGTGATAATGTATGTCTTCAAGTTTGTTAGGCTGGATTTGAGAGTACACAGTCTAAACCATGCATGTAGACCAGGTCTGTGCTAGGCCAAACTTCAGCAGCCTTGCTTGGCTTGTAAGTCTCATACCTCGATGTGGTTCCCAGGCAGAACAAAACACAGGGGGTCTGTAGTGTGCTCTGCAATTTAAATATGACAGGATTTTGGTTTCATTACTAGCAGGGTGAATTGTTCTGTGGTATATTTTTCTGTGAGTTGTTTCCATACTTGTGGAAGCTGTTAAAGCAATTTACCAGGGGAGCCATAAGGAACGGTGTCACCTTTAATGTTTGATTCAGGATTAGCTGCCTTTGTGTGGGATGGACCTGATTTCACTTGTAGCTGTAGATTAGCTGTGGGAAGCCTTAGGTAAATGCTCTGGTGTGTGTTGTTGAGGTGGTTAGAGGTGATGGCTTGCAGCCCTTGTGCAGCCTCAGCCCACCAGATGTGCCAGTACATCTGTGCTGTGAGAGCAGGGTGCCCACCTGCCTGGGCTGTAGTTACTGCAGGCTTCATTTCAGAGATAGCTGGAGTCACCAGGATTTTTAAATGCACCCACCTGAGAACGTTGGCTACATTCTCTAATGGTTGTGGTGATCTTTCCAAGCACTTTGTGTCTTTATTGCCTGTGCTGAGACAAAAGTTGGTTCTTTTTATCTTTGGTGAGATAAAAGATGCTGGTTCTGATACTGAAACTGCTTTTTGCACAGTCTCATTGTTACTTTTGGCAGAGTCAACCTGGTAAATCTTCCAAAACAAAGAAAACGCAGTAAGAAAACGGTTTGATTGTATTCAACCAGAATAGAGTTTGACTTTCAGTTAGTATCTAATTAGGAGCTTAAATAGAAAAGTTAGAAATTACCTGTTCAGTATTTCAGTCTTGATGGACACATTTTAAAACTTAAACAAGTTAGTGTGGTAAATTAATACAGGACCAATGTGACCTAAGAATTATTGAGGTGAAATTTTGAGCCCCTGGCTTAAAAATTTGATCCTGTGAAATTGGATCAAGTGTGATAGGAATTAAAACAGTTAAAGCCTCAACTCCTGCAAGTTTCTTACTTTTAAAAGTGTTAGGAAAGCTGCTGTAGAGCCAAACAAAATGGGCTTTTATATATTACACTGCATGTGGGAAGTTCTGTATCTTGGGTGTTGCTGCTGAAATAGAGAAACTGGAGGTGATACCTTCTGTGGAACCATACAGGGATAGAGGGATAGGCACTTAATTGAGTTTCTGGGTGTGCTGTGCATCCTAACAAAATACATGATTTGGACAGAAATGCTTGAAACTGCTTTCCAACATTTTCAAATGTTTAGAGTTAGAATTGGAAGAATTACTAATTACAACTTGCATCCCATTTTTATAAAAACGTCCCTCAGTACGTAGTGGTGCCTGTTTGATGCCAGCCTTGCTGCCTTTTGCATCACCTGGCAGTGTCAGAGCTTCTGCTCTTTTCTTGTACTATAACAAAGGTGTGTTACAGAGTCAGGAACACAGCTGGCCTGAGTGGGGAAGGCACAATTCTTGCTACTGCACCAGCATATTCTGGTCTATTAAGGTATCTTGCAAAGTCTTTTGATGACTCTTTCCAGGGCCAGTGTGCAATTTGAATGGTTTCTTCCTTTTCCAGGAAGTGAAGGATAACTTGTAATATATTCCATTTGTGATGTTGTTTTTCTTTTCCCACTGCTCTTCTTGTGCTTTTTAATTCTCTCCATACTCAGCAACAAGGGTGTGTTGTTCTTATTGTCTCCATGTTTTGCTTGGTGTTTGTCTTAAAATCATTCCCCCTTTGATAAATAAGCAGTGTTCAGAAGGGGAAAAAGGGGAAGTGCAAGGTTAATGTTCAGCTTCTACCTGGCACATGTGTTTGTTTAATTTAAATATGTTTGTGTATGTAACATCAATAAAACCCTTCTAGCTAATTGACTGAAGAAGTATCTGTAGAAAGAATCACTTTGGGATCCAGTGTTTGCATCTTCAGTCTTTTCTGAAAGAGATGAAATCTATCCTCTTCATGTGGATATAATTTCTGGTTTTAGTTTGGAGTGATTTGGCACAACCAGTCTGCTGCTTTTATCTAGGTGTAGTATGAATTATGTCCTGTACCTCTGATCCTGAAAGACACACCTGTTGTTGTGGCAAAAGCTCCCACTTTAATGTGGTAGAGGCTGATACTCTCTCTGTGGAGATACTCCATAACTAGCTCTGGATGCTAAAGAGCTTAAACTCACAACTGATGTTTGCTGCTCTGGTGTGTGTGTGAGTAAAAACCTCGTTGTACTTGATACCTTGCAAACTGAAAGAGTTTGATTTTCCAGCTAAAACCAAAACGTTGGGATTTTGCTGTCCTCTTCCATCAGCTTCTTAATTTACGAAGCTGAAGCGGAAGTTGGCCTAAGCAACATCTGGCTGGTATTTCTGCTTGAGAACAGAACCAAAAGCTGAGCAAAGCTTTTGTTTAGAGAACAGGAATGCTGCTTTGCTATGGTAACTAAAATGTAAATTTGATTTCTGAACAAATAATGAGTTGGTTTTGTCTGTTTTTTGGTATAGGTTATTAATGCTGCTTTAGCTCTTGCTGCCAGACCAAAAAGCCAAGTTGTGAAAAGCAACATGGAGATGTATAGGAGTACGTGGGAGAATCACATCCGTGTTCTGACTGAAGCTGTGGATGACATAACAAGTATTGATGATTTCCTTGCTGTATCAGGTATGATAATTTTCAGAATCCCATTGTTCTTTTATATGCTTTGAAATTTTTTTTTCCCTTTTCAGTAGGAAACCAGTGAAAGATGAGGATGTATAATGATCTGTGAAACCATTGCTGCTATTTCAGATGTCCCCACCCAGTGGATATTCATGCTGTGTATGGTGTAGAGCTGGGCAGAAGTCCTGGGTGGGTATCATGGGGTACATTTATCCATCCCCACAGCTTCATTTCCTTCACAGCTGCTCTCCTGTATCTCAGCATCTCAGTACAGAGAAGCATAACCTGAGAATCATTTTCTCCTTGTGTAAGTTACCCTTTGATGGAAGGGCTTTGTGAACCTGCCTCTTGCTTATGGTACAAATCCTTCCTGTTTCTGAAATTTCCTGAAGCTTATGCAGGTATTGCTAAAGTTGTTAATAAAGAGATGAAGTAAGTCAATTGCTAATGAATAAAATACATGAATCTCTTTAAAACTCAGGAGATTTCATAGTAGGTTAAAAATCTTCTGTCAAATTCATTGACCTAAATGACTCTTTTTATCGATACAGCTATGATTCATTGAGATGGCTCATTTCAGGGCTTTTTTCCCAAAATTTCTTGGACTTGAAGAATAAACTTAAGCATTCCAATAATAATTGTGTAAAAGAAAACCCTGTCATTGGGCAGCTGCTCATTTCAGAGAAGACTCCTAGCTTTTTAGTGTATTTCCATTCTTTGGTTGAACACAGTTGGATGATGGACAGTATTTCACAGTAAGCAAAAGCAGGAGCTAATTCAGGTAGCACTGTTGTATAGGCCTGTGTGCCATGAGGTCCAAGAAGGGTAAATACTGTGATATTTACTTTCAGCTGTGTGTAGAACATCTTCTGTAAGCTTTGGTAGAGCCCTTTGGCACCTGTTCATTTAATTTGTTTAAACTTCAAGTGTCATGCTCGTCCTTAAGTGCTCTGTTGAGAAGATGTTTCTCTATGGCAATGTCACCTTTTTGCTTTGGGAAGGTTTTATTTTCTAGTTCACGTACAAAGAAGTAATTAGTAGGAGTAATTGTAGGCAAGCCACTCTTGGTTTACTCCACGGAGTGTTAGCACCATTGCTGTGTTCTGAGGAATTAAAACATTCACATACTGCTCTGTCTAAGTAGGAAGGTTAGAATTGTAATAGAAGATGGTATCTGCCCTTTTTTGGAAATTACTCAGTAATTAAGAAAGATAACGTTCATTGAGGGTTTTGCATTGTTTGAGAGGAAAGGAATTCTTGCACCGCTATTTAATGACCCCGTTTCTTCTACAGAAATTAGTATTGTACATCTCATACCTGCATGGGCATTCTGGGGGAGAAATACCTTTGAAAATAACAGATTTCTTTCAAAACTGATTCTGTGCTGTGAGTTGGAGTTTGAGTTTGCAGGTGAGGGAAGTGATGAATCCTGGAGTGTCAGAATTGCATGCAGGGCTACAGGAAGGACACTTCCTAGGAAATCCAGTGACCACGCCTTCCCTGGTGGTCCTGGTGATTCAGAACTCTGCATCATAGAGAGAATTGCCTACTTTAAAGTTCATTTTTCCCTTTCTTCTCTGACTGACTGAGAGGTCAATTATTTCTAACAATCCATCCTGTCCCACTGGCACTCAGGGAAGGAGAATTGTGAGCCTTTGGAAGGTTGGTTGTTTTTTCTTTTGTTGTTTTAGGTTTTGTTTGCCTTTTTTTGTTTATGTTTTTTGGTGTGGGTTGTTTTTTTTTTTGTTACATTCTTATAAATGTCATCTAATAATAAACAAAATGTTATTCTTTTTCTAAGTGTGTTGGTCTTTGCTTTTCAGATTTGTGCACCTGCTGGAAATTTGATTTTTTTTTTGTTTCAGTTGTGTTTTATCCTTGTGATCTATATATGGTACTGTATTCAAAGGAAAACAGCACTACAGAACAAAAAAGATTAAATCAGATCTCTAAAAGTGAAAAAAAGGTCTGATTGCAAATAGTTGAAGTGGAGGTCTGTTCCTTATAAAGGAATGCAAGAGTTAATGACTTGTGTAAAAAAAAGTCATTGTAATTATGAGACATTATAAATGATGATACTGCTGTTCATAGATTTGTTACACCTTGTAAGAACAGAGAACCAGTCTCAGCCTATCAGTTTTGGATAGTTAATTTATACAAGGCAGAATGCAGGTGTTAATCTTTACAACCTGCTGACATTAAGTTAAAAAATGACTGTCATCCATTTATCATGATGATATGAAGTCTGCAGACTCATACATTAAAATGTGCTGTTGCATTTGATGCATGAATTTCCAGGAAAGCAGTTTTGTTCTTGTAATTGCATGGATGCTGGTAAATCCGAGGTTTAATCCTCAGTTCTCTGCTCTTGTAAACTGACTCTTGTGTCTTCTCCTCATACACTTAGACTGAAGCAGGGTTTGAGGCTCATTTCCTAATGTTGATTCTTCTGTGTTATTTTAATACTCTCTTATTCAAAATTGCCTTAGTAAACCTAGTGGGTGTGGCTGGAAAATCAAAATGTCAGTATTTCCTTCTTTTTTATGTGTGTTTTCTGTGCCTGATGGTGGTGTGTAATTGCAATGACAGGCTAATTGCAATTATTAAATATTTCGATTTTATTGTGTGTTATAAAACCAGTAAGAAAATACTTGGATCCTTTGGTCACAGAATCGCCTCAGTATTTTGAAGGACAATGTAGTTAAGACCTGAAGTGTGTTTATGTATACAAGAGTCTCAGGACCTGTGATTTTTTTTTTTTTTTTCTGTTATGTTCTTGCAGAGATTGCGTGACAGACTCCTCCACTGCTTCTGTGTCTTTCTCTTAATGTCCTTGCCCAAACTAAGATTATTTCATCAGCTGGGCCTTCTCTTCAGCCTCCCATATGCTGTCTTGAGTTTTGCTCTGTCATGTTTATAATATCACAATGCCTGAATTCTTTAATAGTAACTCCTCTTTTGCCAAAACAGAAGTACCATGTTTCCATAAAAATATAAGAATATTTTCTTGTCCATCTCTTTTCTCATTCCTCCTCATGAATGAGTAAATGTGTATTCAAGTACAGTTTACAAATGACACAGAGCCTTTTCTGTTGTGTAAAATGAGCCCTGTGCTCTCTGGCCTTTTATATACCTTCTTAGAATACAGCTTGTCTAAAGTGCATTTTGTCCCTTGCAGTTGCATCAGCACTTTTAATTGACTTCTTTTTATTTAAGGTAAATGCATTCCAAATAAGGAGTAATAAGTCATTATACACTGAGAGGGTTTTGTCTGATGTCCAGTCTGTTGTTTCCCTATCAGAAGCTGAGTTTGCTGCTTTGTACCTGATGAAGTCCTAGTGAGTGCAGTGACTTACACAAACCCTTACCTGAGGCAGACATGTAAGTCCCCCATGCAGTTTCCACTGGTGAATTGATATTAGCAAGTGTGGACACAGGCAAATCAATCTGCACTAGAATGTGGAGAGTGTGCCACTGTTAGTCCTGTGAATGAACAGTATTTTATCCTGTGTCCACAGGTGCCCCACAAATTCAGCTCCTTACGGGAACTGGCCTGAGGGGTCTGAAATAGGCAAAGACTTAGAGACTGCTGAGGAAGTTCTGTGATGGGATTAAGGACCGTTCAAGATAAACTTGAGTAGGCAGAAAGGATTAACACTTTTAATGAGGAACTGGGACCAATCAGTGACTCCCAGCAAGAAGAGCCATAGTTCACTTCCCTATGTACTCTTGTTCTGGGGTGATGGGCAGACTTTGAGCACATCCAGGGAAACCTTGCACATTGCTCCCACCAAATGGAGTAGAGAAGATTTTGCTCCAAATATGGCGTGTGCAGGGAATTGCTGAAATGTCTGAAATCCTACAAGCTAGATACTTGTTTCCAGTCTTGTAATCTTGCACTTGGAGTCTAAAAATTAAGTTTTTCCAAGCATGGTGGGAAACAGTATGATACCACTGTGTTAGAACAAAAGTTGCCTTTTAATGTAAACCTGTGCCATCAGAAACTACTTAAATTCAAGGAAAGCAGCAAAAGATTGGATGTAAAGCTGTTGAGAAAATGCTTTTTGTGGGTGCAAGCACTCTTATGGCTGTCAAAAAGACTAAGAGCTATAGGAAACCGTATTTTTGACTGCATTTGTTTGATTTCAGTGAAGATTTCTCAATTAAACATCAGCAAAAATCATCGGGGAAAAAAGAACCTACCTTCTGTATTTTATCCACAGGCCTATTTCTAGAGCCTGAATTAACCCATCACACAGAGGGAGCAAATACTCAGCTTCACTTCTTTCCCCAACATTACTGCTCCAGATCTGCAGCTCCAGCTGCTGCAGTTGCTGCTGCTGGGAGAGAACTTCAGTAGGTCATTAGCAGAGTGTGTCAGGTGGATTTCATGGCCATGTGGGGTAGCATGTAGGAAATGGCAGAATAGAGGAGCAGAATCAAAGAATATCAGGGATTAGAAGAGAGCTCTGGAGTTTATCCACTAGAGCATCTTGTACAGAGCAGGGCAAACTTCCAGCTTCCTACAGAAACTTAATTTGAAACTTCTTCAGTTATATGTGGTCCAAATCCTGGTTTAAATTTGGTCTTGATTATTACTGAACAACAAAGCTTAAGCAATGCAACACTTAACTAGTATTCATCTACTGCAATAAAGTGTGAAAGTGTTTGCTTGGCAAATCTCTTCTCCTGCTTGTATCACTGAGAGAAGAATGAAGTATGTCTCAATCACACCAATTAACAATAGATTCATGTAAGTGTGTTTCCAGAAGATATCTTTTGGAGAATGGGGACCCAGTGCTTCGTTATTTCTGTTAGTACTAAGCCAGTTGAACACTTTTGGGAAAGATCCTGACAGAAACCTCTTGGTTTGTTGTACTGATTTTTGGCTGGATTGCACAGAAATCAGTTTCTGTTTGGTAATGTTCCAGGCTTTAAAGGTTATTTCTGGTTTTTGTTGCATTCTTTGGAAGAGCTACATGAGAGAGACTATTGTGTCTCAGCTCTATTCCTGTGTATATTGTTGGTTTTCTGTGTAGGTAGGCTTTATGTTAATAGCTGTTTGTGGTTGATGGCATAAAATAGCTGAATGAAGTTTGTGCAGTTCTTTGCTTGTATTCCCCTGGACTTGGGTACCATTTATTGCACTGAGCAGTTGTCAGTCTTACCACACTTTACCCTTAAGAGACCTAAGTTAGACAGTACAGGCTTCTCCTGTAATTGTCTGCATTAGTATCAAACCAGTGTTTGTTACAAGTCATAACTTTTTTAAGAAAAGTAGTTCTTAAAGAGGTGGTTTTATTTTTTTTACGATGTTTGATGAGCATTTTTTCCTCCATCTCCAGCTGAATACATTTCCTAAGCTTAGTCTCCCCTGTTTTTCTTTGGGACTCAGTGGACAGAGAGGCTCATTTTGGGAGAGTGTCACTGCTTGTTCTGGGTGATGCAGTCATTCTCTCCTAAATACAGAAAACACTTGCTGAGATAAGGCTAATATGAAATGTTATTAATTTTCCCTTTGCTCTTCCAGTCTGATGTATTTCCTGTTGGTAGGTAGGTTTTTTCCAATATGTAGCAGATCTGTAGTATTATCCAATTTTGTACAATAGGGGCAGACCTTTCCTCTATTTCTTCAAAATTACTTTGTATCAGTCATTTAAGAAAAAGCAACTTATGTCTGTTTAGTTCCTCTGCCTTTTCACATCCCTAAATGCAATTACATGGAAGTAGTCTTCCAGGTTTTATAATATTCTCTGAATATCACACAGCCTTCCTTATCTCTGCCCTGTGGTAGTTACTGTGCTGTTGAACTGTTCTTCATTATCCAGTGTCACATTCTGTATAAAGGTATTCTTAAGAGAAATAACTTTCTCGATGCTGCCTGTCCTGTTAATGGCATCATATTCATTTATCCATGATTGTGTCATAGTCTACCCGGTGCTGGGCTTTCTTTTTTTTTCCAAGAACCTCGGATAATCTGAAAGAATAATTTATAGTTGCCGTAGGAGGGCAGGCAGGATGGAAACAAGCCAAGATACAAAGGAGGTGTTAATATCTTTTTGTTACAGTTGAAGGGAGGAGAAAGCTCTGGGGTTTTAGTATAAAACCCCCTTTCCTTGTTTGTGACAAAACCAGCAAACTTCAAGCTAAAAATAGCTTAATTTAACTTAATTTCTGATGTTTTGAGAGAGGAGGATGCAGAGCAGCAGATGTGGTTAACATATTCTCTTTTGTTCATTGTGTCTGCTAACCAGTGCTCCTGCTTTTTCTAGGATCTGTCATGGTTCCCACTGGTCACACATCAGCAAACAGTGTCAAAACTACAGTGGTAGTTGCTCTGGAAAAGCCTGTTCATCCCTACTAATTCTTCTCATATTCCATTGGAAGTCTTAGATGTACTTAGAAATTTATTTAATGCCAGCTGCTGAAATTCAGGTTTAAAGTTCTAAAAGATTGTATCCAGTGTGGTAGCATTTTGATGTTTAGAAACCGTTTTTTAAGTGATTACTCTTCATTTTACTCCTAAATTTGCTTGGCTCTTTACTAGTGTGCATTTTAATTGAAAATTTCACATTTCCTTCCTCTCCAACCTCAAAATCTTCTAATTCCTTTTCTTTGAACTTTGTTCCAAACTTCTAGTGTCCTTCCTTCCTCCTTTCCTCATTAAAACCGAACAGAAAAGCCTTCTGCAAGATGCCAGTACATGTAAGGCTGTAAAACTTTAATGCTTTGTCTGCTAATGTGAGACAGCCATTTGCAAACAGTGTATGACATCTCTGCCTGGTTTTTTTGGATGCACTTTATTGTGTTGTGGTTTAATTCAGCGATTCAGGAATGTGAGTTAGTGTTGATTGTGCTGAGCAGCTACACTAAGCTGTGTTATGGAAGGTGATAATCTGAGGTTGCTGCAGTTCTGCACTTCCACAGCTTTACTGGTCACTTGTTTTTGTCAAAATACACACTTCTGCTCAAGTCAGGTACAAAGTGTTGGGTGTAATCTGGGCTAATCAGATTAGGTCATGTAATAATGCAATAATTTTTATCCTTGTGGCTGCTGAAGTGCTCTTAGTCTGGACTCTGAGAGCCAGAGCTAAGGGTCTCCCTAGTAGGGCTGGTTTGTAGAGCCAAGATCACCCTTCTTTTAACTTTGTCACGTTGCCACATCTTTTATTACATAAACAAAGCAGCACTCGATGAGTAGCACTTCTGTGTTTGGTAAGGCCAGGTCTCAGCACAGAGGTATTAATAGCATTACATTTTGGATTTTGACCAGGCTCTGTTTCACATCACTTGTAGTCATTAAGATGGTGATCTGGGCAGTTGAAGTCAATCCAGCTGAAAAATGCACTGTAAATATTTGGGAAGGAGTAATGGAATGACTCAGATTTCTGTCTTGCTTATCTCTCTTGATATAATTTGTTTTCCATCAATGGTTTAAAGTTCTGGTTCAGTTTATTACCACTTTTCCAGTCCATGTAGCATGTTTACAGATGAAAATATCACAAAAATTGCCAGTTGCATATTGGCCCTTAGCATAGCTATGGAGATGGTGGGGGGGGGAAAAACCCAAACCAACAAGGTGCTATTCAGAGACTTAAGATTAAATTTGATGTTTTCATGCTGGCCTTCTGGCACCTGCAGTAGCAAAATACCATGCCTTGCTTTTTTTGTAGGAGAATAAACTTAAGAATCTAAGTAGATATGTATGCAGTTAATTACAGTTCCAACAGGAAGGAAAATTACACTGTGGGTTTCAATAACTTTTATATCAGGTTTGTTCAGCCCGACTATAATGTGCTTCAGGATAAATATGAATTTGTTCAAGTGGTGAAGCTCCCTCTTCATTGTTCTCACCTGGCTTGTAAGAAAATGGCCTTGAATTTTTCCATTTTTTATCAAGACTCAGAGCTGGGTCTGTGTCACTGAGCATGCAAAGTTCGTTTTTTGCTGGTGCAGCTCTTAGCCATTCATGACCCACCTGGAAATTCTGTCAAAACCATCATACTACTTTGACCTCACTGGGACAGCCCCCTACTTTCCCCTGCTCTTTCTTTTAGACTCTTCCATAACATTTTAGGAGCTGTCATTCCAACAATGTAGGGATGTATCTCATGGAGGAATAGGAGGTTTGGTTGTGCTGCTTACTAAACTAGTAATTTCTAAATGGAGGTAAGGACAAGAACTATTTGCAGCATCTTAGATACATCTTTACTCTCAGGTATACTTTGGGAAGTCACAGCATTATTTGCCTTTAATTTCTATTGAGCTAGTGTGCTTCAAGTGTTTCCTTAATTGACTTCAGAAATTTCTGTGCTCAACTGTAGTAACCTATTTATAGATCAATATTTTGTATAGGCTTAGGGGGTTTTTCACTACACATGTGAGTTCATTGACATTGAACTGGTTTGCTTAATTCACTTGGTGCTGTGATACCATCTTCAGTTCTTTGTTGTCAGCTTTGACTGCCTGGAATGAGAAAAGACAAGAAAATTCCCTCCTTTATGACTTCAATACTCTCCTTTCATATTACTTTTGAAAGCATTGAATTGCAATATTTCAGAGCCAATCCCTGTGGAGGTGCTGGCTTACAGAGTTGGGAAGGCTGTCTGTTGTTTCTGCCCCTTGTTTTGTCTTTTGTAAGAAGTAACACCAGTAAATCTGTGATTTATCCTGTGCCATCTCAGAGCTCTCTGGGAACAGCAGTTAAAGGCATTTGGAAATCTAGTGTACAGTTACCAGCTGCAGTGCTTAACTCGCCCTTCACTGGTGCCTCCAGTTTGTGATGTTCAGCTTTCTACTCTACAGAGCTACTTGGACTCTTCTTCATTATATGCTGTTCTCATCTCTGTTCTCTTTTATACAGTAGGTCATACCAGTTTGCCAGCAGAAATACTACATACAGCTTTCTGATTGCTCTGATTCCTCCCAGCCATCTCCAAAGTTACACCATGATAATCTATTTTTCTTACTCTGTTATTAAGATAAGTAGACCTTGGTAGGCTGCATGTCACAATGGATAGTTAAACGAGTATTTTTCAGTTTTCTTTAGAAGAATGTCTTCTTCCTGGAGATTTGTTGATGTCATGGTATCCATTTTATTTTAATTGTCTGTCTCCCTTGGATATCCATATCCTGTATCCTTGCCTCAGAAGTAGCTTACAGTCCTGATACACTGATTGAAATGCACATTGCCCTTGCAGCACTCCTGTCTAGACTTCAGGGCAAACATTTCCATAGTGTTACATTTGTTAGGCACTGGATGTGTTCTTAGGGACTGCCTGGTTAAGTGTGCCATGTCCTAGCCACAGATCTGACCATGTGTCACAGGCTGATTTTGGGGATTCTGTCCTATGAAAAACTGCTGCTGGAAATTAGCATGTTCTAAATCAAGATCTTCTGCACTTGTTAATGAGCTTATGGGAACATTTTAGTGGTGAACTTTGGGAGAGCTGTGGAGGGTGAGAGTGAATGAGGATGTGTGAAGTCACTGAGTGAGTAGGCAGGACTAAGGAGCTGGGTAGTGCAGTTCAGCAGTGGACTTGGCATTTTGATATCTTGAAGTTTCCATTCAGAAACTCAAATTTCATACTGAATTCCTGCTCTGTTCTTACTGAATTTCAGTAAGTTGTTGCTGAGATTTTGTTAGCTGCAGGATTAATTACTCATCACAAGCTTTCCAAGCTACTGGCATCTTCCTCAGAAGATTTGAAGGCTGATGCATTTGGAATTCATGTTGTATGGGATTTGGCTGAGCTGAGATTTGGCAGCCTTTGAAGGATGCTCTAAAATGCATGGGTTTGATGCAGATTTGTATTAAATTTTTGTGTGTTTATTTCCTAACAGGCTGCTTGCTGATGGCTTTCCAGCTGCAGCTGTGGCAGTAGCTTTTAATGGTTTTGTGCAGCTTTGTAGGAATTGATTTGCTTGCTTTTTATAATGAGGCCTACTGGAAACTCACAAGGATCCCCGGACCTGGTGTGAAAGTAAGCACAACCAAATGGGAAGGGAAGATTTTGGTCAGTGGCATGAAGAGTTTAAGGTGACAGTGCTACTGTGGTGCAGAATGTGGGACTCTGTTTCAAGGATAAGATACAAAATCTTTATCTGGGACAGCAGCTTCCACTTGTGTTGTAGTTCTGAAACTGGAGTGTGCTTTTATTGCTGGAGGCAGCATGTCAAATCTGTCCTTTCAAAATGGAACATGAGAAAACAGACTTGTATATGTGTAGATGAGCAAAAGCTGATTGTTGAATGTGATGTGTTCCATGAAGGTCTCCCCTTGTGAACCTGTTACTAAGCAGTAGTATACCAATGAGATTTTCTTGATAATCCAAAGGCAGCCTACCTTTGGAACCTCCACATGTGCTTCTTTGCTACAAAGCTGGGAACCCTTAGCACTTTGGGGAGAAAAATGCAAATGTGAAATCAAAGAGTGCTAATTGAGTTTGTGGGGTGCATGAAGCCTGAGTTAGGTCTTGGCTTCTGTTGCTCATAAATTTAGCAGATGCCTCAGATTTGGTGGATGGCAGTGTAATAAAGCTTAAAACCAAACACACCCCTCAAACTCTGAAACTCAAGAAAGCTGAAAATTAACCTGCAGCACCTGTCCTCCACCAAGAGCAAAAATGGTTCCAGCTTAGCCTTCAGTGGGAGAACTGATCTAATGGAGAGGCAGCTTTTCTCTGCAAGTCAGAGGTAACTTTTCAACAGCAAACAAAGCAATTTGCAAAGGAGTATTCACCAGGGGTTTAAACTGACAAGTTTGTCACACCTTAAAAGGTGAACTTTTTGTAGGGAGACTTGGGAGTTTCCTAGCCCAATTGTCTCTTGTCAGTGAAATGTTTTCTGTTAACACTTGCCCCTCTGTGCATTGGTTGTTGTGTTGAGAAGCATTATTAGTGTTGATCACATGCTTACTATAGCAGGTACGAAGCTGTAACCAAGAGAATATTATCATGAAGTCAGTATTTTCATCTGAGCAATTACCTGAGAGTGGCAGATGGCTATTATCTTTTAACAATATTTTATAGACCAAGGAAATAGTCACCATTTAACATAATAGTCTGCTTTGTTGCACACACTGTGAAACAGGTAGCACAAAGCTCTCCAATTTTACACCCCTTTTATATTGCAGAAGGAAATAGATGATATATTATCATGTTTGTTAATTCTCCCTTCTCCCCACCTGAGGAAATGAAATCTTTTGAAGGTGACAAATTGTCCAAACCTTCCAGCTGATGCAAAGACAGACATTGAATATTCCCTTGTGATTGCCAATTTCTTCTCTTACACCGTTTGGTCCAAACTGGGAAGATTGCTACCTCTTTCTGTAGCATCTGCACTGAAATTATGAATTAGGTTATCAGCTATGCATTAATTTGTAGGATAGGTGCTATGAACTCTTTCTCTGTAATCTGACTAGTTATTTCCCTGTTCCAAAGACTTTCCATTTTCAGTGTGATAAGTATCAGTGTAATTCCTGGCATAAACTAATTCCTTCCGATAATCCCTTACTCAGAGAACATTGCTTTTGCCATTTTACACTTAAAGATATATCAATGTCTTTCTGGGTTTAAGAGATATTTTCATGCAGTTAGGTAGTATTTTAGCTAGATTTGGATTCTGAATGCAGAATTTAGAAAGCAACAATAAATTTTCTATTTCCCAGCCATAGAAGGGCAGAAAACAAATTTATTTATGCCCTGCTTAGAGCTAGATCATATTTCACCTAGGGCAATAAAAGTACAGACTTCAGTTCTTCTCTTTTATCAGAGCAAATGATATGGGAAATTGTATCTCAACTTTCATAGTGCTGAACTTTTTTTCTCTTTTTTTTTTTTTGTACTTTCTATCTGCTTTAATTAATTGGGTGTTTAAGCAACTCTGCATTGAAAGAGGGCAGGCAGGTGAGGCACAAAAGACCAAGCAAAGGCTTGTGGAGCATTTTTTGTGACACAGTCCTCTGCTTATATGCTGAAGGAGAATGCTCTCCTGTAGTTGAGAATTCTCCCACAGACAGTTCCAGCAGGCTGATCCAAAACTAACAGCAGTGAACAAATAAAGGAGCAAATTGCCAGGAAAAGTCTCTCACCTTCTGTAGTTCATCTCCTGGAAGAAGCCTCTCAGAGTTTTTACCTGAGGTTTTTAAAAGTAACAGAGAGGGAACTGTCTCCTGTATTTTTTTGAGAGGGAATGTTCTAAGGAGAATAATGAATGCTGTGACTGTGCAGTGTGGTGGAAATGAAGGGAACAGGCCTGGACTGAGTATAAAGAAAATGGTTATCTTGTGTATTTTTTGAGCTGGCTGCCATATACTAATGGAAAATGTGACAGGATTTTGTAAGGGAAATAATTCTTCATTATCCAGTAGCTAAACTGAAGAGTGAAAAGTAATGATTAGGTCGAAGATAACAAGCTCAAAAGAAAAGCCTGAATGAAGGCTGCCAGTTGGTGACAGATGTTCTGAACAGTTGTGTGTCTGTCTGTACAAGACCTTGCTGATGTGCAGGAGCCGTGTTCCAGTCATTTGGAGAGCCTGGTCTGCCCATGCTCTATTTAGCAGGCAGTTCTTACTGTGCCTCCCTCTCTATCACAGAATCCTAAAACCATTGTGATTGGAAGGGATGTGAAGGTCTAGTCTGTCCTGCTGCTCACAGCTGTGTCTGTATTGTATTCAGACCAAGAGAACTCTTGGAGTTCTTTATTCCAGTGAATCCCAGTATCCTTGCAGTGATTCCCCATCTCTCCTGCCTCAGTCCTCAGCAGCTTCATTTTGACTGTTACTGCTCATTTGCCAGCCTCCCGCTTAAAAAGTGAAAAACCAGATTCAATTAACCTTAATTCTGCCTTAACGGGTTACTTGGTGATGTTTTTCTGCTATTCTGCGTTGACTAAAATTGAAATACCTAAAAAGCATTGTCAGAGAAGGAGGATGTGTGCTGATTACTTCATGGCTTCTTGGATCTGTCTGGAAGCACTTTAAATAAAGTATTTATACCTAATTCACTGTTAGCTACTTTTTGGAGCAGTTTAGCAAAGCTAGGTGTATAAAGCAGGTTAGTTGAAGTAGGACTTGCTATGGAAGTGGGGACTATTTGTCAGTCCCCACGTCTGTGAGCAGATTTAGGAGATCATACAATCATAGAGTGGTCTGGACTGGAAGGGACCTGGAAACCCATCAGCTAGGCCATGAGAATTCTAATGTGAATAACTGCACACTGAAGAATCACTCTCCCTGCTGTAGTTGAGACAGAAGAAGGTGTCCCAGTCTGGTTTTCCTAGAAGAAGGTTTGCTGTTGGCCAAATGGCATTCTGGTCATTGTTATCGGGGGTTAATGTGATAAAATTAAGGTTGAAGGGATTTATTTCGTTGTACTTCAAGAAGTTGAAGTTAATGTGTTTAAGAAGGTAAATTAACCTCTTGGAAGAAATTTGCTGGTTTTGGTGAAGAGAATGCTCTTCTAGGAGAGAAGTGTTATTAATGCTATGATTACCAGGTTATCAACATTAGTTACCTAGGCTCATTGCTTAGACATGGCTAGTCTGAGGAAAATCCGTGCTGTTCATTCTGGAATTTAGCAGTTGAAAAGGAGCAGGAGGGCATGTTGCAGCACAGTTTGTGGTTACAGTGATTTCTAAGGACTAAATGAGAGTGCTCTGTTTTATTTACTGTCCATTGTCTCCTCTTTTCTGTCCTGCTGCCATTTTCAATTCCTTGTTTTTCCCTTCTGGTCCTACAGAGCAAGCAGCATGTTACAGAGTATTAATACATAAAAAATTCTATGTTATCTCTGTACACTGTCATGGGGAAGTATGAACCATCCCCTGTAAGTTCAGAATAAAAACTGAGCTAAGCATTCTAGGTGACTGTAGCCAGAGAAGAGAAATGGGCACCTCTGAGGCCCAGGTCCTTGCAGACCTTGACATGTATATGTGGATTGTCCTAAAATCAGGAATTTCTTCAGCTGGCACAAGAAGGATTTAAGAGGACTAGGCCAAATGAAGGGGCTGGGGTGAAGCTCTGAGTGTGTCACCCCTGCATGTTTTCTGGAGGGAAGTGTTTCCTTGGGCTCGCAGCCTGGGGGACAGCTCAAGTCTGGAGATGGAGAAGTGACCCCTGCCCAGCTGCATATGTTGACATTTTTGTTTTTTGTGGCTTCCCTTTGTCCCTGTCCTATCCCAGTGTTCATGCTTCTGGTCTGCTTCTTGTCTGTCTATGCTCTCTCCAGATCCTTACCTTGGATCCAGGTTGGCCTGTGTGCTCCTACAGGGAACTTCCCTGTTTTCAGAGCTCTCTGAGCTAGGCTTGTGTAAGGCTTTGGGAGAGGAGAGACACTGAAACATGCTGAGAGTCCAAGCTGGTGCTTCCTTCATTCCCCCAGGGTCCTGGAATATGTCTGGATGCTGAATGGGGAAGCTGACAACCCAGAAACCTGTCTGTAGGTGAATGCCCACAAAATAGAGGGCATTGATTGAAGCAGTTAGCATCTCAAACCAACCAAATCCTACTGTAATCATGTTAAAAGGAATGAGGGAAAGAAATTAAACTCTGCAAAGGATTTATATTACTGTAAGATTCTCACTCATGCAGGGAAAGAAATTTTCTGTAATCTGAAACCTTTATCAGCTAGTTAAACTGATAATTTTGGGCTGCCAACTCTGTAATTAGTAGGTACTTATTTAAGACATTTTTCTGTTTTTTTTTTCTTTTTGGGGGTGATGTGGCAGAGAATTGTGGGTAGGTTTGGTTTTACTGTGTGGATTGGGCTGTTTTTGTTGATGGGGTTTCTCTGAGAGTTTTTTTGTTCGTGGTGTTTGTTTAGCTTTCATGAGTTCCCATACTGACATTTTAGATTCATTCATGCATATATGAATGAAAATGAACCTTAAGGAGAAGCTGCCAACTCAGTCAATGCTTTGTTCACCCTATGGTAAAATTTGGAAGAAATACACACTTCATTTACTATTTTCCTGGAACAGGGCTGAAGCCAGTGTTTCAGACTACAGGTTGAAGTTTCTAAAAACATGAAGTATTGTGTCTCTTTTCCCTGAAAAATAATCTGTAGGGACTGGCACAGATAATGATAGATGCTGAAGAACATTGCCTAGGGGGGTACCTTTATGCTATTCCCTCTTTTCTCTCCTCACAGTATCTTCCATCCTTTTTCTTCTGTTGTCTTCTAACTTGTGCTTGCAGCCTCCAGCTCACTGTTAGAGACAGACACCATATTTCTGTCTTAACGTTCCATGGTACTGGAAACTCAGATTTTACCTTTTTTCAGGTTAGCCTACTGTTTCCTGGACCACTCTGGCAAATTTTGTAGACATGTTCCTTCAGGAAAATCTGTCCCATTAGCGTGAGGCATACATGTTAACTCAAGAGGCTTCTCATGTATGTGCTTGATCTTTCTTGGTGTCACAATTCCCCTTTCAGAGGGGGGTTGCAGTTAAACAGTGCTGGAGAAGTTTGCCACAAAGGGAGTAATAAATTCTTTAGCACCTAGAAACAGCAGCATTTGCACCTACTTGTCTGCATCAATTAATTTCTGGTCTTCACAGGTACCCTGGGGTGACTTTATGTGTTGGAGTGTGAAAAACAGAGGCCTCTCTGAGTCCCTCAGAGAACAGAATGCAGGCTTTGAAATAAAATCTTTAAAGAAATTAAAGTGCATGAAGCCACACAGACATGTAGTAGAAGTGTAAGCTTTAGTTTTAAGTAAGTAGAAATATTACTAAGTTGCATAGATATGAAGTAGAAGCCTAAGTAAGTAAGGATATGCTTTAATTGCCTTAGAGTAAAAAGCCTAGAAAGTAGGGTAGGTAGCAAGTTTTGGTGAGAAGTCACAAACTTAGTACTAGACATAATGAAAACATAGTAAGAACGTTGCTTACATTTTCTAGCTGGAACAAGATAGAGCCATTTGTGTAAATGGATGTGCTGTACGTGTAAATTATGTGTAAGAATTAACACCACTTTTGTAGTTAGAAGCAGAATTTTAATAGGTTTAGAAGAAATGCTTCACATTCGTGGTTTTAGCTCATTGGGTAATTTGTAAATACAAATCTTTGTATTGGAGTGAGAACTCTCTTGCTCTCTCTTCTTCCACCATCATCATCACTACCACCCCAAGAGGAAGAAGAACAGGAGAGACCAGGGAGCTTCTGCCTCTGCTCAGGACTCTGTACCAGGCTGCAGCTTCTGCTTTTGTTTGGAGCTCTATACCAGAAAGTTTTTAGCACAGCACTCTGAGACTGATGTGCATCTACAGATAAACAACTTTACAGCAACCAACAACTGCTCTTGCCTCTTTGAGGACTAACCCATAACAGTCTTGACATTTATGGTGTTTGTCTCTCCAGTCACCTGTTCTGTTTGTGTTAGATATTGAGTTCTGCAGCTTTAAGACTGGTTTCAGGAGTGAAGGGGGAGAGCAGAGGGGCAGAGTTTGTTATCAGAGACTGCACTTGTTCCCCCACATCCTTCACACAGACTGTGCTGTCTGCAGTGGACAGCAGCAGAGAGCTCTCCTTTGCTCTTGGTTAGCTTCTGGGCTGTTTGAACCTCCTCTGGACTGAAAACCCAGAGGAGCACTGGGAGCTCACACCTGAGGCCCACCAGGGCCTGGGCTGTGGCATTTCCCAGCCCCGGAGGGACTGATCACAGCTGAGTGAGCTGGGCTGCAACCCCATGGAAGGGACTCTGCTGAATCTCTCATCTCTTGAGAGTGGTGAGAGCTTTTGCTGTTTAGTATTGTTCATTTTTGTGCTGGGAGTGCTTTGCCTATTAAATAAACAGGTTTTTTTGCACTCCTCTCCCAGGAAATCTTTTCCTGAACCACTTGGGGGAGAGGCCGCCTGAATCTGTTTCCTAGAGGGGACCCCATTCAGAGGTGTCCTCCCATTTGCCTTAAACAAAGACAACAGGCCATGTGTTCAGATGTTTCCCCATGCTCATAATGGAGAAACTATTTTTTTCCTTGCATCAAGTCCCAAGTTTCCTTTGGTTTCCTGCAGAGCAGTTGCCTGTTGGTGCTTTTGCCCAGCTTGTCAGGGTTGGTGTGGGTGTCAGCCCTGTCCTCTGGAGTGTGAGCCAGGCAGGCTGCCCGGCCATGTCACCCCCAGAGCTGCTCAGGGTGTGTTCTGTGTCTGGCCTAAAGCGCTCCCAGCTCCTCCTCCCCCTCCCTGAGGAGCAGCTGGCCTAACACACCGTTCGGTTTTGTCCTGCTGCCTGCCCCTCAGTGAGCCTGCAGGGCTGACTGCTGCTGTGGCTGTTCCCTGCCCTCTGGGGGGCCTGGGGACACTGGCACAATGTCCTTCAGGTCAGGGGTAACCTGTCCCAGAGCCACTCCTTCCTCACTGAAAGCAATCCCTTTGGCCATGCTTGATTTACCCCTAGCAGCAGTATATCTTTGTTCCTAATAATCTTCTTGTCCTTCTGGTGCCTGGAAACGTTTTCCTCGAGGTCTTGCTCCATAATTTTTACAGGAAGTAAGGTTTAGCTTTAGCCCACAGCTTTCTGGATGCTCCTTGCCTGTAGACACTTCAGCACTTTTGTTATGGCTCTGTGTGTCTAAACTGGAGCATTTTGGGAGTGTGAATGCATTTGGCTAAAAACCAGGTAATTGGGAGCCCTGCCTGTCAGTACTGCCCTTGATCTGAGATAGAATGACAGTGTTGGCAGATGGATTAGCAACAAACAATATTAGAAATTACCATTTAGTTTCTTAGATTTGGCAGATGAAGAATGTTTAGTTAATACAATTAGAGAAGAAAGGATACCTATTTTCCTTGTTCTAAGTAATTATTTTTCTGCACTTTTCTATAAATTTAAAAATTCTTCTCTTGAGATTGCCAGGAACTTTGGACATAAAGTGGTTACCAGTGATTTTATTTCTCAGTAGTGACTAAGACACTGTCTTGCTTGTAGAATATAGATACTTTATTAAAAGAGCTGCAAGTGCCAAGGAAATCTTACTTCATAAGATTGCTGATAGAGATTTAGCCTTGAGCATTGTATGAACTTCAGTGTGTAGCAAAAAGGTGGGGATTAATTTGAGGTTGTTTTTTTTTTTGTTTGATGTTGGGGTCTTTTTTGTGGTTTTGTTTGGTTTTTTCTGTCTGAATACATAAAAGGTGATAACAGGGAGTGGTATACTGGGACTTGCACTTTCCACTTGGTTGCTTTGTTCTCTTCACTTTGGCACTAAAACTTGCTAAATCTAAGTATGAATGTTCTTACCATTTATTTGATGTCAGCTATCTTTCTGGAGTTCATCAAAGCATTGAGTCTGTGGGAACATGTCTTTTGCCATACCAGATAGTGCTATCATTGGAAAATCTGGAATCCTTTCCTGATGAGCACTGGAAGATACCATGCCTAGGGAATAGAAGCCTTCTGAAAGGAAGCTGACTTTTTGTGCAAAGTTTCTGTGCTTCCTGTTTTATCATGCCAACAGATGGGAACAGATACAAACCATTTTTTGGCTAGACTGTCACTGCATACATTCCTAATTTTATGATTTAGGGCTTGCAGAAAAGAATGTTTTATTTTTTGTCTTGTCTTCAGGAGACCAAATTGAGTTTTATAATGCTTCTTCATGTACTAAATTATTTAAATCCCTAGTAATTATTTTTCTTTTTTCGTAATGTCTCTATTTAGTTCACAATTTTATTTTTTTTTCTTTAGCTGAGCAGAGAAACTTTAATTTAAGTGCTTCAACTGAGGCCTTATCAGTGCCAAGTGGAGTGGAAGGGCATCACCTGTCTTTTTCTTAGATGACATGCAGAGGAAGAGCTATTGATTTTTGTCCCAGAGACAGTCTGAGTCATGGCTTTGTCAGACAGCTTTATTAGCCATTGGTTAGCTCAGCTGAGATATGATTTTTGGCCATTTTTGACTAACACCAAAATCCCAGGGGGAAATCAGAAGGTGCAGTGCACTGCTCATGATAATTGCTGTGGCAACCATGGCAGTCTGACAGTTCCTTAAGCATCTGTCAATCCACTGTTACAATTAACTCTTCTGCTAGACATTGACTCGTGACAAAGAGATAGTCCATCACCCTAATCTTCCTCTGCTGCTTTGGAAAGTAAGGTACTTGGCTGAAAATCAAAAGCTGGCCTAATGCATTTGGTAGAGGAGGAGGAAGTATCTGTAGGGAAGATAGAGGTTAAAACAATCTTAGCTGGACTGTGATCAGAGCTGTTTCTTTTCTTTTCTATTAGATCTCCTAAGGCAAATTATGCCTTGGGAAAATGAGGTTTAGCAAAGTTTTATTGATTGTGAAGTAGCTCATCTGGGAAGAGTTCAGAGTTCAGTTGTGAGAGGCTGCCTGTTGGCTGTGGTCATTCAGCACGGGCTGCTGGGCAGTGCCCACACTGGGGACAGGCTCACTTGGGATTTTTGGGTGTGCAGATTGCATGTGGTGCTGTGCTGCCAAGGGCTTGGGAGTATGTGATACACAGATGGATGGCATTGGGCAGGTTCCCTGGGACTCTGATCTGGCCATGGAGAGATGGAGCAAGAAAAGCTGTTGCACTGCTTTTCTAGTACCAGGTGGATGGCCAGTAGAAAAGTAATACAATCTGTATCCCTCTCTGTGGCCTTTGAAACACAGCATCTGAGAGCATTCATCACAGCCTCATTTATATCCAACTCTGAAATGGCTTTAAAGTAGTCTTTCCAGTTCAGAAGGAAGCTGCTGATGGCAATCTCAGCCTTACAACGTACAGGTCTAGTTGCATTTCTGTTAAGCATCCACTCTCAAGCCTGCTGTTCTATGGAAGTGTTGTTGGTGACATCTCTTAGAGAGGATGGGAAACTGGGAGCTTTCTGCCATGTGTTCCGTTCATACAATATGTCCATGAGACCATGTTCAGTTCTATTTGTTTAGTGCCCTGAGATTCATATCATATGAAATAACCAGGTAATTGTGTTTCTCCATTATGGAGATTCTGCTTGATGGGTCCCAGAAGAGCCCTGCCTTTGTTTACGCAGGATGAATCCCTTTAATGGGCTGTCTTTGCTGGACAGTAAAAAGCAGCATATTCTTCCCAGCCAGGCCCTTGAGGTAGTGGTTGCACTATCCATTGTGTCATTGTCTCTGGTAACACATGCCCAGTATTAAAACTAATACTATGGTGGCCTGTACTTCTTCATTTTGGACATAGCCATGGCAGCAGAAGTGGGTTTTTTAGTAACTTCTCCTGCATTCTGTGCATGTCAGAGCTCTCTCCCCATCATTGTGCACATTGACAAACTGGTTTGTTTGGAAGCCTCCCCTTGTGGAAGCGCACAGTAAGAGGTGCCTGGAAAAGGAAAGGTGAGATACAACCTGTACAGCACAGGTTAGAGCCTGGAACATCTCTGTGCACATGCTCATTTGGGCCCTTCTTCCCAGCTGGACGTGTTGTTTGGCTCTGGAGGAACTGGGGTAGCTGCCAGTGCTCCTGTTTGCATGGAGCTCAGTCCATGGCTGCAGCCCCCAAACATGCACATGCTGAGCTCTCAGTGCTGGCAGGTCAGCATTGCTGAAATCCTCTTTTTCTGCATGCTGTGGAGGTGGTGACATGGATCTCAAAAGGATAAGGATGTTTTATGTTTACAGAGATGTTCTGTGATGCAGCTATTTCATACACTGAACCAGAATTCCTAGGTTTTTGCATAGGCAGAATCCCAAGATAGTCGTGCCAGACCCAGTTAGTAGTTTAGGATTACTTAATGGTGTGTTTTATCTGTCCATGTTACTGTGATTGTCTAATATATTGGAAAACATAAAACATAATTTAATACTCGTGTACTGAATGGCAGTCACGTGAATTAACGAGAAACCTGTAAGCTGTGAATTAATTCATGGCTTAGTGCAAGGGAAGTTTCACTGGTACCTTGTGAAGGCGGAGCAGATCTATTGCCTTCACAAAGTGCACTTCTAATGTTCTTGTAGTACATTCTCTTGAGAGGCAGAGCAGATTGTAGATCTGTGTAGGAAAGTAAATTCAATACCAGCACCAGCAGGGAAGTTTTTAGGAAGTATTTAAGCTGTAAAGCAGCGAACATAATTTTAAAACATATTTTATGATACTGCCTTTGTACCATAAGTTCAATTTTGTATTTGCATTACTTTGCCTGAAAAAAAACCTGGAGTATGTCCTTCAATATTGATTGTATAGATGGAAATATTAGCATATCACATAACTGTTCTCTCTGTAGTTCTTGACATTACTGTCTTGTAGCTTGATTGGAATCCTCAGTCATGCTTACTTTGCTTTGGTTTAGGATCAGTCTTTAGTACCAGTATTTTCTCCTTTGTCCTTCTTGCTGATGTTTTTTTCTCCATTTCTACATATTTGAGTATCAAAGAATGGTTTGGTATGCACAAATACAACTTTGCTATTGCCAGTTGAAAAATTTATATCTAGAAAGACAGGGGAGGGGATAATTTACTTCAGAGTGTGATTTTAGCATGAGCATCCTGAGGCATCTATGTAAAAGAAGTTAGTTTAATTGTTGGGCAGTTGTCATTGGAGACTCATCTTGTGACTGAAGGAGTTTGAACAATAAAGTTGCAACTTTAATAAGTTTTTCTGTATTTTGCAGGTATTTACATTGTAGGTAAGGCTTTGTGGTTTTCATATTTTTATAATGCTTTCTGACTCAGTATTGTGTTGTTGCCCTTGCTTACAGGAGAGCATTGCAGTGCCTTTGAATGGGAGGAATCAGTAAATTGTTAGCAGGACTTTGAGGCAGCTGGGCATGGGTTTGCCTGTGAGTTGTGCAGCCCAGCTGTGCTGGTGTGTGCCCCCGAGGGCTGGAGTTGGAGCAGTGCTGTTGTGCTTGCAGAGAGCCACATCCTGGAGGACGTGAACCGCTGCATCGTGGCGCTGCGGGAGCAGGACGCCGAGGGCCTGGAGCGCGCTGCGGGCGCCGTGCGCGGCCGCGCCGCCAGGCTGGCGCACATCGTGGCGGGGGACATGGACAGCTACGAGCCGGGAGCGTACACCCAGGGCGTCATGGTGCACGTGCAGCACCTCACCGGGGCAGGTAAGGCTCACTGCTTCCTGCCTTGCCTTGCCTTTCCTTCACAGCTGCCTTGGTGGGGAATCCTCTGAGTCACCAGTGGAGGAGTCCCCTCGAGGGCTCTACTCTCCTTTTAGCAGGCTGTTGAGTTAGGAAGAGACCAGATGCTTCAAAAGTCAACTTTAAAATTCTGTTTGAATCACATGGTGTCTGTAAGATTACTTGAGTTATGGAAGACTGTTAATGGGGTCCTTAATGCACATAACACTGATTGGAGACTTGTAAGTAAGGAGGTAGCAGCTTCCCACTCTGTTGCACTGGCCTCACCATGCCTGCTCTAAGCAGATGAAAGGCTAACTCAGAGAAGGAGGTGCATGATTTGTGTGTATTTCCACTCTAAAGACTGTTAAACAGTAACCAGATGTCCCAGAAAGTCTTCAGTTTTGCAAAACAAATGTGAAACTTTCTAAAATGTTTAGCAGTCTCCTTTACATTTCTATGATATAAAAAAGAGGGCATCCTCTATTGGAAAATGCCTGTACTGGCCACAGGGGGTGTAACTGCACTGTTCTATAAATGGTTCCCGTGTTTTCCATAACGGAATCTCTGGTTTTTCATAATGTACACATCATTTAAAAAAATAAAAATCTATGGAGTTCCCAGTACTTCTGTGCTTTAAATGGTGTCAAGTCTAATAGTTGGGACGATTTAACTGCTCCCAAGAGATTACCTGGCGGGTCTGTACATCCCTGCAATACAGGGTTTGACTTCCTGAACTCAGAAGTCTTAATTCCTGGCTCTGTCAGTCTAAACAAATGTCTGGTACCTTACATTTAACTGACATTTGCTTTATTTTACCACAAGAAAAGACAGGAATTTTGTTTGCGCTCTTTCTTAAAAAGTTCAACTATGTCCAGGGCAGAACTGTCTTCATGTGAACAAGAGTAAACTGACATTGCACTGAAGTAGCAAAAGAGAACAGTGGGAAGAGGTTAAGTAGACTTGCCTTGTTTTGTCTTGTTTTCTGATATTTTGACGAGAAAATCAAAACATTTTCACTGTTGCACTCCTTTCTTCATGATTTCTGGAAGTACTGTGACAAGTACTGAGAGGGGAGCAGCACAGAAAAGCATCATTTTGATTCTCATGTAAAAGCTGAACCTGTTTTTCTTGAAACTGATAGTGTTTAAGGGCATTGGGAGTTGACATTGATTTCTGTTCTGTAGTTGTGGTTTGATAGTAATATATATAATACATACCTAAACCTGTCTGTCTGCAGAAGACAGAGGCATAAAAGTGGCAGTGGTTGGAATGTTTGCTTGTTTCAAGGGACATCCAGCACAGTCACATCTCACATGACTTCACAGTACTTCAAAGAGTTCACTGTCTTTATGTTGTTCAGTACGAGTGGGAAAGGGACACATGTACTTCATTTTCACCTGTATTTATATGCTCTGCAATGGACAGATACTGAACTGTGAGAGGGCTGCTTGGTTTGGTTTTATTTAACTTTTTCAGCTTACAGGTGGAATGCAGGTAGGTTGCAGCCCACAGGTGTAAGCTAAACCATTCTATCCCAGCTGGGTCTCTCAGGTCCAGGAGATGACAAGGGGACACTTCTCCAGGAGAGAACTCTGTATGTATGCTGCCAAAACCTCCTCAGCTGACTTTCACCAATAACCTCGGGCAGTGCAGGGCATCCTTTATGCCTAAAGAAGAGGTAGGGTGTTACTGATGAGAAATTATTGTAGAGTACAGAATTAATGAAAACAAAATTGCAGACAAGGAGCATACATGGAAATAGCAGTGGACTAAAAACAAAAATGCAAGAGTGAATGGGACAAGAAATAGGAAGGATGTAAATTGGAGATAACATCCTCCAATTGGATGTAATTGTTGGAGGAGGATGTAACTGAAAGGGGGAAAATGTGCATAAGGAGGAACAGATACATTTACTGTTTGTTAAAACAAAGATCGAGGTTAAATTGTAGAATATTTGAGGTAGTTTATAAGAAAAGAAAGGTGTTTAATTCTCTGCATTGCAGTATGCAAGGAAAAGAGCAAAAGATGACTGAATTTGTCTCTTCAGCTGGAAGACATCAAACACATTTAAGATAAAGTGAGCTGTTCAACCGTAGTATCTTAGCACAAAATGAGTATTAAAAACTGGAGCTTAATTTCTTAGCTCAGGTGTAGTCTGGTGTACATAGGAGCTGTTGGCAGCCAAGTGCATCTCTCCAGCACCATACAGTGGAGTGTCTGCTTTTCAGGCTTATTTATCCTGTCCCTCTGTTTTACCCCTTCCCTTTCCCTGAACACAAAGAAAACCCCAAGAAGACTGACAGCAAGGCTCTGTAAAAGCCCCATCTGTGGTGTGGAGTTGTGCTTCTAGAAGTTAAACAATACCAGAGCTGACGTTGTCTTTGCAGCCTTGATATCCCTTGGTGTGCCCTCGGTGTGTGGTGGTGGAGGATTAGGGCGTGGTGGTTACGTGGTTATACCCAGTGTGTCGGCAAACAGCTGCTTCATGCAGCTCACTCTATGGGCACATGCCAGAAGGCTGCTGTCCACAGGCTCAGCCTGGGATGCCGTGAAGCACAGGACTGTGGGAAGAGGATATATGGTCTCATGCTGGATGGAGTTGAGAGGCACTTGATGATTGTGTCTTTGTGGGGCAAAATGGCTCTGTGACTCTGTAGCTGCAGTGCCAGGGCCTGTGCAGAGTTCCTGCTGCTGCCCAGCCCTTGGGGGTGCAGGGATGCTCCCCAGCTCCTGATGAGGGAGTGCTGTGCTGGCTGTGCCTCTGTCCTACACCACAGTGACACCGTGCCCTTCTCCGGCCCCTGCTCTGTGGGAGCAGCCTGGATAGGAGCAAGCAGCACAGTGAGTGCCCTGGCCAAGGCCCCAGTGCAGAAGGCTGGAAGTCATCAGCCTTGAGCATCACGGCCCAAGCTCTGTGTGAAGCCTTGGGGACCCTGGACAGGAGTGTTCAGCTGTGGGGAAGGGGTGTTCTGGGAGGCAGTGGGTTTACCCAGCAGTGCCCGTTTGGCTGTACAAGGGTAAAGAAGTCGAGCTTGAGGCTGTGCTGGTATGGTTAAGGCTGTGAAAACTTTACTGCTGGTGCCTCTGTCATTCCTGATGTCTGGCACTGTTTGGTAGATTGAAATACTCAGATTGCTGCATTTTGGTAGGGTTTGTGTGCTGTTGTATCAAAACAAAATGAAACCTTTAGGAGAACTCTGTTTATAACTTCTTCAGAACTGGAAGGGTAAACTTGTTCTGTACTTTCAAATACCAGTCTCCTCTGTTATTTTATTGCCTGCCACAGTCTGCAGCAGTTAAATTTAAGTCAATAATTTATATTGTGGCATATATCTGTTGATAGAGTAAAAAGTCTGTATTGTAAATTTGGTCTGCATTTCTGCTTTAATGCCAAGGTATGATGATATACATACGTGTAAATACATATATAAATTCTCTAGATACTCAGATGTCTACAGATCTTGTAAAAAAACAAGGAAAAGGGTGGAGACAAAGATGGAAAGTATTTTAGCTGCCTCAAGTCTGCAGTGGGCCAAAGACATTAAACTTTTAGACCTCTTCTGGAATGCTTAGGTTTGGGTTCAGTGATTTTCTTCAAAACCTTCACAGGCTTCAGTAACTTTTTTGGCAGCATATTTTAACATGATATGTGCCAATATGAATGAATTTATTAATTTACAATAATGTATTTATTAATTTATTTCCTGGTCCAAATATTGCCGTTTTGGTCACGTTCCAGTCTCCCCTTTCCCTTTGTAGCCCTTTCAGTGTGGGCACTTGCACGGCCCTGTATTAATACTGATCTACTACACCTGAAACAGAGCTTTCCTGTACAGTAATTTATTAATTGATATTGCAGAATGGATTAAATCTACTGTGCTGCTTTCCTCTGGGAAGAGGTGATTTATCTTAGCCATGAAAAGACAGTGGTGTTTTCATGATACAAGCTTCCTTCCATCTTGGGCTTTTTGTTCAGCCTTCCCATTTCTTGCAAGCATTTCTCGTGCACAAGCTCATGGCTTGTGCTTTCCTGGCTGCTTCACTTGCCTTTTTCAATTCCAATTTACAGGTTTGTCACAGCAGCTTATGTGAAATGACTGTCAGTTTCTTTGTCCCCTGCCTCGAGTCTTCTGCAGGAGGGATTGTCTGTTCCTCACAAATGTGACGCTTTCCACCAAAAGACACCCTCCAGAGAGGAAGTGCAAGAGGGGTTGTCTGTTTTCTCCTGCCTGCACTGACACTTAGTGCTTACTTAGTCTTTGGCAAAGCCACGTGAGCCAGCATGGGGAGAGAGGAGCACCTCCAGAGACTTTGCTGGCTTTTCCTGAGAGGAATCTTCAGATAGGATCCTTAGAGGGGATGAATAGCTGTTGAAGGTCCTTACCTCTTGTTGTAGAACAAAAAATGCCAGTATGACCAACTTTATTCTAAACTATTTATTTAGGGCTGGTAAAATGAGGTGAATAAACCTTACTCATTCTGTGGGGCACACAGAAAATCAGAAGTTTTTATTAATTTAGAAAGACATGTTTTTAATGAGAAAACATTTTTCACCAGTTATTCATCTCTGTCAGAATGAGATCTAAAGAGAATGCTTGTTGTTCAAGTCTGTTTAGTATTCAGTGATTTTTACCCTTGCTTATGAAACCCGAAGACTGCTGAAGAAGGGGATTGAGTCTTGTCACATCAAGATAGATAAAAAGAAAACCCCCAAAAGACTTGAAGGAGGAAGGCTTGATCAGGCAAGCTTATGGAATTGGTGAACTTGTGAAATTGGTGTGCAACCCAGATAAGGAATAGGTTATAAGAAACTATTTAGCAGAATTACTGTAAGAGCTAAAAGAAAAAAAAATGGGGCAAGAAAAACACTGAGGGTATTTGCATGACTTAGCCTAAAATGCTTTTTGATGAGTTACCTGATGACTGTAAGACTATAACTTAAATTCATTAGTTCTTGTGGCTGTTACTCCAGTACAGAGTCACTAACCTCCATTTTATAGAGTCTGCAGTGAGGCTTTTTTTTTTTGTAGGACTCTGTTTTGATCTTTCTGTGAAATTCTGCTAAGATGTTGTCTTTAAAAACTGGATTTTGCTTCCAGTGTAAGAATGTTCTGAAAAATAGGGGGAAACACCAACGTATGTGTTCCAGGTAATTAGAAATGTCCCTGAACATTGTAATTTCTTTTTGCCAATATTTTCTTCCTTTCCTCTAGCTCAAAAATACCTTTGCTTCGCTGTTAATGAAAGTGTAATGCCCATGTTGATTGTAGGCACTGTGTGGGTGTTAAGATGCCTTTAATTACACATGTGCTTCTTTAAAATGCTGTTGCACCTGGGGGTCATTTAAAGCATGAGAAAGCCCTGCTCCCCCAGGCTGTGCTCAGGGACAGCTGCAGAGTGCCCAGCACAGACACACGGTGCAGGGCAGTCCTTGAGCACACTCAGTCTCAAAGAGCTTTCCTCCTTCTCCAGAGAAATCTTAGGAGGAGCAGCATTTAAAATGCACCATTGTTATAAAATAAATGCATATTTTTGAAGGTGATAACTTTGTTTTTGTGGTGGTCAGTTGAGTTTTGATGCTTTTTTTGGTTGTTAGGTCATTTTCCTGGGTTAGGATCATAAATACCTTTCTGTTACCTGCCATGGATTTGGCACATGTGGTCTTGCTCCATCTAAGTTACATGGGAAGAGGGAGGGAGGTGACAGTGGTGGAGGAACTGGGACAGTGAGGATGTTGGGTGAATTCTAAATCTTGCTCCCATGGTAATGAATTGGCCAGTTTGGTGAAGTCTGGCTTAGCTGCAGTCTGATTTTGGAGCAGAGGACACTTGGGGAAGCCTTCCCTAAAGTCAGAACACCAACTGTGTTGTCTTTGCTTCTGTAATTTCCACAGGCCTTACAGGGAAGGTGAGGATGGCAGTACACTGATGGGCAGTAGTGACTTCTTTTTTTCCTCTCCAGTGTTTTGTGGCCTGGGGTGTTGGTTGGTTGGTTTCTTGGGTTTTTCAAGTAGAATTGTGCCCTTCTGTAGTCACTGTCTGTGACATTTTGGGATAAATCTTCTCTCACTTGAAGCTACATTAAGAAGTGACTTGTGACTTTCCAGTGTCTGTTTAATATATCCCTTTTAATACATCTCTCCCTTTTAGATCTTAAAGACAGCGAGACTGGTCTGGTTCAGTAGAGTCCCTTCATTAATGCCAGCTCTTCCCTAAGCTGATAAGACCAGGGGACTCCTGCTGTTCCTTTTACTGTGAATCTTGAACTGAAGCAAACTCTTGAACTTGCACAAGGTTATCTCTGTGCCCATATCAAAACCATTACCTTCATTTCACTGTGACTTAATTGCACAAGCTCTGAAGTGCCTTGACCTCTGTAACATTAAGGACATTTCATTCAATTCCAGCTCTATATCCTTTCCAGTTGTTTGGAATGTGTTTTCCAGAGCCTCTGAGACACCCTTTTATCTCATTACTGTTGTCACAATGTTTATCTTGCAGTCTTGCAGGATGTTATTGTTACTTTGCATTTTTGGGGAGTTACAGCATGCTGTGTCTGTTGCACTTGTCCATGGTTAACTTGCTGAGTCTCAGGCACCAGTTGATTACTTATTTCCTTTGCCATTCCACATTCAGAGAATCCTTTCATCCTGTTGTCTTTTAGAACAGTGTAGTATGTTGGAGATGGCACCTTTCTTACAGAAGCTGAAGTTTTTGTCTATTTTACAGGCTTTTTGCAGTAGAAATGTTTTAGTTCTCAATGAGCTGCTCTGGCTTTGTCTGACGTGTCCTGGAGCCAGCTGGTCAGCTCTGCTGGCTGGGTTTTCCCGATACGGACCAAAGTCTTTGGAATGCTTTGGGATTTACCACTCTTCTGACATTTGCTTTTACATGTCAGTGCATGGTGTGCCTCCTAGGCAGAATTGTGAACCGAGGAACTTGATTTCGTAAATCATCAATGCTTAAGAGTTCATTGCCTATTTCATAGTATCTGTGAGGACTGTTTTGGTTTAAATTGTGAATATGAATCCAGTCTCAGTGAGGATTTCCTTAGACCTGAAAAATTGCAGTATCTTTTTGTTCTTCAGCTGTAGCTCTTTTAAGTTCTTCACAGAAATAATTTCCTAACCGGAATTTTAAAAAAACAACTTTCACAGTTTTCATCTTTGCATGTAATAAATTTGTGTTTTATAGTTAGTCATAATTTTGTGACATGCCCTATCATAATCATAAAATAATGATTGCTCTGCCCCACTCCAATAATATTTCCAGCTACATACATCTGACTCCAGTCTGTTGAAGATTCCTTTCTGGCAACATGCTCTCACCTCTTTGTTCTTCCTTCCTTAAAAAGCATGAACTTTGAGATCTGGAAATGATGCAGTAGCTCTTGATGGGGGGAGCATATGCATAATTCAGAAGGATTTATATATGCCTGTGTATATGTGTTTGGATTGTAAATCTGTTAATGTAGTAAAATTGATTCTTGCTGAAACCATAAATGATAAGCTTGTCTTAATTTTGTTCACCTTGTCGCAGTAAGCCTGTCGCCACCATTCATGGCAGTATTTGGAGAAGTGGCATTGAATGCATTATATGCCAAATAAATTTCTTTAAATAAGGCTTCTCCTAGCTTTCTGGGGACTGCATTCTGTTTTCTACCCGAGTCCCACTGCTGGGCAGGGAAAATCTCTGAAGCAGGTTTTGTTTGCTGCAGGCTTTGTTTTGTGTGCCAGTCGATGAGAACACCCGACCACCTCCTCAGTTTACCCAGTGCTGTTAAACAGCTGCAGTTGTTTGGAATAATGCAGTAGGTAGCAGACAAAGTGTAGGAAATGCACCCATCAGAATTGAAGCTGATTTGGGTTTGGCTTGGAGTTTCATGCAGGAGTCTACAACTGTCACTCACACTCCTCCTTGATTGTTGTCAGGCATGAAAAATTCACAGGTAGACGGCTTCAGTGAGCAGATGGGAAGGTTTGTGTCTTGGGTACTGTGCAAAAAAGTTGTTGCAGAATTCCTCACCCTTCCCAGGCACTTCAAAGTAGCAGCCATGCTTTGCCCATGGAATACTGGGCCTTAGCAGCCAGGTTAGGCAGTAAACTGTTGATGACCCTCCTAATCTCAGGAATGTTTGGGGAAAAACCCCTACATGTTTCAACAGCTTGTTTAGTTGGGGGTTTTGGTTTTTTTTTCCTGATGGTTCAATTTTGTAATTTCTTTCCTGACCTGAAGCTTCAAGTAGCATTCCTTATACCAGAACATTAGTGTTATCCAGGAACCTTATTTTTGGTGTTGAAGGAGGCTTAAAATAATTGCCTGGAACTGATTCCTTGGTCTGAAGTCAGAAGTGTTCAGTCAGCAATTCTAAATGATACCAGCATACCGTTGGTTTTGATATGCTTACTTTTTAGGAAGGGGAGGCTGGATTTCAGGAATGCCATGAAGCAGATCTCTGAGGAAGCATTCATGGTAAAATAAACAATGTTTAATGATAGTATGCCAAATATCCAAGTTGATATGTGGATTATAAAAGGAGTGCCAAAATAAGATGGGAAAGAGCTAAGAATGTGAGCCTTGGAAAGAGGATGGTACTCACTGTACACTTTGCAAAGTAGGCCTTGCCAAACTCAGACTGTTGGGGAAAAGCTTTGTGGAGAACAGAGGATGCTGAGGATGGGCTGGGCCATGCTCACGTGCAGGTGGCTTGTGAGAAGGGGGGGAGGTGGCAGCCAAGGGACACTGGATGGAAACCTGCAGCTTCCTGAGAGTTGCAGTGACTCTAGTGCCACTCTCTCGTGATAGAGACGGGTGCCACAGCTAAGGGCAGTGGCCACAAGCTGTAGCACAGAAAAACAGAGCAGAGTAGGGGATTGATTCACTGCAGTGCAGCACTGGAATGCAGATGCAGGCACATTTCTGTTTTTGAAGGTTTTCCAGACTTAGCTGGACAAAGCTGTGACTGACCTGATGTTGTGTTGGTCTTATGTCTAAGTAGGTGGTAGGCAGAATCCTTTTCAAATGATGTATGTAGGATTTTTTCTGTGCTAGACACCAGCTGCATTCACATCAGAGCCATCTTTTGTGGGTAACTAAAAGCGTTAATGTGGCTATTGATGCTCTGCTGGAGTAATGTCGAGTTCTTAGAGAAGAGTTTTCTCTGCTTTGTGACTTGCTGTTAATAGAAACTCATACTGTTACTATTGAGAAGGACTTGGAGTGTAAAACTGCTTGCATATACTTCATTCAAAATCTGCAGGTTTCTCCTGAGTGCTAATGCAGACCTCTTATATGGAGTATTGTCTATTAAATGGTGGTCAGGCATAGAAACAATGTAAATGGATGCAGTCCATCTGTGTGGTTTAGTCTGATCCTTTTCCAAATAGGCAAAGAAGTGTTTAAAACCTGTGGGTGCTGTGTTTTTCAGAGAGTTTGTTTACTCTTCAGCCTGCTCTTTTCAAACTGTGGTAATTACTTTCTTTTCCTCAGAGCTAATAGTAGAATTTTCGGCAGTACTCCAGATTTCTTTCAAATAGCAACATAGTCCTCTTATGTTTATTTAATTTCTTCACTTGTCTTGCTTATATTTTATTCTGTGAGATAAGTAAGGCAAGCAAGAACCTGCACCTAAAAACACCTTTAGAGTTTGTATCTTAATAGTGTTAGAAGCAATACTAGTCTTATTCAGTATCGTTTTACTCACTTTCTAATAATGCTAATTTTATTCAGAGTAGTTTTATTCTGGTTCTAGCCATTGTTTGTGAGTGGATAACTGACTTAGTTGAATCTTTAATAGTCTGCTGTTCTGTATCTTGGAAGAAAATGATGTCTGCATTGCAGGTTGGGAGGAAGCTTTCTTGTAGTCAGTGTTTGTAAACTCTTAAATCCCAAGCAAAAAACAAAACATCTTGGGGACCTTTTCAGCCTTTCCCTAGTCTCTGCACAGAATTGGATGTGGCAGGAAATGTAATTGGCAGTCCCCCTCTTGTGTGTCAGCAGTCCACTGCAGTTGGAGTTGTCCCTGAGTGTCTGTGCGGAACAGTCAGTACCTGTTCCAGGTGATACTCCAGCTGTTCCTTTGTGTTCCTGCACAGAACTTCCTTTAGCTGAGGAACCTGTCCCTGCTGATGACAGTAGTGTGAGCACTAACAGCCATAAACCTTGCTAATCAATTTAAACACCAGGAGGTTCTTCTTATTGCTATTGGTGGGCAGTTGGGCAAGAAAGGTTTCTTTGTGGGGCAGAAAATGTGTAATGCAGAATGCACTTATGGTCAGCTTACTGAGTGCCAGCAGCCCCTTCAGGTTCTTGCTTTGAACCCTGAGAGAGCCACTTGAGTTTGTCACCTTGGCCACAAACAAGTGCCCATTGGTATTTCACCTTCTGCAACCAGCAGGTTTGTTCTCTCAATTACCTGCTGCAGTTGAACATTCTCATTAAATGTGCCAGCATCCCTTTATCACTGTTGATTTCAGTCCATTTCAGTGTACTGTGTTCTAATACTGAAAGCTTACATGGTGGGCTTGAGCAATTAGAACCTGATTCCAAATCCACTGCAGGGATTGCCACTGACCCCTCTGATTGTTGTGCAGCCCTTGGGTCCTGTTCCTTCTGCCTGGGCAGTGTTTGTGATCCCACTGCTCTGAGGGGCTGCAGCCAAGGCAGGAAGCACACCCAGAGCTAGTCTGTCACGACTCACTGCTTTCTGAATCATTCTGAGGCTAGCTCTGAATATTAGAGACAGTATTTTCCTGGCACCATTCAGAAAAATATCTTTTCTGCAGTTGACAGCATTTATTGGTATTTCACTGTAATTAAGTATTTGAGGATTTTTGGCTTCCGAGATGTATTTTTCTTGTGCTTACTTTTTAAATGTCGGCAGTCTTCCATGAAAAATAATTCTTCTTGATTAAATTATTTCAGTTATTCCAAGTTACTGTTGTAGTAGACATAGAACTAAAATGTAGTGACCCTTTTCCCCAAATACATTTTGTCCAAGGACATTTTATCTTGTATGTTTTTGTTGTTTGCTAACATATGTCATAAACATGGTATCTGACTCTGCCTAAAAAGCTGTATTGATTTTTCTGATGCTTCCCAGTGGGATATGCAATTTTTTTTTGTCTTTGGGCCAAAAAAAGCTTGGAATCTTGTGCAGTTTTATTGTCTGTGGCTAATTCAATTACTTTCAGGTTTTCTAGGTTGATGCTGCACCCACTGGGAACCAGATTTCTAAAAAGACAATATTTCTAGTAATCTGCCAAAATAGCTGGCTGCGTTTCAAAATTAAATGTTGAAATTGTTGTCTGCTGTTAATGTTACGAAGACCAGCTCATTGTCAGCATAGTTACTTTTGAGAAAATACACAGTTACATGTTCTGAGCTTCTGGAAGTACACGGGTGTCTCCTGAAATGAAGTTACTGTAGGGCATGAAAAGCAGCTGGTCCCAAGCACTCCTGAGTTCAGCACCACTGCTGTGCTGTTGTTTCTTCCCACTCTTCCCACCTTTCTTTATAGGGTGAATGCAGGGTTTTGTGGATTAACACCAATCTCTAGATTAGGTGGTTTATAGCACAGCACTTCTACAATGCAACCAAACAAGGTCCACGGTGGGGTTTGGGATGGTTATAATTTTATTTTTTATTTTAAACTCTCAGGACTTTACTTTCCCGCTTCAATTACTAGAAAGCTGCTCTCTGTTCAGATAGTCTCTCATGTAGAATGAAGTCACTTGTCCCCCACAAGGACCTCAATTTCCTCTTAATTTCCTTTTTATGGCATTTTCTGTGTCCTGCTTAGTCAGAAAACCCAGTTTGGGAGTGTTTGGTCAGCAGTCTGTAGAAATTGCCTGATACATTAATTGTCTCCTTGTTCTTGCTGACTGAGTTTTGGCTGTGTTTGGGGCTCTTTTAGGTACAAACTTTGGGTATTTACTGGTTTTAGTTTCTGTGTGTCCGTGTGCCATTTCATGTAGTGCAGATGCCTCTGAATGAATCCCAGGGACTGCACATGAAGGAAGGGCATGTTCTGGGCTGTAAATTGAATTGAGGAGCAGTGCTTGTTTCTACAGCTCATGGGTGCCCTGCTGTAGCATGGCACTGATGAGACAAGACAGGCCCACATGGCTCGCACTGTCTGCTAAGGAAGGAGAAATTAATTCTGAAATTCCTCTCATCTGTCCTAGGGGGAAATGTCATTCTCATCTGGGATCTCATGGTCAGTCTGTCCTTGAGCATGGCAGCAAAATGTATTAGGTAGAGGGCTTCAAAAAAAGGAGGATTATGTAAATTATTTAAATTATCTCTTCTGCTCTTTGGGGTGCTGTGACCTGTCACTAATGAGCTCCTTATACAGGGAAACTCATCTACTCCCTCAAAAGCATGCCCACCAAGAAGCCCTTTGAAGATGCTGTGAGGGATCCCACTGAAGCCTTGAGCTGTGATGTTCAGGTGCAAGGCACTGCTTTAATTCCCGGGTGCAGTGTTCCATGTGTTTGGGAGGCTGTGTGGGGGAAAGTCCAGGGATTCCAAAGCCCCAAGCAATCCCCTGTGCCCATACATCACAGAGAGCAGGGACTGGTGTGTACGTCTGAACTGTCCTGGTGCAAAGCAGAACAGCTCTGTGTTCCACGTAGGAAGCTGAATCACTGCCATGGGTGTGTTTAGGGGAGGAATAAATTAAATTTAAAGCAGCAGTTTACTGGATTGTCATTCATTAATTGCACACACTGCCAATAACTAGGTCTCACTCACTGTCAATGTTTTCTCATGTTCAGGACAGTTAACTCCTAAAAACCTTACCCTTGTCAGCTGTGAAGATCTAGTACCATGAAACTGCTGTCGTGTTCAGCGTGGTTTATGTATAAATATGTCTGTAAACACACACACAAAATTACTCATGATGTCCATTTGGCTATAGCTAGGTAATTCTCTGTATGCTTATATAGATGTATATGCACCTGCTCAGCTGTGTGCTTGTGGGTCTGCCAGCAGTCTGCCAGCTTTGCAAGCTGCAAAATGCCTCTGCACAGCTGCAGCTGGCACAGGTCTGAGTGAGAGAAGAGGCACTGATTACAGCTTGCTTTCATTAGGAAGATTTCTGTGTGCATCAGGCCTCTGCCTGGGCTACTTGATGTTGTATTACAGTGTCATTATGCAGAAACTTTAGCATGAAATACTAAATTCCGTCGGGCTAATTTGTACATCTTTATGCTCTAAATAGGCAAGGAGGGGAGTGGGCCCAGTGGGGATCCTGAGATGGTGCCTCTCATACACTGGCCTAGGATTGAGGCTGCCAGAGGAATAGAAGCTGTTTCAGCTGGACTTGTGCAAAGTTCCACAAGTAATTAATCTCTTTGCCTGCATAAAACCTACAAGCTTGTTCCCAATAAGGTGTTTGAATATGAATGCTAATATAAGGGGTATATCAAATGCATAGTTCCAAAGCTCTTCTGCTTCTCTCATTCATGTACATTTATATATGTGTGTACATGTAAATGTAGCTCTTGGAAAGCCATTGGATACAGTGCCATAATAAAAAGTTACCAATTTGACATTGTATCACAGAAATAGAGGCTTGAATTAAGGGTCTGTACCGTAGTGAAACCAGCTTCAGAAATAGCCAGATCTTGGTATTAGGGTTGCATTATATGGATTTGTGAGAGTCACAGGTGGTTGGAGTTTCAAAACCTGTTCGTGTTACTCAGCTCAACATTTTGCAGTGAGTGCAGAGTACTCTTTTTTGCAGTAATTCCATTATTATTGCAAAGTATTTTGGAACACCTCTAGTGAAGCTATCTCCATCAGTCACTGAAACAGTCTGTTCCATTCTGAATTGCATGTTGGGTGCTGGGACTCAGGCTGCTGCCAGCAGATCCCTTTATTTCACATGGTGTCCCTTAGGCAGCACAGTTGCCTCAGCTTAGATGTTTTTCATTTTTTTTTAATTCCTTCTATACCGTTCTGGATTGAAGTGACATTAAGAGTAGACATAATATGTAGCAGTAAAATTGGCTTACTGGAATAGGCAAGGCTCTTACTATCTGAAATTCTTCGGTACCTTTCCAGAAGAAATTTACAAATGCTTATTTTTTTAATCACAAGAAGTGCAAACTATTATTTGATCTCAAAGAGTGTAATTAAATAAAGAAGTACTGAATAAAGGCTGTGTGGCTATTAGATTTTTTACTTTCTGTAGTATTACCTTGCATTTAAGAGGTGGCTGTGTTTTTATTCTTTACAGCCATACTTTTCTTCACTTCCACTGAATTCTTGCAACTGGAAAACTGGTGAAATCCTCTGGAAGCAGCCTGTATTTACCCATCACACTGACTTTTGGGCTAGGTGCTCAGGTTATGGGGGAATAATAAAACACTTGATAAAATAATAAAAAATAATACAACACCTCTTGTGTTGTCACTTCTCATGCTGCCACCACCTGTGCCTTCACGTAGGTCTGGGTTGCACACACCTGTTAACTTGCCTGCCTGCACACCTGCTTTATTTCAGTGCTCTGCTGTCATATGAAACTCATCCAGTAGCTCTTCAGGCCTTACTTGGCCATACTTCTGTCTTCAGGTGTTTTTTTAGGAATTTTTCCTCCTCTTAGAGTCCTAATTCATGACTAATAACATACCCTGATTTTCTTATCTTCAGAAGGAAAACCAGGTTTTCACTTCAACTTGCCTGCATTTATTTTTTTTAAATGGTATTTTTTAGTGACTTCTGTTGGGGCACAGAAGACGTCTGCAGGTGCCTGAATGCCCAGGAGAGTTTTCTTCTGTGTTGAAAGCCACTGGAGCTGAGTTAAGCCAAAGCTGTGGCAGGGCTGCAGTGTGTGTAGCTGGGCTCTGAAGCTGTGCCACAGAGAGCTTCAGTCCCTGCCTGTGCTCTCACTTCATTTCAAAGCTGCCTTTGAAGGAGTGGTGCTTCAGTCTTTGTTCTAGTGGGAGCTCTGCAGCCTTTTCCCGGGCTGCTGGCACCACAGGCTTTGTACATGCACAGAAACACTGAAGGGAAACTTCGCTTATTTACCACCAGTGCTTTTTCTTGGCATAAATTGTGGCTTTGCTAGTTTCGTCCCTCTTTTCCCTGAGTTGAAAAACCATAAACATTTTGAATTAAAAAAAGGAAGTAATTGTTTTTGGTCAGTTCTGGGAGGTGATGACTGTTCATGTCTGGTCAGGTGTGCTTGTTTTGTTCAGACATTTTTTGGTGAGTGTTGGACACAGGGGCACTTTAGCTTTGGAGACTTTTTCACTATCAGGCTGCTTGGTGGCTGCAGTGGTGTTCATCACCTAACACAGCCCAATTAAAAGGTACAAGCACAGTGACTCCTGCAAAGCCATGAATCTGTTTTCCTGATCATTTGATTGTTAAAAATAACAGCCACAGAGTGAAGGGCTTAGTGAAGTTGAGTTTCCTGTATGAAGAGCTGGGCCCTGACAGCTACTAAACTACAGACTGGGTTCATTAGTTGCTTTTGATTGAAGATGACAAAACCAAGCAGAAATATTCGAGGACTAAAAAAACATGCCTACAAGGAAATATGGATAGTATTATTTAAAAAACCAGCACAATTAGGGAACACTTGATGAATTTAAAAACAAATTAGGCTAATTTCAAGAATGTGTGTTTGATAGTGTGAAGTCTTTAATTACTTTAGGGACTTTGAACGTTACGCTGATGAACATATTGGTATTTTCCAAACATCCTCTTTTCTGCACCTTTCCCCTCAGGGAAAGCAGAATTACAGATGCTCATATTGAAATTTGCTTTTAATTTTTGTTGCAGGAGAAACAAAACAGAACATTAAAAAAAAAACAGAAATAAAATGTACAAATGCAACAAACAACTCCCCATAAAAATTTGATACTTCTCAGTTGTCTAACACTTGATACTTTTAATTTTATTTGTTCAATTTTGCTTTTGAAAGACTGAAAAAATGAATCATTTCCACCTGTTTCCTATTGCATCCACTGCTCCACTATATTTAGGCTGCCCAGAAAAATAAAGCCAAGTATAGGAAATATTTCAGGTCCACTTAATGCAGTATTTCAGATGGTTGCCTGTCCATTAGAGGTTTGAGAAGTATTTTGGATGTCAGTTATCCATGGCTAAGAGCTCATATATGTACCAAAATGGTCTTTTTTAAAAATTTTTTTTTAAATCACTGGCTGGGAGCTCAAGACTGAAATGAATCCCAGTAGTCTTGGATTACTTGGAGGGAGTTATCCTGTCACTTACAGGATAAATGGGCAGGAAATAAGGCCTTTTTGACTGCCCAAGTGTATTTTCACACTTCATTAGCAGATTGGTGTGTACATATTTTAGAATTACAGTACAGTTTTTGTTCTAATTATCTGAGTAAATTGCTGTTGCTGCAAAGCCCCATCTGAAATGCTGCCAGAGGAAGGCCCTGAGGTGGTGTACCCAGATGCAGACTGGGTTGCTCCACTTGGAATTATTTTGATAGTCTAGGGTCCAAAATCTTTATTTAACTAGGAAAAAAAGTTATGAAATGATGAAAGGTTCTCACTCAGGGGTGGTTCTTTGATTTTTTTTTTTAAACAATACATAGGCACTAGTTCTCCTTAATTCAGATGAATAATGAACCTTGTCTTTTTTCTGTACTGTTATAAATCTTTCCACTGACCTTTTTGAAGGTGAAACAATTCCAGTGATAATATGAAGAGGATAGCACTGAGTTTAAATACGTTGTTTTTCGAATTAGGTGGTAACTACTTGTTGGCTCAAAGATAGAGAAGTGACCATAATTTGAGAATGAATTTAAGTGTCTCCAAGGGCTGTGTGGGTCTCCTCATTAAAGTCTGGGGGGAAAGCATTATTGGAGCACCTTTCTTACTACTTAAAGCATTAAGTTGCCAGGTTTCCTAATTTAGAAATCCGTTGTCTTCAGCTGAAGTTTTGTCTGCCTACAAATTTATTATAGGCTTCAAAATTTGCCAGAATTGTTTGGCATTTATTGTATTAGCAGTATTGCTTTCATGTGGCAAGAATCTGTGAATTGCACAGTGTGGAATTGTGGAGTGAAGGGTGGAACACAAACAACATTAGTGTTTGGAACCAACACATCTCCAGAGAGAGAGCTTTAGTACCACGAGGTCTGATATTCATAGTGAGTATTGCACAGGTTGAGTTTTAGCCTTTTGCATTTGTTTCTTCCGTGTCCTCAGAGTCCAAGTGACAGGAAATGAGTTTGGTCTGGGCTTGTTTGAGGTCCTTCTGTGTGTGATGGATTTTCATCTGCATTCCCTCCATATTCTGTGCTGGGTTCCCTGTGCTTCAGACAGGTGTGAAGGGCTGAGGAGGTGCAGTGCTCCCAGGGCACTGTGCAGAATAAGGCCCTGGAGCATCACAAGCAAATGCCCAGGCTGTTCTGGGTAAAGCACAGGTTCATATCAAACTCACTCAAAAGGCACAGTTTGTTTATTGAATCAAACAAGATGAATTGCCCTGCTAAATTCGGGTGACAGTTGTGGGACTTCTCAGCTGAAGAATAAGCATCAATCTTCAGCTAGTTACATCTCCATTCAGACTGAAAGCAGATTCTGAAATAGTGGAAGTCTGTTCAGCAGTGGTTCAGCTTTAAACCAGGTTATTCTTCCTGATTCTTTGGGTAAAATTGCTTTTGAAATCACCAGCAAATTTTTACAGCTGCTTCTCCAGCTCCCCTTTTAAAACTTATTTCTTCTTTGTAGTACTGTACAACCACCCATAGCTTATGTGCTCACTGTGGGCATTTTTATAACTGTGATAAAAAATACAAATGTATTCTCACTTAAAAGTAATTGCACTATTATTGTAACGCTTTTTAAAAAATAAAGTTTTTATCAATGTCAGCTGTTTTGCCAAAAAGAAAAAATATTACATGTTCTATCCTTTTTATGCTCACTGAATTTTTTTTTTTTTTAATAGTGATTCCAGAGTTTATTAATCAAGTAAATATTGCATTGGAGAGCTTAAGCAAGAGCACAGTGCATCTATTTGATGACAACCAGTTTGTGGACATTTCCAAGAAGGTGTATGATACGATTCATAACATCAGGTGCTCAGTCATGATGATTCGGGTAAGTTTGTCATTTGTTCTCTTCGTACTCATATCTGAGATGGCTCAGGATGGCAGGGCATTTTCAGGAGCATTCAGAACTCTGTATGTGATAAATGCCCCCAGGCTCATATCCAGGTTGAACTGACCTGGGTGTGATTGTAACTCCAGAAGTCTAGAATTGCATTGAGTACCACATCAGAATGTTGCATTAAAACGTCTTCACTTCTTAAAAATACGTGGTTATGCTTGGTTGGTAAAGATCATTGCTCACTTCATTAATTACTACCTTGCAAAAGCAAATCTTCTTGTAGTTCTTCAGCTTTAACCTGTGGAATGTAGGAGAGAGTATTTCCAGGTGATTCTGATAATCCCATAATACCAAGTTCTTTCAGCCTTACACCAAAAGACTTAACCTGATTTCTCTTGGTGTTACATAATTACGATCATTGTGCTCACTCTTGAGATTTTCCTGAAGTCCAGAAACTGAACCAGAACAGCTTATTTTTAAAATTCAAAACAGATTTTTTTGTCAGCTGCAGAATTTCCCCCAAACAGATTGTGGGTGATGCTCTGTTAGGTCTCTGATCAGTTCCTGTGTCAGTGAACACAGGCTAGGAAGTTTGCATTAGGACATCTTGTTTTTTCCTAGGTAAGCTTCATTTAATGCCTGTGCTGCTTATACCTCCTTTCCCTCAGTGTCTTGGGGCTCTTGGGTCTTCTAAGATTACAAAATTGCTCATGTTTGTCAGTGAGATATCTGAGTCTTCTGTACGTCTAGTCCTCTTAGGCTTGAATTCCATGATCGTGACTGAGCATTTCTTTCTGGAGTTCTGCATTTTTGGGGAATTGGGAAATGCACTGAGGAGTGTAACAAGGCTTCAGTCAGTTTCTGTGAAGAGGCAGGCTTGCTCTGCAGGAAACTGTTTTCTTAGAGTCCTCTGTGGTGGGTGTATGTATGTGGGCAGTCACTCAGAGAGGGAGCATGAGGGGAAATCTCAGCTGTGAGGAGACTGTGATAGGCCCAAGGGCCAGGAAGTGCCCAGTGTGCAGTGCATGTACTGTGCACCCAAAAAGTCATGAGCCACTGCACAACACCGCAGTGGACAGTAGGAATAGAATGGGCTGTCAGGGCCATCTTCCAGTGCTGCTTTGCAAGTCCTGGTGACAGCTCAGGAGATTTGGAAACCTTTGTTACAAACGACTTGAGATTCCTGTTCACTGAGTACTACTGTTCAGTTACAGCCGTGGGAAGGTTTTTTAAGGTTTGGTAAAATGTTAATTTTACCAGCAGCCCTTAGAGGTAGTGATGGCCAGCAGAGAGAGTGCTGAGGAAACCCTGGCATTCATTTTCTGAGTCAGGATGTATTTGCATTCCTACTTAGATGCATTGCAGATATTGCCAGTTTCCTGGAAACTTCAGTAAATCTGGTGGTTACTCAGACGAACACTCTTAGCATAGCGGCCAAGGTGAGGAAATGAAATGTTCTGGGGCCAAAGTGGTGCTAGTGCCAGAGAATGGCACCGTGCTGATTACAGGGGATTGATTGCAAGGCTGAATCAGGCTAAGAACTCTTTGGTCAAAAAATAATTGAGGCCACTCATTCACAGGGGGCAGTTTTTCAACATGGCTGTAAAAGCAGAAATTCTCCAGATCAGTTTCTCAGGAAGCGTTTCAAAGATGTAATTACACAGAGAGAATGTTTTTAAAAATAGAATTCCTTGCTGTAAAATGCTGACCAGTACTGTTGTTAATGCAAATTTTCAGCTGTGCATTTCAATGTCCAAGCTTAACCAGGTGTGCACAAGACATTCATTGCAGTCCTGCAAGGTATAGTGTAGCACTGGAGAGCAGCTCCATAGTGGCAGGTGTGCTGCCCTGCTGAGCTGTAATAGAAATGCCTCCAGAGCATCAGGAGGCTGCTTCTCTTTAGATGCTTCTCATTGCTCACTTGCAAGGATGCTTAATGCAGTGGTAGCAGTCAATTTGAAATAACTAGATAGTTGATTCAGAGAGTATCCACATTTCTCAGTCACTTTTTGACTCTAAGCATCCCATTTTTGTTGTGTCTGAGAGATTTTGTGGGCTTGATCTTGCACAGCAGCATTTGTACATTATCTGGATAGAATATTCATGTTGCAGAAATATATAATACAAGTAATGGCAATTCTGCCATGTGAAATATGTAGTAAAGTCAAAGGAGATAGGTTGATGGTTTTTGAGACAATACATATTAAATGCTGCAGAATGTTAAGATTAATGGTAGAACTTTTAAAAAAACTTCTTTATGAAGGTTTTTTAGTTGAAAAATATGAGACAACTGGATTGAAGTAACAGCTAGCAATATCCCATTAGGGTATAGACTCAGTGGAAAGAAATTACTTCAAAAGAATAATAACTGCTGGTAGCTGAAGCACTATCAGTCATCCTAACAATTATACCAAGAACAGTGGAAACAAAGTCACCAAGTGAAAAGTTTCACAGAACACTTTGTTCTTTTTGGAGGATAAACAAGTGAGCAGCTGTTCAGGTTTTACAGAGACTTAAGGAGAGGGCAAAAGGTTCATATACTCTATGCAAAATACTTTTACTGTTCTTATGCTTATGGAAGCAGTGTTTAGGAACCCGTGTTCCCTAATTTTGTGAGAAGTGGAGAATGTCTATTAAAATTGCTGTTCTTAACACAAAAGCATTTATTAAAAATCCTTTCTGCTGAATGGGTATTCTGTGTGCTGTTTCTCTCAGGATTCTGGCATGGAGACTCTAGGTTCCCTCAAGAATTTATGGTGTTAGGCTTTTTGAGTTTGTTTTGCACATTGTTCCTCGATTTCCCTGCACCATCCCCCAGCTCCTCCTGAAAACTGAAGCAAAGCATTAATTTTTCTTTCCTGTCTTACCTAGATTCCGTCATTTCACCTAGATCCTCCCTGCTTCTTCTGCGTTTCTGTTATATTCCTGTTTCGTTAGCTACCAGTCTTTTACTGTGTGTTGCAATTGCCTTTGGAAAGTCAAGCTCAGTTCAGTTACACATTCAGGAGTGTACAGCATAAATGCTTTTTCGAATGTTTTTGCTTTCTCAGAATACCCTTGGGATGGGTTCCCTTTTTACTTTTGTTGGTTGCAAATCTGGCATGGTTTTTCATTCTGTTTTAAATAGATGTAAGAATTCATCCTTAACAGAGCTTGTGAGTTCTTCACTACACTTGATTTCTCTCAGTAAGAGACATCACAGCAGAATTTATTATCTTACACCCAGCAGTGTTGCAGGAATTTTTAGAACATGGACCTCTAGGACAGGAAGGTAGCAAGTGGTGAAAACCTTTCAATTAATGAATGTCTAGTTTAAATTCTACCATGGCTTTTACTAGGGACAGAATTATCCTACACATGCAGGGTTTTCTGCCTGTTTTTACTGCAGTAATTCAAATGAGTTAGATCCTGTCCAGTGCAAGCCATAACAGGCATGAATTGAACCTCTTTTTAAAGGCTAAAGAAAACAAAGCAAAACAGGAAAACATGAGAAAGGCAGATGTTCACTGCAGTGCTATTGTTTTTCTGAGAGGGCCTTGAACAGACCTCATGGAACAGGCAGACAAGGAGCAGTTCATACAGCCTTGTTAAACTTCATGGTTGTTGGTCTGAAATACAGGAGTGATGGTAATCCGTTACAAACTCATAGGGAGAAGTTTGGTAAAAACCTTGTTCTTCATCTTTTCCTATCCTGCACCAACTGCACAAGGGGCAGAACCTTTGCAGCAGTAGGTAGCCCCTTGGTGCTGCACTCTTCAGCACTTCCTGGTTGTTTCGACCTAAGTAGGTCAGGACCTTTCCTTCCTCACTCCTTGTCAGCTTCAGTCCTGTCACCCAAGGATTGACACGTCTGGATGCAGTGTGACTGCAAAACAATGTATTCATGTGATGGCTTCAAAAAAAAGTGCAGACCTGGTGTCTCTTAAGGAAAATGGGACACCTCTTCCTTTTTCAGGTTTTTCTCCTGAGTCACATAAAAGGAGAAGGTTAGTTTGTGCTGTAGAACCCAAATCAGAGGTGAGTTAAAAGTGTTCAGTGCCACGATCAACTGTGCATACCTGCAGATAAAAGCTTCTGCCAGCTGCTTGTCCCTGCCATATTACTTGGCTTTTAACATCTCAGCTCACCATCACCAACCTTGAAGTACCATTATGGGAAAACTTAAAGCACTATCCCACATGGCTGGAATACCTTTCGTAGCTTAATTCACCTACATACATATTTTCTAAAAATGTCTATGTTTTTTACAGTATACCTGGGAAGCCTTCTCATAATATACAAATACTTGTTATAATTTGGATCAATATTAGCATCATAGAGTCAGTCGTTACTGTTATGACTCTGCCTTGCAGATATCTTACCAAAATGCTCTGTACTGAACAGTTTTGGGACACACTCAGCATACATTTCAGTGTAACACGCTGACATTTTAAAAAATGCTAATCTGTTTAGTATCAGGGGAATTTGTCTTCCTAAATAAATAAAGCAAACCCCTCTTTTCTGGCAAACAGCTATACATACCAGTTTGCTTCTATTTCATGTTTATGCACCGTGTAACTAACTCTTAAAGGTCTGAGTTTCATTAGTTTAGGGCCTTTAGTCTCTTCAGCAGATCAGATGACTTCTGCTTCTCAGTGTGATAGTGTTGCTGACTTGGTTGCTTTACAGAGCAAAAAGCTGCTCAGTAGTGTATCTGTAGATAATACCCACCTCTTGTTTTTTCCTTGAAACTTGCATCCATTTGTCTTTACATGTGGGCAGGATGTTACCCTAAGACACGGCTTTAGTTTGGAGTTGCCCCTATTTCCATAACAAGCACCTGTTCTTAAAAGCTGAGGTGTTTCTACAAGGGAAAAAAAAGTGTGAGTAGAAATACAGATAGTTTACTGATTTTAAAAAAGATAGTATATTCACATCTTAGGTAGAGGGGAGAGAGACAGAAGAGGGAAAAAGCACATGCTTACCCTTCCCATCTGGGGCACAGGAGTGCAAACCAGAGCACAGATAGAATATTACCTCACTCGAGATGGGTGGCCCCTCCTCCTCTCCCTTTTTCAGGTCCCCTTTCCTTATACGTTGAAGTAGAGTCCATCCACAGGGTAGTTGGGAAATGGTGGATTTTAAAGTAAAAGGCAAGAGCAACCATCTGTTCTTCTGCGTTTCTGCATTTTGAGATTAACAGATTTTAACTTTCTGGTTCTTTGTACACCTTTCTGACTGCTGCCCCGTTCCCAGGCTGCAGGCATTTGCTCAGGCTTTACAGGGAGATTGCTGGTTTTAGATTCTGGGTTCCTCTTTACATACAAAAGGAACAGTGACTAGAAAAATGTGCCCCCTTTATCCTCCTCTGTGCAGTTCTGAAATGGTCCTTTCACGTGCATGTGTTATTTCAGTACAGAGGATCCTGCAGTGGTGCAGGACTGTCAGAAGCAGCTGCCCCTCTTGTGAGCAGCAGGGTGTAGAGCTGCTGTGTTGTTTTATTTGTGTGCTGGAGGAGCAGGCTCTCCAGTTGCAGCTGTAAGAGGCTGGTGAGAGAGCCCTCGATGTAGTCAGGCCGGTCTTGTGCACAGGTCTGATGGGAAGATGTTTTCCTCTGCAGAGCAGCAGCTGGCATGCAGCACCCTGGTGACTCCAGAGAGTGGATGGAAGTGTGGGTATTGAGAGCAGTGCCAGGAGCTCACCACTGGGGTAGAGCCATGTTCAAACCTGCACTTTCTGTATGTTAACACGTGTTTGTTTTACCACCATTGCTTTAAATTCCTCTAACTTGGCTGTTTTTCAATTTTCTCTAAATACTATGGTTAATGGAGCCTTCTTTTTAAGGCAGAAATACTGCAGTATCTTTTGAAGCCCATCCTGCTTTTCACTATCACACATGTCACTTGTCTCACTCTGTTCTCTGAGGGGAAGGAGAAGTGTGCACAGAGGCTCACAGAGGGGAAGGACCTCAGGAGATGAGCTGCTCCAAGCTGCTGTTGAAAGCACAGTGTTACCCAGGGCCCCTCAAGGCACCTCTGACTTCACTGTTTGCTTTTTGGTGTTATCTGTTAGAACAGTAATGGAGAATTGATGGGGCAAACAAAGCAATAGTGTGGGTTAAACTTACTTCTAAAAGGAAGCTGCTTGCTGCACTGCACGCTGCTGCTAGTCTGTAATACTTCTGTTATTCTTGGCTGTGTTTATGCCTCATTGTTTACATTCAGCACAGGAATGTATGACCCATCTTTTCCAGTTAAAAATGGAGTTTTCTTCAGCCTGCCTTAGGTTTCAGCTAATGGAAAGAATATTGTGTTGTGTTTTGTTTAAGAAAAGAAAAAAAAGGATAAAGCTTTATGGGTACATACAAGAGAAAAAAATAATTATTTCAGAAATGCTGATACAGAGATAGTGGTGGTGGTGTCAACTGCATACTGCACTCACTGTAAGATTCATGTGCAGTTATCCATCCTAGCAAATCTGGATTGTTTTCTGCCCAAACTACACAGCCATAGGCATCACACAGGGCTGTGAAATAAGAGCTCCTCAGCAGCAAATTGCTACATGTCTTTCCATGGAAATCTCCTAGTGCTGGGATTACCGGGTCACACACAGGAGTCAATATGCTTATAGATGGCATAAACAGTTTTGACTTACATACTACTTTAAATGTCAGTTCTTCCCAGTGTAGGGATTAAATTACATTGCAAGTGTCACACATGATTATGCTTTTAATTGTTCACAAAATTACCCTTCTCTTTCAGAAAGACAGAACCTTCCAGAGTTATTTGATAGCTCTGGTTTAGTGGCTCATTGGAAACTTAAGCACATAACAGTATTTTTCCTGGAACATTAAAATCTTTGCTGAGGGTTTTTTTTCTAAGAGCAAGAAAAAGCAATGTGTATTCCTTCCTTGCCATTTGGTGCTTACTGTCTAATATAAGTTATATTCCCAGAGAAACAGAATGAATATTATGCTGTTAAAAGAGAAGGACTGAATTACTGGAACCAAAACTGGGAAGCACAGTAAAATGTAACAAATCATAGATGCTCTATTAAAATATGCCTCCTGCCACATGGCTCACTGGAGTGTGAGCAAGGCAAGCCTGGGAACGGAGACTGCAGCTCAGCAGCACTAAGAGCTCAGGCTGGAGATGTGGTGCTGCAGTCAGTGCTCCTGCACTTCTGCCTCAGAGATGTTTGTTGCTCAGCCTAGATCTGGCTGTATTTGCTTCAGCACTGATCACAATGATCTGTAAGGTCCATGGCTTTGTTGGAATTTCTCACTTACATTATCACCGTGGAAGCTTTTATCTGCTAGGATGGATCTTCTCAGTGTGGTGCAGAAAAGCACTGAGGTGCATCACAAATGTGTTCAGAATGTCACTGGACTTCAAAAAGTAATGATAATGATATGTGTTAGATTGTGATCTGAGTTCTGCTGGCACAAGAGTAGGGAAGCAGTGCTGGGTCTGTGTCATTCTTTGCCTTGTCATTGGTGTACCAGTGTCAGGTCTGTCCTCTTGTTGTGCATGTCCTTGCTGATAAAGCAGTGTGACAGTGGAAGAGGTTTGGGATTAATTGGTTCTTCATTGCTTCCCTGAATTCTTTTGCTTTCTGTTTTTAGAATTCCTTAGTATTCATTCCATGGGTATATTTGAGTTCAGGTTCTGCTTTTGATGACAGCTTCCTTCCTTTTGCTTTGGGTTTTTTTAAATTAACATTGCTTGCCAACTTGAATCACACCAGGTTGTTTCCTTGAAAGTGTGCTCAGGGTTGGAATGCAGTTGGTGAAGGGAGGTGGACATAAGGAGACATAGTGATAACAGGCAAACTGACTCACAGAAAAAGAAACCTTGGAAAAAATTCTTCGGAGAATTTGAAAAAAAAAATGCCCTCCACTGAGCCTGCCACATGGAAGATGGTATTTGTGAATCATTTTTACCTGAAACGATTCTGTAGAGGTTGACAAAGCTGATGCTACCTAATTTCCTGAGAAACCCTGGGACTTAGAGTCTATTCTTAAAATAGAGACGAAGGAGTCCCTTCATTATATTATCAGTAAAATCAGTGTATATGAGTACTGAAGGGGAGTGTGTAGCAGCAGGGCAGTGCTGTGCATCCTCTAGCACAAGGATTGGGTTGAAATACTGTTTCACTGCACCGTTCCTCCAGTGTAGCCTAGCAAACAGCAACAGGCCTCCAAGGTAATTGCTGTATGAGGTACTTCAATTATTAGGAAATTACAGCAATAATATTAATTTAAAATTAGTTTGTTACTCTGAGTGCCTTGTGATCCTGGTCTTCATGAAGTAGTCTGCATCGAACTGTAGAAAATAGAAGAAAACCTGATTATTTAGCAAGTTGAACATAATTCTTTTGGAAAGTAGAAGCCTTCCTTTTTGCTGAACATGGTCCAGCATGAAATAGCAGACAAGAAATGATCATATGGGCCAGTGGGATTAGCCTTTGAAATATCCTGGAATCTGCTGCAGTGTTAAATCCACCCACAGAAGGAGTCACAGTTCCATGTGAGGATACGGCAGAGCATGTCCACGTGAGGGATAAAGAGCTGCTGGAAAGGCTGTGGCAGCTTGGGGATGCACGCAGGTACAGCTGCCAGTGGCTTTGTCACCTGACCCTGCCTCAGGCAGCTCCTGTACCCAGAGCAGCAATCCCATCCCTTCCTGAGGTGTGCTGGGCTTCCTCCGGGGGTTCATGGCCAGCACACAGGGGAGTGTCCCCATTGTTGTATGGACACAGCTCACTGCACATAGGCAGTGTCCCCATTGTTGTATGGACACAGCTCACTGCACACAGGCAGTGTCCCCATTGTTGTATGGACACAGCTCACTGCACACGGGGCAGTGTCCCCATTGTTGTATGGACACAGCTCACTGCACACAGGGCAGTGTCCCCATTGTTGTATGGACACAGCTCACTGCACACGGGGGAGTGTCCCCATTGTTGTATGGACACAGCTCACTGCACACAGGCAGTGTCCCCATTGTTGTATGGACACAGCTCACTGCACACAGGCAGTGTCCCCATTGTTGTATGGACACAGCTCACCTGCCCACGGGCA
>VXBI01006186.1:322723-334731 GCA_013397375.1 Toxostoma redivivum
TTGTTGTATGGACACAGCTCACTGCACACGGGGGAGTGTCCCCGTTGTTGTATGGACACAGCTCACTGCACACAGGGGAGTGTCCCCATTGTTGTATGGACACAGCTCACTGCACACAGGCAGTGTCCCCATTGTTGTATGGACACAGTTCACTGCACACGGGGGAGTGTCCCCGTTGTTGTATGGACACAGCTCACTGCACACGGGCAGTGTCCCCATTGTTGTATGGACACACCTCACTGCACACAGGGGAGTGTCCCCATTGTTGTATGAACACAGCTCACTGGCGTGAGGGATGAGTATCCCCATTATTATAGGGACACGAGCTCACTGGCTTGGCCACAGTACAGTCTGGGCCAGCTGGGGTTGGTATCCATTGTTCTTCTGTCTGTGGATATTGTATCAGTCGCACCTCTGCCTGCCTTTTGCCTGCCTCATGATCAATGTGGGGTTTGTGCATGGAGAAGGTGACATCAGCGCACATCAGCTCTGTTGCTGATGTGTTCTTAGGATGGGGATTGGACTCTCCTCCCTAGTGGGAAGCCAGTGTGACATCCCAGCTGAGCAGGACACACCGTGGCTGGGAGCTTGCCTGGCCCCACAGGGGGGCCGTGTCAGATACACTCTGAAATGCCTGTGGCTTTGGGAAAGCTGCATTCCAAGTGTGTAAAGAAACAAGCATGACACTGAATTAACGTCCAGCAAATGAAGAACAGACATGAATAATTGCTGTTTTAGTGAGGGAATGCTGAACACAGCAAACAAAGGTAAAGCCGTCACAGTACCTGGTTATGTGCTTGAAGTGGTGTGAGGTCACAGCAGTGCCCTGGATGCATGGGAGCGTGCAGCTCAGTCTGAGCCAATAAAACATCTGCTTGTCACCTTGGTAAGCGGAGCCTGAAGCAGAACTTACCCAGAGTTTAAGCACAGCAACATCAGTGGAAATTGTGAATTAATTTACCAATGCTGGGGTTTGCAGTTAATCACTTACTGCTGAAATGGAGCCAGGCCCCAAGAGAGATGAAGCCTGAAATTGTGTCTGCCTAAACTTAGGCTTTTCTTTCCACTTGATGGTTCCATTCCATTAATGCAGCCTTAAACCTTGCATCTTCCAGTTTCCTCCATCTCGAACTGGGCTCGTGCAGTTTATAGGAAATTCACAGGTCAGAAAGCAGGTGCCTCACCCTGCTTGTCCTTTAACTGCAGAAAGGGAATTGTTTTTTCCTGAATTAAAAGATCATCCTGTCTGATAGTGTTGCTGCTGTATTGTTGTTCATGTTCCCATGTTTGGGTTATTAAATGGCATATTAAATTGCACCATGTATTTGCAGAACATATGAATTTATAACTCACAGGACTCTTTTCTTCCTCTGAAATTACCATGTTTCTCACCTGGTAGAATAAAACTGAGATAAAATTTTAGGTTGTGTTTGGTTCATCAGTAGAAAGCTGCTTTTTCTCCTGGTATTTCTCTTCCAGAAAGCACAGCAGCAGGTACTGCCTGCAGTCTGTCTCTTTGGAGATGGAATCGTTCAGTCCTACTCAGCCTGTGGGACTGCCAGATAGCTCAGGGCTTTGGCAGCTCCTACCTGGCAGAGTTTGGATTTAGGCTGTGATACATTTCTACTCCTTTTTGTTTATTCTTGGGTATGTTGATGAGCTCTGAGATTTATCTACTGCCTGGGGAAGAAAGAAGGTTGAGCAGTATTAATTCCCAAAAAACACCATCCTCCAATACAAAGAGAAGGTAAGAGGAACAATTGAAATTCCTGTCAGGGACAATTCAGCAACCCACACAAATAGCTTACCACAGAGATGTAGTGTGGTACTCTGTGAGGACTCAAGGTGCTGCATCACAGGCATGGCTGAGCATTGTCCTGCCTCTCACATTGCTGTTTATTTGTATCTTCATTTCTTTTCCTTCCCTTCCTTTTTTTTCATCTCTTTTCTGTTTCTCTCCTCTTACCTTACAGTTTGTCCTGTGTTGTTTATATGCAGATTCTCTTCTCGTGCCTCATACTAAGTGTAGGAATTGTAATCCATAAAGCCTGAGAACTGGCCTCCCCACAGGATACCAGTCTCTTTGGAAAAGGGTAACTAAGACATAAATTCAGATTTTTGTCTGACCTAAGATAAACGCAGCAGTCAAATATGTACTCTAAAGGTACTGAACTCAGTCAGTACTGTCTCCTGTGCAGGTCAGGATTAACTTCAAATAATTCCCAGTGTTCCTTTGTCTGACCTGTTCTTGGAAACATCCTCAGCTGGCAGCTGGAGGGTGTCTTCAAGCAGTCAATCCCACTCCATTCCCTTTAGAAGGCTCTTCCTTAAATCCACTCCACACGTCTCCTTATGGCCCCTTAAAGCACTTCCATCAAGATGGATGATCTCCTTCTGCTTGTTTCCTGCACACTCAAAGCTTGGGTTTGTTTTGTTTTTTCCACACCATGCTGATGCTTGTTGGATCCTGTTCTCCAGCTGTGACCTTCCTTTGGGAGTGCAGTGCCCAGCACTTGATCCAGTACTTGCAGTGGAGGCTCAGCTCTCAGTTGAAGGGAGGGCTTATTTCATAAGGTTTGCTGTCTTTGTGCCTTCAGGTACTTACAGCAGGCTGCTTGCCTTTGTTTTCAGGAGTGTGATGCTGCTGCATCCTCTTCAGCCTGTGCTCCCCTGTAACTCCTGGTCCTTTCCTAGCAAATATTTATCATATGTGTTTTTCTCTTCAAATGAAAAAAAAGTACCCATATTCTGTTCTGTTGTTGTAAGAAAGACTTTTAAAAATCTATTGCCATGGGATAAAAATACTTCTGTCAGTGCCAGTTACTGATTAAATTTAGGCTGCTTGTGGTTAATTTGTGTTTAGATTTATTAGTTCTTGCTGTTCACTTACTGTTCAAGTCAGATAATGCTGGAGATGTCTGAAAGACTGATTTCAGCCCATGCAATGAAGCAAGGTTTTACTGGGTTACAGTTGCTTGAAATTGTTCAGCTTTGTAAGTACTGTAGTTAAAAATACAAAAAGTGGGGGTTTGTGTCCCAGAATGAGCAGTGGGAACCTCCAAAATTCCCTAATCGTTTAAGCAAATGCACTCTGGTTTATTGTAGCTACAATAACCAGAGCAATAGAATTTGTGACCTATGTGAAAAACACCAAAGGTGTTAATCCTAATTAGCCCAGGGAACAGAGAGCCAGAGAGGAGAGAAGGGAAGATGGAATGGCTGTTTTCATTGATACAAAATGTTGTTGCACAAGACTGTGGAAAATCTGTGTTACATTTTTATCATGCATACAAAGAGAATAAATTCTGACTACAAGGGGAAGATTCAGTGTGTACATGAAGAAAACCAAATTTCATACATTGGATTTTGGCTAGTTTTCATGTATATTAGAGGCTCTCGTGCTTGACTTTGTGCCAGATTTATCTCTATTGGTCTGTTAGCAGATGACAGAGTTGTGTTGAGTCTCTACTGTTTCACTGGGCAGAAGAGGATGTCAGAGCTGCATATTGTGAAAAAATGTGCAAAGTACTGATCTGAATAACTTTCTTATTTGATGTCTTAGAGGGAAGTACTCTGTACTGCCTTTCACAGAACTTGGTCACGAAGCCTTCCCAGATGGAAGAATTCATTTCATGTACGAACAGGAATTTTAGCATCTACAAAATTCTGACAAAATCACGTAATGATTTTTTTTCAGAAGCTAGACCTGAACTAGTGTTCTTTGAGAGGTATTTGCAGGGGGTTGTGTGTATTTAATTCCACTTAGTTTGGAGAGCCTGTGTGGTAATGAAGGCTCTCAGCCTCCCAAAGCAGAATGCAATGAGTGATTTGGGACATGAAGGCAGGTTTGCACAGAGATGGCCTTGATGGGTTCCTTAGTTCCACGTCAGCAGGCTCTGAGCATTCACTTGAACATTATGGGTTACTGAATGGCTGAGTGTGGGTGGATGTGTGTTCTGGGCATATGAAGCCTCTTGGTAATTAAAAGCAGGAATGAAAGGGATGGACACAAGATTCATGGCTAGGGTGATTTTATTTCCACTGCCTGAGTGTCTGGGAGGAATAGCTGCTAAACCAGAAATTTGTGCTTAACAATTGTCTAGTCCTGGGTGGGACTGTGTGGGGGGGATGACAGCAGTGGTACCTGTGCTTTGAGAAGCAGGCTGTGCATTTTTCAGTGAGGCATGAGTTTGTGATGGACAGGCTTACTCTTTGTGTCTTTTCTAAAGAAGATCTCTTTTTTATTTGCAGCTCAGATATACAGAGAGTTGGTGGAGACTGAAGAGGCTTGGGTAGATGTTGAGGTTGTAGTTAATAATTTCATCTACTCCAGTTTGAGAAATGCACTTATCATTGGCAGCGTTTTGCTGAGGAATACATTAATCTGTCCAAGGGAATTTTTTTAGTGTGATCATTTAGCATCATTCACGTAACAGAAATAGATTGGTTTGGCAGGTTTGCTGAGGGGGCTACCATTGCTCAGGCATTATTCATCTGATAAACCTACATTTCTTGTGGAGTTCTGAATTGTTTCTTTTAGTCTCTTGTTTCTTGTCCTTTCTGAGCCCTGAAGTGTTTTTAACGCATTCAAGCTGAGATACTTGCTGCACCTTTTTTGTCTCTAATATATTGATGTATTCCAAAAGCAGTTTATTTCTGCATTTCATCTACCTGGAAACAATGGTTTTGTTTTGGCTTTGGGATATACTCTCCTCAACAAAAAAACGGAAGCTTCTGGAGAGGAAGGGGAGATTCTGCAGGAAGGCAGACTCTTGTCATGTGGTTTTAAGGTATAATTCCCACTGCCTGGTTCTCAGAAGTGGATTTATCTTGCCACAGCTCACTCCATGCCAGGATGCTGTGTGTTGCAGCCAAGGAGCTCTGCTGGCTCCTGCCTAGGTCCTTTGTACCAAGAGCCCAAGGTCCTTTTGAGCTGGTGTGCTCTAAGTCAGGCAGCCCCAGCTTGGTTTGTGTGTAGCCTCTGCCTTCCTAGGTGCCAGCATTTCATTTTCCCTGGGTGACTTTGAGAAGCCTCCTGTGATCCCATTCCTGCAGAGTCCATCAGTCCATGTGGATGGCAGCCCAAGCCCTGAGCCCACTGGCAGTTCCTGCCTGGTGCCAGGTGTGAGCTCCAGCAGCCCCCACAGCCCTTGGCAGGGCTGTCCTGCAGGCCTGGCCTCACACACACCCCTGGGCTGCTCCTCCTGCTCCCAGGTGGGCACAGCCCAGGCAGCGCTGCCCTCCGAGCCCCGCTGCCAAGGGCTCATGGCCCAGCTGGGTGGCAGCACATGGGAGCTGCTCAGGGACACTTGGGCACTGGTGGGAGGGGGAGCAGCCTGTGCTTGGCCACATCGTTCCTCAGGCCTTTATTAAAAATGGGAGCCATTAGGAATTTTCACAGAGCACCTCTCTGGTTGTCTTTGAGGTTAGCCAGGCTGACAGTCAAGGTGCTTCAGTTTATCTTTAATACATGCAGTTGAGAGAGAGAAAACAAGGTCTAATCTCTTCTCATTTTCAAATGTGGAGGTGATGTTTAGAAATCTATTCTAAACATACATAAGGCCATATATGATTTGCTTTATGAAAATTACTAGCAAAAGAAAAAATGGCTTAATTAGTTTTTCACGATCCATTTTTAAACAGTGTAACAAGTATTTCCATTATAAATGAAATCTCTTAATTAGCTTCCCACTAGATGGAGCAAATGTATGTCAACCCAGCAGAGGAAACAGGGATTACGTTTTAGATTGCTGAAGAACAAATCTCTTGTATTAAAACCTGCTGTTCTATTCTTGTTAATTATTAGTTTTCTGAGTTTAAAATGGAAGCTTCTAATCCATATGGTGATTTTCCCTACTTAATAAATGTAAGCAAAGGCTGTGCTTTGCATGAAGCTTTGTATCAGTTGTCATGGTTCTTGTGGAATCAAGGCAGGGGCTTGGGTTACAGCAGAGTTGTGTGATTGTAATACCTATATTTGATCATATTTTGTTCTTTGGGATTTGAAATTAAGTTCTAGAAGTTATACCCAAGAAAGTGCTTCCTTGAAATAAATAACTGGAAAAAAAATAAAGCTTCCAGGTTCCTAAGTGACTCCTCAGATAACCTGGTGAAGGATTTGCACCCCTGAAATCTTAGCTTGTCTTCTGGTCATGCTGTTGGTTTTATAAAACTGTTACCTTGTTTGTAAATCTTACCCTGCTCTCTTTCGACCCTTTTGGCTGCAATACCATCACTGGATGGGATTTTCAGGCTGCTGTCAGGTTTCCCCCAACTTTTTAAAGATGTGTTCGGAGCTTTGTGCATCATAAGTAGGTCAGTATTTCCAGGAGTAAATGCTGTAGGCATTACATGAGAGTGGCACACATACAAAGTACTGTCATGGAAAGGAAAGAGGAAGCAATGAAAACAGGGCCAACGTGCATTTCCCAGCACAGAAAATGGACCTTAGGATGAACAAGAGTGGTTTTAACAGGTGCTAAAACATTCAGTGCCAATTGACTTAACTGTGCCAAATTCAGTTTTTCTTTAAAAGGATTTTCAGAGGGCAGTACCCAGAATTTCACTTGAGGCTTTTCAGTTAGGCTGCTCAGCTCAGCCCTTCCCTGTCTCCTGGCTGGTGGCTGAGCAGACTGTTCCCCTCATGTATGCCCAGTGGAGCTGGAAGCACAGGAGCTGTCACGTGGAGTCAGGGCATTGAGCTGCCTTGCTGTCTCTAATGGTGATTCGTTTTCACTTTTTTGGTCTTAATCTGGAGCAGAATGTTGTAAGATGACTTGTGAAATGAGCAGACAAAATCTCCAAGCAGCCAGTAACAACAAGGCAACTTTTATCCCATGCTGTGGCTTCACAGCATTTCTTAATTTTAAAACCTCTACTCTTTATCCTATAACATCTTTTATTATTGAAAGTAGTTTTGTCTTTCAGTGTCAAAGGTCACTGCTTACTCTCATAACTAAATTCTTTGTTCTTCACCAAAGTTTTTATTTTCACTGATCTTAATGGGAATTACAACTTAAATATCTGAAGAAGTATTCTGCAGAATTTTCTCTGTTAGTAACAAGAAACGTTTAGTACCTACATTTGAAAATGAAAATGTGTATGGACTATGGCAGGATAATGATTTTGCTATTGTTTAATGACAAATTCTTGCTAGGGCTTGGTGACAGTACTGCTGTCAAAGGCAGAATTCTGCTCTCTGGCTTAATTAATAATTTGTTGGTTTTTTTTGTTAACAATGTCCCAAATAACGTGGTATGCTAAAGATGCCATTTTAAGGAAACTGCCAAGAACAGATTTCAAGAATAGACATGTGATTGTCTTTAACAGAGGGGATGGTATTTACCGTAGTATTGAGATGTCACAATATTGACAGATTAAGAACACAGTATTTTAATTTGACTTTCATGATGTGGGGTTTATTGTTCTCAACACTCAACTGCTTTTAGCAAAAACATGATAAGTACTTTAAATGACTAGATAGCAACAATTATGTGAGGCTCTTACTCAGCTAGTCAGAAAAGATAAACAATGCTTGCAGTTTCTTCTTCTCTTTCTTGTAGATCAAAACTCCTGCTCTGGCAGTGTGTCATCTGGCAGAATTAAGTGTGAGATAATGGTGATGCTATGACTAATACACAGAAATATCACTCAGTAGGTAAATATTTGCAGAGCAGGATATTTTTGCGTTTGTGATACACGTAGCATGGTTTGTTACACTGAGTGACGTGCAGCCTGACAGGATGAAATGTTCAGAATGTCCACAGTAGAATAGATAATCTCTGTAAAGCCATTGTGTGCTCACTGAAGGACATAATAGACAAACTCTGATCCTCCTGGAGTGCATGCAGGCATTGCTGCTGTGCTGTGGGATTTACATAGCACAAATAACTGCATTTGCAGTAGTAAAATAGAGACGTCACTCATCAACTTAGCTCCTGTTCAGGTGTTAGTCTGCTCTGCATTTTAGTATTGATCTGTGGGGGAGAATGGCTGATGGGGCTGGGGAAACCAAGATAAGAGAAAGCATAAGAGCATACGATGACAGTGTGAAGGTCAGCATTTAATTGAATGTTAGATAAGAGGAGATAGCTTCCTTTCACACCACGGTGCCTGTTTGTCCATTTACACTGTATATCTTGAGATTTTGGGCCTGGCTCTGCATTATGTTCTAGCAGCTGAGACCCTTTATTGGCAGGATTGATGGTTCCATGGGTTGTATGTGACCTTTACAAGTAAATGATAGAGATAAAGGTCTTTGGATAATCTCTTTGGAGTAGGGTTTGCATAAAAAACTTTGTGTTGGAGAAGATGCTGTGAAACTTAGTCAAATAAATTGTTCTACAAAGCTTGGATTAAAAAAAACCAGATAAACCAAAAAAACCATTTGCAACCAGTTTAGAAAAACTGGCAGAGATCTAAAGACTAGGGCCAGACCTTGGTTTTATTAATTATTCTCTTTAAAATCCTTGTAGAAAGCAAATTAAAAGGTTTGTCATCAGAGAGTGGTTTTCATTACATAGATGAAAAGGTAATTCATATCCTGAAATCACCTGGGTGCTGTAGTAATGACTTGCTGTTGTGCCTTGGAGTGGAGTAGCAGCAAGGTGTCAAATCCATCAATATTAGACTTTGCTATAAACACGACTTTGAGTCCTCAGCCTGAGTCTTCAGTAGCAAACCCACTGAGAATGCAGATTTATTACAATCATTGGAATGTGAAAAGGAGTACATGCTACTTGTGTAGCTTGTCAGCCACAGTAATGGAATTACAGCCCAGAATGGATGTGGAGGAATACACCTGAATGAGTTTTTGTCAGGATCAGCAGAGGCTTTGCACAAAGGGCAGGAATCTCTGCAGCCCTGAGCTGGGGCAGGTGTCCTGTGTGCCCTCGTGCCTCAGTTGCTGCCAGCTGCTCCATCCCCTTGTTTGGAGTGCAGGCTGCTCAGGCTTCGTCTTGGCATGAATTCTCCCCTCCTCCAGCACCTCTGCTGGAGACTGTTCAAGAGTTCTGTCCTGTGGCTGCTGGGAACCTGATTTTCTTCCTCTTCAGATTTGTTTGTAAACTCTTTTTCCCACTGTGTTACACAAGTCTGTAGGTTGTTGCTGACTGGAGTCCTGTGCTTCATTTTATCCCCCAGCATTCTTCCTTACGTTTACTGGACATTCCATACTCTGTATGTCTCACTGTGAATTTGCCATTTATGTCTTGTATTCATTGTGTCACTGACTACAGTACTCAAGTGTCTCTCTCTTCTGTCACTTGCAGTTGATAAGACCCTGTTAGGAGTCTAAACCAGCACTTTGAGCTTCCCTCCATGCTTCTCACTGCAGCCCTCCAGCTGTGCTGTTCTCCCTGTGCACAGTTGCTGTTTATTGATGCTAGCACAGTTTTGTGTTGCAAGCCCTCGTCCAAACGTGCAGTCATCAAACATTCCTTTTCCATAGCCATGTGTTGGCACATGGAATATTCATGTGAGCAGATACTGGTGTGTCTCAGGGGTTTAATAAATAGTGCATAGGTTTGTTTTGTTTATCTGAACTCTGTGGTACCAACAATTCAAAATGTGGCAGATCTGGGCTTTGGTTTGTGACAGCATTTAGCCCATGAGAGGTTCAGGTGAGCAGCACTGAGAGCCTGAGTCAGCATTGTGGGGAGGGAATCCCTGTGCCAGTGCAGCTGGAAGGAGATCTCTGCTCTACAGTCTGCACTTTGTAAAGTGCCAGCTCAGATAAATAAAATGTTGATTTTATCTTTGGAAAGGTTACCTGAGACTTGAGAGGTGTCTTATCCTGCTGTCCTTTTGCTGACTCTTTAGCTGATGTTTCTGTGTTGAGGCTGGTAATATTTACATAGCTTGACTTCACAGAGAAACAGTATCAGTGGAATTTACAGAATTCTTTCAATGGCCCTAAAATAACCATTTTGTAAATATATACAGTTTGTCGTGGGTTAATAATGGTATAACCCTCTTAAACACATTACCTAAAATTCGCCTATGCATAATGTGACTGTCTTAAAGTTATTAACCATTCTGCCCTGTCCCAACATTTTGAATTTTGTGTTTTATGGAAGAAAGAAACCCTGTATTGGAAGTGTGGGATTCTCAAGTACCTCTTCACCTGGGAAGAAATGGTGCTTTGCTGCCATGAATCCAGCTTTATGATCATTGGGGGAAAAAATTTCAAACTAATTTTATCGAGACCCAAGAATTACAATGTGGTTTTTAAAATTGTATTAATAACCCAAGTATAATTTAACTTTAAAAGGAAAATTATTTCTTTTTCCTGTAAACTTTATCAAGGCTCTTACCTGCCTGAGGGAGTCAGTGTAATCCTGAGAAGCTGAAGTTATTCTGTTTTAATATCCTTTATGTTACTGGTCCTCTAATAAGAATGTTCCTGAATGTTTCAATTAAAGTGAGTTTGTGATTTTTTTTTTTTAAATTGCAGGGATATCCACCACCACTAAAATTTCATTTTGCTTTCGTACTTCAGCTTTTTCCAGCAAGTTTTGTACAGTAACAGCCTTTGACTACTGTGGAATTCTTACTAGGTCTAATTCCAGTATTAAAACAGACTTCATCACAATGTTAGTCTTTGCCTGAAAAGATGTTCCTTTCCCCCACTTGGGCAGTGTAGCATTAGGCTTATCTTTGTCCCAAAAATTGATTGCCTGTTTTCTTGAGGAAGTTCAGGTGTATTTATCACCCCCAGAACTCTATTTCTGCCAGTTTGTGCACCAACACTGAGTTATTTCTTGCAGTGTTATCTCCTAGAAATGATGATTTTCTTCAGTGAGTGAAATTGTGTGCTGCTGAAGCAATGGAGTGCTCTTGGAGCCTTGTTTCAAGGCTGCTGTTGGACTCAGTGGTTTATGTTCCACCCTCTGACCACAGAGGTTCTGTCCCAAAGGACACAAATGCATGTGGATTAATTCAGATTGTTGCAGGGCTATTACCTTGCCATGGACCCAGAAAGAAAATTACAGAGCCCTGCAGTGTCCCTCTCAATAGATATTCATTGTATATGCCTTGACAGTAAAAACACAAAGGGGAGAATACACAGCAATGCTGGATTAAAAACATTAAACTTGACTTGATTGAAAATTGGGTAAAAGTAATGGCTGGGTTTCTTTCTGCCAGTCTTCTACTAAGATTATCTGATAGTCCTGGTCTTGTCATGTTTCTCTTGGAATGTCAGGCTTTTGGGGACTCAGAACATCAAGATTTCCCTCTAATTGGAGCTCTAGGTGTCAAGGTGGTGGTACATCTGTCACGAGCTTTGTAGAGCTTGGGTCTGTATATTTCTGCTTCTTAAAAATGTGAATGTACTCAATAAAGGAAAATTTCTTGAGTGCCCTATTGCGTTGGCAGAACCAATATTAATTTTAAGTGGTTTGCAATCCCAAAAACTTTTTATTCTTCATTGTGGAGCATTTTGCTGGTAGAAGAAACTTGCTTTTAATGTTTCATTTAGTGTTCTTTATAAAGTCATGCTCATTGTGGTTTTTTGCTGTGTTATTTATGGCAAAATTCTGAACTTCTGCATGAAACCCCTTTTCTTTGATATTTTGGCAAAAGGAAAGCAGTAAATCTGAACACCTGGTTTGTATAGAAAATTTCTTGTCATAAAGGAAACAGAATCACAGAATCAGCTGGCAGTTAATGTGACTAGAAGGAGCAGACAGTGGCATATGAAATAATGCCATGCATAAAAATAACAAATTAAGGACACTTACTTTTTTCTGGTAGTGCAGGACTTTGTGCTGCTTAATGGGAGCGGTAAGTGACACATTGATGATCCATTCTTGTCATGTAAAGGTTTCTTGTTAGACATCTTTGCTAGCAGCAGCAATTTAAACAGAGTTGGGTAAGGGCTGCAGTGGGGCTGGTTGGTGTTGGTCAGAGCTGGTCTTACACCCGGTCCCATGTGTTTGAGTGGGCACACAGGGTAACCCTGTGCTCCCCACACAGAATAACCCTCACACACAGTAACCCTGTGCTGT
>VXBI01006187.1:20115-39245 GCA_013397375.1 Toxostoma redivivum
CGCTGCAGAGGTCGGCTCCCCCCTCGCCATCCTCGGGAGGCGCCGCCCGGAGGGTCCCCTCCTCCCTCGCCATCCCTGGGAAAAGCCGCCCCCGGCATCGGGTCCTCCCTCCCATTCCGGGGAGGAACAGCCCGGGGGTCCGGCCATCCCTCGCCATTCACGGGAAAAGCCGCCGGAGGGGTGAACCCCTCTCGCCATCCCCGCGAGAAACCACCCGGGGGTCCGTCCGGTCATCCCTCGCCTTCCCCGGGAAAAGCCGCCCCAGGGGTCTGGTCCCTCCGCTCCCCCCTCGCCATCCCCGGGAAAGGCCCCACCAAGGGTCCGGACTCCCGTCGCCATCCCCGGAGGGAGCGGCACGGAGATGTCCGGACTCCCTGGGCACCCCCGGGAAAAGCCTGGTGGGTCCGGTCATCCCTGGCCATTCCCATCCCTGACCATCCTTGGGAAAAGCCCGGTGGGTCCGGTCATCCCTGGCCATCCCCGAGAGGAGCCGCCCAAGAGATCCGCTCCCCATTCCCCGTTCCCTGGAGGATCCGCAGGCGGGGATCTGCTTCCCCCTGTTCAGCCACAGCCCCCGTGAGGAGCCGAGGGAGGGGGACCCCGCCTGGCTCCCTGCTCGGGGCATCCCGAGCCCTCCTGGCTGGGCTTTCTGCCCTTTCCCCTGCCCGTACCCAACGTGCATTCCTTCTCTTGTCAGTTTTAACCTCTGGGTTTCCCCACCGTCCCTGCGGGACCGTTCTGGGCCGGCTCCGACCCCTGGAGCTTGGCAGCGTCCTCGTGTCTCTGCGCCCCGGAGGTGCGATGGATCACAGGTGAGGCAGCTGAGCTCTTCCTACCCTCGGGTGCCCTCACCCACCGAGCAGCCTCAGAGGAAAAAAAAAAAAAAAATTCGCCGCACGCTGTATTTACAGTGTGAAAGAGCAATTAAAGGAAGCTGCTTCAACAGTCTAAGTGGAGGAAGCGCGATAGCTCAATAGTTATTGATCCCCTCCAGACAGGCGTGCTGCTTTGTTGGAGCTGAAGGAACCCTGCCTGATGCGAGGGAAGTGGCGAGAAAAAATAAAATATGGTCCCGTAAATTAAAACTCCCAGGGAATTACATGGGAGGAAACGAAGGTGTATAAGCAATTTTTGGTGGCATAGTAATCTGTAACTCTACTGTTTTTCTGTCTAGGATTAAAATGAATGTTCCCATCTGGTTACCCCGTGAGCAGCAAGGTATTTAATAGAAGCTTGTGGATGCCTGTGGATGAAGGGTGGAAAATAGAGCAGAAAGAGGAATAGTAGCATGAGCAGTTATTGTTAAAACCTCCCGGGGAAACTGCCCAGGTGTGCTCTCTGTGCAAAGCGTGGAGGATATTCCCGCGTCTGTTTGCCCCCAAGTGACAAACACACAGCCAGGGAAATTTCAGGGCATCCTGGGGCGCTCCTGGCAGAGCCCAGTGCTGGAACATGGGAGCGTTTGAGCACAGGTGTGCTCTGGCACAGGACTGTTGTCTGGCATCGTGCTCCAAGAACACACGGTGACACACCTGGCTGCAGCGCCGTGGGGATCCCCAGCACAGGGGTTTGCACCCCTGGTGCAGCCCAGCAAAGGGCAAAGTGGAAGTGGAGAAGAACTCGCCGTGCCAGGCTCAGGGTGAGGCTGGAGCACACAAACCCCGTGCCATGGGAGCGCTCCTGCTCCTGCCCTGGCTGGGGGAGAGGCAGGGATTTGAGGGCTCTCCTTCCACAGCTGGAGCCCTTTGGCTTGTGGCACGGCCTGGGGCTGTTCCCCCCGAGCACCTGGGCCAGTGAGGCCAGAGGAGGCATCGAGATGATCAGAGGGCTGGAGCACTTCTCCCGTGAGGAGAGGCTGAGACAGTTGGGGTTGCTCGGCCTGGAGGAGAGAAGATTCGGGGTGACCTAATTATGGCTTTCCAGGACCTGAGGGGGCTGGCAAGAAAGATGGAGAGAGATCATTTAGAAGGGGTGGAGTGACAGGACAAGGGGAACGGATTCAAACTGAAAGAGGGCAGGGTTGGATGAAGCGTTGGGAAGGAATTCTCGGCTGTGACAGTGGTGAGGCTGTGGCAGATGTTGCTCAGTGAATCTGTGGCTGCCCCTGGATACCTGGAAGTGTCCAAGGCCAGGTTGGACAGGGCTTGGAGCCACCTGGGCTAGTGGAAGGAGTCCCTGCCCATGGCAGGGGTGGCACTGGATGGGATNGGCCTGGAGGAGAGAAGATTCGGGGTGACCTAATTATGGCTTTCCAGGACCTGAGGGGGCTGGCAAGAAAGATGGAGAGAGATCATTTAGAAGGGGTGGAGTGACAGGACAAGGGGAACGGATTCAAACTGAAAGAGGGCAGGGTTGGATGAAGCGTTGGGAAGGAATTCTCGGCTGTGACAGTGGTGAGGCTGTGGCAGATGTTGCTCAGTGAATCTGTGGCTGCCCCTGGATACCTGGAAGTGTCCAAGGCCAGGTTGGACAGGGCTTGGAGCCACCTGGGCTAGTGGAAGGAGTCCCTGCCCACGGCAGAGACTGGGAGAAGATGCTCTTCAAGGCGCCTTCTGTGACTCCGTGATTCCCTCCCACAATTAGCAACGGTAGCACAGAAGCACATTTATATTTTCTTTTCAGGGGCCAGCGCTGGTTTGGTTGGTACGAGCTTGGTTTGGGTGAAGAGACGGAGTATTTGGGTGCTTGTCAGCAGCGCCGCAGGAAACCAGGGCAGCACCTCGCAGGACCTTGGCACGGAACACCAGCGAACAACAAACGCTGGCAGTGCCCCGGGCTCTCACACCGCGCTGGCAGCAGCCGGGCGGCTTGGCAGGATCAGTGCCCGGCGCCCAGCACAAAGGGGCTCTGTGCAGAGCGGGCGATTAACCCCTCGCCACCGCCGAGCATCCTCGGCGCCGCTCCAGGTGTCCTGCAGGTGTGCCTCGGGGCCATTCCCGGCAGGAGCGGAGCCGCTGTTCCCGGCGTGAGCTGGGTGCCGGGGCAGGACGGAGGCGGACAGCGCGACAAACAGCTTGGTTAACCCCCGTGGAGCCTGACTGGATAGATAATCACGGCCCCTGAGCAGATAATGTGCGCCGCATCCTCAAGCACGAGGGATTGTGTCTCTCTTCAAGCAGGGGGAAGCAAAGCTCTCAAAAAGCCGCCCGAGTGTTTACATCAATTTCCCGGTGACTGGCGAGGGGGGAGCTGGCGGGCTCGATCAGAGCCGGCGGTGCCTGGGGTGTGTGACAGCCACCGGAGCTGTGACCGTCTCTGATTGTCACCCTGGCGCCGCGTGGCTTTTATTCCAGGTAAAGCACAGGAAGGTGTGGCTTTGGTCCTGCCCTGCCAGGCGTGGGGTGCCTGCAGGGACGAGGGTTACCTCCCTTTCTAGCACTTGTTTTCATGGACAGAGGGAGCGTTTTTGTCACCCAATCCCAGGTGCAGCCTGAGATTCACCCCTCTCACAGGCAGAGAAGCCACAGGGGTGGTGTTCAGGCTGTTCTGCGGGGCTCATGCCCTGTGCGGGGGTGGACTTCACTGTGCTTGTGTAAAAAGGCTGTCACACTCACTGCAAAATGTTTGTCTTACAGAGTATCTCTCTGTCTCCCATTACAGCCTCTTTTGGGGGTTAAATCATTGGCTGCTAAGACAGAAGGGACTCGAGTGTCTCATCGGGGACAAGTTTCAGCCATCCCCTGCCAGATCTGGGCGTGCTGACACCGGTGAAGTGACACCAGCCAGGCTGGCACTGTCGCTTCCCACTGGGTACAGCACACTCAGCACATCCTCCTCGGCACCACCTTTCCCAGACACATCCCTGGTGCTCCATCAGCCCTTGGAACACGGCGCAGAGCTGGTCCTACCTGCAGCAGCACACCCTGGGATGAATCTTTAACGCTTTCACAGGCCCAGAATAACAACAGGCAGAGAATAAAGACTCTTTTTTTTTTCCCATAAGAAATTCCATAAAATGAAGGACTGGTATAAAACCGGCCACAGGCACTAAGGCTGAGCAACATCTCAGTACCCTTGGAGAAAAAAACCACATTATAAATCAACACTGTGTGGGTTGCCTTCTCTCTTCGTAGATGGGGAGCCCTTAGGAATTGCTCTCCTGGTATCAGTTTCCTCACAGGGTTTTCCAGCTGAGTGCTGACCATTCCAAGCCTGGAAGATCGTACAGTGGGGTAGGGTGAAGGGGGTGTAAGAGCTGGGTTTTTTGTGTGAGGCAGCCAAAAAAGTGAAGAGTGTTTCTGGGCTGGGCAGCCTCCTCTCCCAGCTGCAGGCTGCCTACCCCACATCCACACACTGCTCACTAAATTTTAGCTTTCCTCAGCACTTCGAGCTCGCAGCCCAATTTTGTTCTGTCAGCTGTATTATTAATCAGCAGGCTGCAAATTATGTTGCTATAACCCACGTACTTTTTATGTTTTAAATTGAAAATGAAATAAATTGGTGCGTAGTAAACAAATCCCAGCTTTCTAGGAGTGGCATCTGAGCAAGGGGAGCTGTGGGGAATCTGGGGCCAGGGTGAAGAAGAGCCCATGGAGAACAACCCCATCCAGGCTGGAAGGATATTGAGGGGCTGGAGCGTGTCCAGGGCAGGGAACGGAGCTGGGGAAGGGGCTGGAGCCCCAGGAGAGGCTGAGGGAGCTGGGAAGGGGCTCAGCCTGGAGAAAAGGAGGCTCAGGGGGGACCTTGTGGCTCTGCACAACTCTCTGACAGGAGGGGACAGCCAGGGGGGATTTGGGATCTTATCCCAGGAACAGGGAGAGGAGGAGAGGAACGGCCTCAGGCTGGGCCAGGGGAGGTTTAGATCAGATTTTGGGGAAAATTCCTCCGTGGAAAGGGCTGTACAGCCCTGGCACAGCTGTCCAGGGCAGTGGTGGAGCCCCCATTCCTAGAGGGGTTTAAAATCCATGTGGATGTGGCAGCTGGGGACAGGTGGCCTGGGCAGTGCTGGGGAATGGTTGGACTCAATGGTGTGAGGGCTTTTCCAGCCTAAAGGATTCTGTGATCCTTTGATTTCAGCCCAGCTTCCACACAGAGAGCTGGGTACAGCCTCAGCCTCCAACTGAGTGAGCAGCTCTCTAAGCAGAGCCTGGGACAAAAGGACAACATGAAGCATTTAAAAAAGCTCTTTTGACTTCCTAACCTTTCGTGCAGGAAAACGACACACAAAAGTGCCAGAGGAGGGGCTGATTGATGGCTGGGCCAGAGCGAGCCTCCCATGCCCATGTGTCACATTCAAGCCTTCGTAAAGGTCAGTTTATATTTCCAGCACACAGAAGGAAAATGCCATTTAATAATGCATACACCTTTTTTGCCCTACCTGTTGCATTGCTCAGCAGGGCTCTGGCACAGCCTTGGTGGTGGTTTGCACGCTGGTGTAAAGCTCCACTTGAGTGGTTCTGTTCCATTAGCCCTGGGTTAATCACACCTCTGAAACCACGCTGCCTGTGCACTGCTGCCACCAGGAAAAGATGAATTCTCCAGGGGAACGTGTGGCAGCAACGTGTGATCTACTGCCCCAGAGTAGTATTAATATACAAGAATAAAGTGGGAATTAAAAACAGCAGGACAAAAAAAGGCTGTGAGTGTTAATCTGGGGAAATAAAACTGCTCCGACTCGCCGTGTGATCCATTCAAGCCTTCACACACACCCGGATTTGTCCTCCAGGTGCAATAAATCAGATTGACACTTCAATATCAGGGTCTAAAAGCAGCTGTGCAGGTGGGAAGCAGTGCATGCACTGAAGCAGCCACACCCTACACCTGTCAGGTCACACTGCTGCAGCTCCACTGCTGGGACAGAGCCCTCCACATCCCTGGAATGAGGACATCCCCACACTGCAGCCTTTGGGACACAGCCCTCCCCATCCCATGGAATGAGGACATCCCCACACTGCAGCCTTTGGGACACAGCCCTCCCCATCCCATGGGAATGAAGACATCCCCACACTGCAGCCTTTGGGACACAGCCCTCCCCATCTGTGTGCAGAAAGCGCTATCACAGCATGGCCCATCCACTTCTTATTTATTGCAAATTCTTGTTCATTCTTTGTGCCCTCCTTCCTGTCCCACAGCTGCACCCTGGCATCCTGTAATAACATTTTATACACCTCTCCCTCCATTTCCTCACATCACATTTGATCTAATGCTGGTATCAGAGCACCCACCCAGCCGGGGCATTGCCACTCACCAGCCAGCTCCTCCCACCTCACCGGCAGCAAAACCCGTCAAGAGCAAATCTTTTGATTTCCCAAACTGCCATCAATTTAGCATCAACTTCCTCGACAGTTTCCTTTTCCTTCTGTTCTATTAAACTGACCTAAAACTGCCAAGGGGAGGAAAAAAGATGAAGCCTCTCTCACGTCCTAGACAGCCACCTTTGTAAATCCTTGGGAATGAGCTTGTCACAACTTCCTGGCACTGGGTGACCACTCGAGAGCAGCTCTTCTCTGCCCACCCACACTCCCCATCACTTTTCCCCTGCTGCTGTTATTTTTTACGGGCACTGTAAGTGGCCCTTAGGCACCCAGAACATTCAGGGGTGGAGGCAGGACAGCTCTGAGGTGACAGCTCCCAGCTCCACGTGCTGGGGGCTCCAGGGATGAGCCCAGAGTTTGCCACAGCCCCTGTCCCAGCCCAGAGACAGTGCCAGGAGCGTTCGGTGCTGAGCAGGAGGAGCTCTCTCACTCCACAGCATCCCTGCCTCGCCCAGCATCCTTCCCTGCCTGCCACATGAGGCTGGCACTTCGCTCATTAGCAAAGGTTCTGATTAAAATCACGCCCCTGCCTGCTCATAACCCCCTGGTTTAGCCACGGTGGGCAGGAAGGCACCACGCAGGGCCCAGCTTTGCAGTTCTGGGTACAGCTGTCTGGATCAGCTGCATTCCTGACCGTACCCACAACAGAAATCTAGCCACAAGAAAGAAAATGGGTGGCATCCTTTCAAAATATTTCATTATTTTTTTCTTTCTGAAAGCAGAGAAAGCCTTTCTTTTGCCATGGCTGTCCCCAGCGTGTCAGGTGTGGATGGTGCCCAGGTCAAACACCTCAAAGCTGCTGTACCCCCACCCTTTGGAGTAAATCCCTCGTAATACCTGGATCCCAGCTAAGATTTAACAAAAGAGCTCTCCCAGGAACAGCTCACCTGCCCACCTGGGTGTTCACGTGCTTTGCCAGCATTTGCATTCCTGATTGTTTGCAGGACTGAGCCTGCAGAAAACAAGCAGCCGGGTTATCCATCGCACGGACTTCCACGGGGCATTGCTCCAGATTGTCTGGGAGAAGCATGGGAAGCAGAGGAGAAATAAAAATGGGAGTTAGTCATGGCTTTCCTCTTTATCCATAGATTATTTTACCCGTTAATTAGAACAGAACATGTTTCAGAGCAGGAGCTGCATCCCTGAGGTCCCAATTAGGCGGGATGGCTTTGCAGCACCTCAGTGGGTATCCAGGGGCTGGGGCAGAAGGACTGACGGACACGGGGATGAAGGAGCATGTGAGTGCAGCTCTCCAGCGACCTTCAGCAGCCTGTGCTGTGCCAGGAGATGCTATCTCCTCCAAGAACAGCCCAGATGAGGCATCCTCCAGCCCTCTCTGCTCCGGATCCAACGCCTTGGGAGCATTCCAGCGTCAGAAACCACCGATGCCAAGAGCACAGCGAGATAATTTGGTTTTTTTTTTAACTCCCCCAAGACTGGCCATTTCCCTGCATTGCTGTGCTAATTGCAAACAGTGGTTTGGAGCTTTAGAACCTGTTTTGGAGGCGATGGAAGTTGTCCAGCCTCCCAGCCTCTCTGGTCCCAAAACACACTGAAGCTGAGCAGTATCCTTCTGCATCAGCCTTTTGATGGGGGGGAATTCACAACTGAGCCCCAAACTCTCCAAAGCTGGGAATGCCAAAGGGTCCAGGAGCTGGCACTGATGGCCACTTCCCTGCAGAGGAGGTGCCCAACAAACTTGCCAGCCCCAGCATCTCAATGTCTCATGGGGAGAGGGTTTGAAATAATGCCCAAGGTAGCTTAGAAATGATCTTTTAATTAATACTGCTGTGCCTTTCCTGGAGGTTCTTAGCTGAGAGTTTGCAGAGGCAATGCAGAGCTGCTCTTCCACCCCAAGCTGAGGATGTGGAAATGCCAAACATCCAGCCCTATCCCTCTATCCCTCTATCCAAACCCCACTGCTGTGTGCTCGCTCTGGCTCACTCTGGACTAACACAACAATTCCATGCCAAGCGTGTGATTCACTGACAAAACTTCAGGAGTTTTTGTGGGCTGTCAGATTTTGTAATTCCTTTCAACCATGAGCGTTTAGGAACATTGGGTGTTCCCTTCCAGCAGCTCGCCCTTCCAGGACGTCCAGCAGCCCCAGGATGGGATGTGGGCAGTGATGCTGTGGGATGCTGGCACACGACAGGCAGCAGCACCCCTGGCAGCACAGGAAAACTTGGCTGCTGATGAGATGCTGATGATGGCAGAGCTGAGAGTCTGCCCTTCCCCATCACCCTGGGCAAGCCCTGGTCATCCCTGAGGGGCTTGAGTCCCAAAGTCAGGCATGGTGTATGGGGCAGGGCTGGGATGGGGATCCTGAGCTGTCACAGTCAACCCTGCCTCACAGGCCCCTGGAACTGCATTTTTCTGGAGAAGTTGTACAAAAGACACAGGGAGGAAACTGCTCACACACACTTTCCTGCTGTCTTTTCCTGGAGGCTCCAGCAACTGCTCTTGGTGCTTGGGACAAGTCAGCAACCCTTGAGTGTCCCCAGGGGTCATGGCAGGAATGCTCCTGCAGATCAGATAACAGATGATGTTGGGCTGTGTCACAGCCTGTGGCTCTGTCACCCTTGGGCACAGCTGATGTTGGGCTGTGTCACAGCCTGTCACTCTCATGGCTGTGCTTTTCCTGTCAGTGTCCCCCAAGAACAGGTAAGGACTATCCTGTTTCACCATGTTTCATCCCTGGGATTGGGTCTGGATCAGTCAGGAATGCTTTTATGAGAGCTGAGGGCAGCATCAATCCTGGCCCACACGGACACACCGAGCCCTGCACACTTTTTCACTGCTGTTTTCACCTCTGTGATCCTCCCAAGCTCTCAAGACATTCCCAGCTGAAGAAGACACCAGAATTTCCAGCTGGGGCAACTGCTGGCTTTGGTCTGGAGCAGACTCCAGCTTCCAGAGCCAGTCCTTGGACAGGATGGTCAGGCTGGTGATGGAAGAGGCAGGACAGGCTGCAGAAGACCATGATCACCTCAGCCTGGCTATCACTAAAGGCCACAGTACAGTGACAAGCCTGGAGCTGGAAGGCGCTGCAGGATTTTTTAACGTGAAACAGATTAATCCACAGCTCGACATTTTCAGCCAGGGAAATTCTATCTCATCTGAGGAACTCTGTTTGTATTTTCTCTGTGTGTTTGTGGGCTGCTGCTCCCACCAGCTGAGAGTAAAGCTTGGCCTTGGCAGAGGAGGATAAGAGATTGGAAATGCTCCCATGAAAAGCATGAACACAAGGCTGAGGAGCTTTGTGTCTGGGTGCTGCCATTTACCAAGTTAATTCACATAAGTGAGGCGCTCAAGTGATATTAGGCCCAGCAAGAGCAGGCAGAGAAAATTAATTAAGGCTTTAGGAGAATAAAGGAGACTCCTGAAAACACAGATCAGGTTTCTGATGGTTGCTGTGGGTACATGTAGGAAGCCAGAAAACCAGAGGGACTGAGGAAGCCCAGGACACACTTGAGGGCCAGAGCACAGAGGATTTGGTGGCCAACACCAGGCAGGGAGGACACCTCAGTGGCTGGATCTGGGGGCAGTTTGGTGCATTTTTTTAAATAAAGTGGTTCCATTGGAGATTTCTAAGCACTGTTTTGTGGTTTCTGAGGGTTCACTTGCCTGCCTTTGGGGCCAGAGGTAGGAATAAATTAGAATTCATCATTACAAGAGCCCTCCCTGCAGCCACCACTGCCAAGGTGCCCTCCCAGGCATCATCTTCCAGATGTGGGCACTGAGAGAAGCCACAGCTTCAGCCCCTTTCCTCACTGCTTTTGGGGTGAGAAGACATTTGGCAGAACTTCTGTAACACCCCACACCAGGGTGAGGTGATAGGGAATCAAACCAGGGGAAAGCGAAGGGTGAGAAGTGCTGCTCAAGCCATTTTATCATTCCTTTATCCCCTCTGTGTTCTTTGTGCCTTGCAGAAGTGGAAAAAACAGGAATTGTCCTCCCCAGCCACCAAGGAATAAACTGGAATTCACCATCTGCATGGGCTCCCCATCCTTCATGCACGGCACCCTGGCTTCTTCCCGTGCTGCAAAAATAGCCAGGACCTCAGCTTTGACTGGGTGAAAATATCCCCACTGAAGGCAGATGAGCAGAAATGCCTAAACCAGCATCAAAACAGTGCTGAGCTGAGCAAAGCCTCCCAAAACTCGCGCCTTAAGCTTGATCTGCTCCCAAAGCTGGCTCTACAAAGCCCTGCAGGTTTGTGTTCCACTCCCAGCTCTGCGCTGCGTGCTGCCAGCTTTGAAAAGAAAGGCTGTTGTGCTGTTTTGTGATGTTTCTGATAACGTTTTGCAGAGTGTCTCTCCTGTGCTCTGTTTCCAGGCGATCTTCCCAAGGCTTGTAAAAAACCTGATTGTGGGGCTGAAAAACAGCAACCAAGGGAGGGAATCTGAAGCTCAGGTGGGAGAAGTAGAGATGCACATGGCTACGCGTGAGGAAGAGCTCCTGCAGCAGCATCTGCCTGGGATTTGGAGGCAAGGAGCCCCAGAGATGGTGAAATTTCCCATTTTTCACCTGCTTCCCGTTTCTTCCCCACTTCTGAGCACAGACACCTCAAAGCCACAATCAAAAAGATCCAGAGGAACTGTACGAACGTGGAGAAAAACCCCCACAAATCACGGAAGATGCACATCCTGTGTGCTCTGATAAGGTCCCAAATTTAAAGTTGGGAACCACTAGTAGTGGAACACTGCTGGTGGAAAATTCACCCCTTTCAGCCCGGTGTCTGTGACCATGAGCAGCGTTTGCAATGTTTGGCCCTACAAGCGGTGTCACCAAATTCCACCGAGCCAGGTGGGAAGGCAGATTCCTGCCAAATCCTGGCAGCAGCATCATCCCTGGCTGAGGAGACCCCAGGACAAGGGAGGAGAGCAGGTCTGGCTTAGAGAAAGGGAGAAGAGGGAGCTCTGTCTCTGCAGGGCCAGAGCTTGCACTAAGCAGCCTCCAAGGCCGGGCACAAGGAAAAGAGGTTTTTCTCAGCCATGGCTGGATTTAAACTGGATATTGGGAGAGATTTTTTTTCTTATTAAGGCAGAAACATCAGGGCTTCCCGAGCTGAAGGGGCAAAGGTGCTGCCCATGAGCAAAAAGCATCACTCCTCAGGCAGGGATTTGCAAGGCTGGAGCTCGGGAGAACACGAGGAGGTGGCAGCCAGGGACAAAACACTTGGCATGGAGCCTTAACCTCCAGCTCGTGGTGTGGCCTTGGGAAGTAATTAAATGTCTTAACAACCCATCTTCCTTTTGTACAACAGGGATAACGCTTCCAACCCACGCTTAGGAACCACCCGGGACATTAATCACAAGAGACCCTCTCCTGCTTCCCATGCAGCACTAAATATCAGCGACCTCAAATAATTGGTGGCATTTTTTTTTGGGATGGGATCTGCTGAGTGTCTGGCACAGACAGAGAGCTTATAGCCACACAGGGAAAAGCCCCACGAGCACATCAGGGCAGGTGATGGAGCTGCCGCAGCCTCTCGCACCTCCCGACACCTCCAGGAGGGAAGGACGAGAATTTGCGGAGCCCACCAGCGCAGACACCCCTCCGACACACTCGATATTTTATTCATAAGCAGGGGTCCCTCCCCGCGGGCTCGCTCCTCGCATCAGAGGCTGTTTAAATTTTAATTGCCGTGCGCATCCGTGCCCACCCCGCGATGTTGCCATGGCACCTCCCGGCATCGGCCCCGGCGCTCCCGGATCATCCGCGCCTGGCGCTCGCAGCTTTCCTCGCACTAGAACGGGTTTTAAACACCCGCTGGAACCGCTGCTGTCCCGCCTAATTAATTACCCGACTAGGAGAAAGTGACGCTGGAGCGCTGGAGCCCGTTCCCGAATTTCCCGGCTGGCTGGAGGGGAGGAGTGAGGAACTCGGGATGTGGGGCTGGGATGTATCCTGTGACAAAACCCTCACCGCAGGGCCAGCACTCGCCCAGCTGTGTATTGTATCATATGTACATTCCCACCTCCCACCCTCTGGATGCAGCCTCTGGGCAGCTCCCGGGGCTGTTTCCCAGCGGGAAGCAATTCCCGAGCCTTTCTCTCCTCCAGCAACCGAAGAAGGAAACGCTGCTGCAAAGAATAAACACAAAACCCAAAGTATTTCCAGCTTGTGGCAGTCAGTGTATTATTTAATTTAAAAACCCCATTAAGATCAGTGTGATCTCCCGGAGGGAAAGCATATTTAAATTATTTCGGCAGCTGATGCTCGCTGCTGTTACTGCAAGGAAAGGAGGCAGCTCTGCCCCAGACACCCTCTGCACCAAGGGAGGAACATTTTTAATGCCATTTCTTCGTGCAGTCAGGTTACAGGGACACCTTGGCGTTCGTGAGCCTGCCCAAGAGGCAGCACAGGATGAGAATTTACAACCCATTTATTCAGACATGCTTAAACAAGTAACCTTCTCAACCCAAGGTTTTTTTGGGTTTAAAAGCTTCTTACTCCTGGGATAGTGCAGCAATACATTACTAGGCATTGCTAAAGAGCTAGAAAATGTAATTTTGATTTAAGCTCATACAGATAACTGCAGCATCTAAAAGAGCAGTTTTCCTTCTAAGCTTTTCTGAACCTTTGCCCAGGCAGGACACACCATCTCAAATTATTTTAATAAAATAAATCTGGTTTATCCACCACGGGTGTTATCCAAAGATGTTGGTCTTGAGCAAAGTGTTATGCAGAAATTAGAAATTCTTCTGGCAGCAGGAGGGAATTGAAGGGTCCCATTAATCCTTTAATTTCATTTATTTCCTTCCTTTTTAGCAAGGGTGCAGAACGGGCTCGTCAGACCTTCGATCCAGGCTGCCAAGACAACCGGCACAACCACGCTCTTCCCAGATGGAAGCAGACAAGAGACTAGCAACAAACCTGCTCTTAATTAAACATTTGTCTTGCAATTACATACTTCTGTGTAATTATCGCCATCAAGACAAACACCAACTGGATTACAGCGAGAAAAGACAGACAGTAAAGGTTAATGGGCCTCTGTCTCCCTTTGCAATTATCCCCCAGATCTTGCAGAGGGAAGGGCAGGACGTCCGGAATTCCACTGCCACTTCGAGGGAGGAACAAGCCCATTCCAGGGACAATTAGCCTGAACTAGCAGACTCTGAAATTACATGTCTGAGAGGATGGATGATGAATCCTTTGAGGTCCTGCTGCAGGCTTGGTGCGACCTAGAGCACGGCCAGCTCCAGTGCTCCTCCATCAGTCCTCTGCACTCACACCTTCCTGTGTTTTTTGTTCTTGTTCCTCAGCGTCCAGCAGGGTAAACCTGGACCCACCACCGAGGGTTCTGCATCTCTCTGTACACTGAGTAAGCCAAATTCCTTATTTTTCCCTTTCATCCCTTTCTAGCTATCCTCACTTCCATCTAACAACTCCTCTTTAATTTCTCCTACCAGGCACAGAGTCCAAGCCTACTCCCCACCTGTAATTAGGAGGATGACTGAGTGCTTTCCATTTCTAACAGTTTGGTGGACCCAGATCCTATCTGAATTTGTTGGCTCACTCTGCAGTAGCCACACAAATGGATTCCTGCTTTAATCTGTGCCCTGCTGTGACCATCAGGTCTCCTCTGACCTACCACTGCTGGCCAGCTCACTCCCGACCTCTGAAGTGACTCATTCCCAACCTGCAAAGTTTCTCTTTCCCATGGCTATCTCTGCCTGCCATCATTGCACATCAGGATGTGGCACCAGGAGAAAGGAAAGCAGCGTTAGATGCATGAGGCAGGGATGTCTGGATACTGGATTTTAACAAATTCCACCATCGTGGCACCTTGAACATCTGGATAATTCACGGCATCTGCTTGTAGCTGAGAGAAAAAAGTATGCCCAGATAAAACCCATGAGTAACTAGGCAGGGATTTAGCTCTCTTATGCTCCCATAGTGGGTACTGTAGCAACTGTCAGCATTCCTGACATCCCTGTGACACTGCTGAAAGCACCACAGAAAACCAGACTACTAAAACAACTAGGGTAATAGGGATTATTAAACCAAACATCTGAAAGTTTTGGGTAAATCTCAGACTTGCACAACAGCTAAGTCACACTTAGTCGTGGCTGTTGCCTCAAAATGAACCCTCCAGAGGGACAGTGTAGGTCTCCCCCTGCTCATGAAACAGGATTTTGCTGCCTCAAGAATAAAAATTTGCACATAGCAGCACCCTTGGTGTGTTCCCAAAGGTTAACCCCACGTGCTGAGCCACAGCTGAATTATTTATGGTCAGTGGGGCAGTTTCTGCTAAGGAATGAGCACACAGGTAGCAACCAGAAAATCCTACCAGGCTGCACAGCTCACAGCTACTGGGCAGCTCATCCAACTCCTGCTCGGGCCACGGGGAAATTTAATTATTTAGGCTTCTCAGCTGCTGCATAAATATCAGACATGAGGCATCAGCTCATCATGACTGAAATGCTGCTGCTCAGCACAGGGCAAGAGGAGCTGCACCAGCAGGGATGAGCAAGTCCAGGCTGGCCAGCACAAAAAAGGAGGTGGAATCAGGAGCTGAGCTGCTCTCAGGAGCAAATTACCCCTGAAATTTGGGGAAAAAGGAAAATAAGAAGGAGAGGGGGAAAGGGCAAACCTTGGAATTGGATCAATCCACAAAGCTTCTACTAGGCATGAAACAGCCTTTAAAATGATGCCAGGAGAGTCCAAGCAGCTCCAGTTCGGGAAGTGATGGGAAGGCCTGGACTCATCATCGCTGACCAGTCTCACATCAATTAAATAAGACACACTACTCGACTGAAATAGACAAAAAATTGTGCTGCTATTCAGCTCTAGGACATTCCAGTGATTTTTCTGCATTCAGTAAATTCATGAAGAATCGAGGAAGTGGGAAAACACACTTTCCTAGTGGAATTCTCTATCCATGGAAACTGAGACGACAACCTGATACATCAAAATACAAATACACTTAATTGATTTCAATCCCACCTTTCCAAAATACTGAGTTCTATTCAGTTTTGAAAGCAACACACGCAGAAATAAACTTGTTCCATACCTCTGTCTGTACAGAAAATGTTAAAGTACCTTTGTCTGTGCATAAACCCCAGTGTGTTTAAAGCTGTTTTGTTTAAACAAGCTTTCCTGCGTTTTAATTGCATCCCAATTCCCAGGAAATTCTTTATGATATAAAAGTTAGGTTAAAAAAAAAAAGAAAGAAAAAGCAGCCACTTAATAGGGAGGTACCATTGTTTTTGTACCTCACTGTGGAAAATGATCAGCCTAATTATGAGATATTAAGCTTTGCAATTGCTCAACTCTATATTATCCTGGTTGTGACACACATAGATCCCAAATTTCACATGCAGAGGAAGGTGAGCAGACCCTTTGATGGCAATCACTGTGGTTTGTCTGGATTATTCAGTCCTGGACAAAAGGTTTTACACTTTTAGATTTTGAGACTTTATATATATATATATACACACATATATATATATGTATATGTATATGTATATAATTTTTTTTTAATTAATGGGAAAATTTGATAAAACCTTGTATATGGGAGAAACCTTTTCCAGCTCAGAGACTCCTCTGTGATATTCCTCAGCACCAGCTAGTTTCTTTACCCAGTTCCCTCACGCAGTTCTTGCCAGCTCTGCTCAGTATCAGCAAAGCTCCCTGAATGACATGAAATGCTCCTTTTCTCTTCCTCCTCACGGGCACAGTGAAAGGGAACATGTGCTCTCGCAGATGGAAATCACTGCCTCCTGAAACAGCACGCAGCACTAAATACTCAGGGGTACGAGCTGCTCTGAGCATTGATTCCTACAGATAATTATTTCCATTAGTGCCTCTTCAAAAGAGGAGTTAAGGAGGACAAAAAGACTATTATTTATTTGTTTCTAAACAGACAAAACAGCAAAGCAGCAGGAGCAAAGAGCGTTTTAAAAGCCAGCTTGGTTTTGTCTCAACTCTTTGGAGGCGTGCATGGGTCTCTCCAGGGAGAAAAGCATCCTCCCCTGGGATGTGTGGAGGGAGAAAAGCCTCCTCCCCCGGGATGTTCGCTGCCTTTCCTGTGTGGAGTCCAGCAGCTCCTGAGCCCAGCTCCCAGTATCCCAGTATCCCTCCCCTCCTCGCACAGGACCTGTCAGACCATCAATCAGAAATCCAACAGACGCTCCTTTCATCCCTGCCCCAGACATTCCCCACATCACATTATCACCAGCATTGCGTTTATCTCGTTTATCTAGTCCAGCCCAGACGGGCTCACCAAAAACACAACCCATCAGAACTCCACATTCGTCAACCACCCCTCCTGCTCTTCACATCTCCCGCTGCTGTCCGGGGGGAGGCAGAGAGCCACGGGGGGGTGAAATCACGGACTGAGGAGAGGAGATTAGGGCTGTGGGAAGATTACAGCTCCCTCCTTGTATTTCAGGCAATTAAATTGGTGTTGCCTCGGCTCTGTTCCCTTGTTTTCAGAAGCTGCTACCCGCGACTCTGGCGGCTGGCGGGGTGTGAGTGAGCCCGGGGAGGCTGTGCTTCGGAGGGGTTTTAAATTAAACCATCTGGCAGGGCTGGTACCCAGCGCTGCAGCCTCTGTCTGCTGGTGAGGGATTCAGGGAGCACTGGCCAGGCAGAAATCAGTGCACATCCTGCAGGAAACAGCCAAAATCCTGCAGAAAATAGCCAAAATCCAGCAGAAAATGGCCATTTTTGAGGCAGCTCCCGGGGGTGAAGGTTCTGTCCCCCAAAATGGGAGGACACACCAAAAAAGCTCATCCAAGACAGGAGACAGGAGCTCACCGAGCACTTGGGACATCAGGGAATTTCTCTTTTCCTGTTCCCAGTCCAGCGTGAGCTTTTGGAGGAAGAAAAGTGGAAGGGAGCAGTAGGTGACCACGATCCATGGGCACAGTTCCCTGGGAGAAGGAAAACATAATGTTAGGACAGGGAATTAAAATAATGAGCACATTTGTGAAAATCTGCCCCAGGGAAAATAGTTTAGAAAATTAAAAACTCCATAGTAACAGACTGAAAGCTGTTAACCAACATCTAATTAAGCAAAAACTGCAATCCCCACAACAAACACGAAAAGGAGGAAAAAAAAATTCATGCAGCAACCAAGTTTACCCAAACCAAAACAAGTAGCAAGAAAATAAAAATAAAAAAAAATGTTTAGTGACATCTGAAGAGACAAAAAAAGAGGATTTTACAGTGAGAAGGCAAAACCAGGGTTATGTTGTATACTATCAGGTCTTGCTTTTTAATACCCATCAGAAGCAAAGGACAATCTCTAGGGTCCTCAAATATATTCCAATGCAATCGATGCAATGCAGAGTACAGATCTCAGCTTGGATCTCAGCATTCTGGAGCAAAAGACCAAAAACCAAAACCCCAAAGTGCAACCACCACACAACACACACACACACACACAACCCCCAAAACCAAAACCAAACAAACAAAAAACAAACAAACAAACAAAAAAACAAAACCAAAAACAAACCACAAAAAAAAAAAAAACACATAGAAATTCATCAGAATATCAGAATTGCTTTATTGACAAAGTTCAAATATCATTTGGGGTATTTTGCACATTGAATTTCATGTTAATGCTGATAGGGTACAAGAGGAAGTATTTTAAATGAGATATTAGGATAACAGCAGATATAGGCTCATGAAAGAAAAAGAACACAGCTTTTCTTATCAAAACAGTTTTTATTACTTGCAGATTTTTTATTATTCACAATAGATCTACTGTGAACCTTACTATGCTTATAAGTCATTTGAAAGCAACCTTCTCTAACAAAAGCTGTAATAAAGACTTTTACAATAAAAGCAGGACAAGTTTGACCCGAATTTTCATGATTAATGTGAACATTTTCTCTTCAAACCCCTACTGTTTCAGGCCAGTCTGCGTATCTGAGGGAAAAATCTGGCTACATGACGAAGTTGAAAAAGCACAGGACTAACAGAACTACCAATCAGTTCTAGAAGTTTTTGGACCACCTCAGATCTTCCTGTTCAGGTGACGTAGAAAACTCCAAAAAATACAATTAGTATAAGAGAAAAGATTAAGAAAAGGAAATCTGGAAATTGGTTTGAGACATTGAAAAAAAAAATAAAAATCAAATGCTTCCTTTGAGTAGCTACAGAATCTTAAACACAGGGTCCAGCTGACTGTATTGGTTTAAAAGACAGGTATCTGCCAAGGAAGTTGGAAATATGACCCCCTTCCCTCCCAGATATTACAGCTTTGGAATTACGGAGCTTTGAGGTGATGCCTGAAGAGGCTGTTTGGAACAGAGGCTAGACAGTGTTAAAGGAATAAAGTAGGGATTTATTAAAAGGCCTTCAAAGGATTCACCTTGGGCAGTACAAGAGCCCGGCCATGGTTCTACCCCAGATGGAGAGTGGGTCACAAGTTTTCACACTTTTATAAGTTTTGGTCTATTTCCATATTAAGGTTAATTGTCCAATTCCAGCTCTAGGTTATGCAGTCCCATCCTTCCAGACTGCTCTCCTCAATTTGCTGCTGTTTGCACTTTTTGGGGCTGAAGTTGCAACGATGTCCTTGGCTCTTGGGCAGTAAAAGGATTGTTTTGTCAAACTAAACTGTGAGGAAAACTTGCTAACACTTTATAAGAAGTTCAGTTACACACTAAGGCAGTACAGAACCTGGAAAATATTAAAGCTAAAAGTTAAGCCATGAGAGGCAAAGAGATGGGAAAAGGAAGAACAGTTCTTTACTAGGACATAAATAACGAGGCAAACAAACAACGACAACAAACAGAATCATAGACCCAGTCACAGCCTCTCTTGGCTGCAGGCAGCAGGTTCCTTCGTGCAGCTCCGGGCACAGCCAGGAGGGGCGCTGCAGGCTCTAAATTCTGGGGTTACAGGGGCTGCAAT
>VXBI01006190.1:0-67492 GCA_013397375.1 Toxostoma redivivum
GCCGCCGCTCCACAGCCGCGATAGGGGGCCATTCCTTCCCCCAAGTAACAAGCTGCAGGACAAGATAAAATGGCCACTTGTTGCAACAGGAGTGGTTTACATTTGATGTCAATTGTCTGCTCAAAAACCTCTGCTTTTTTGGGGGTGGCAGGTGAAGATGAAGTCTCTGGGGCGTTGCAAATGGCAATAGGTTCACCATTTAAGTAACTGAGTTAATGCCAACTTGGTGACAGACAAATTTTAAGTTTCTGTTATGGGTTGCATTTCATACTAATTCCCACTACTAACAGAGAATAATTGCAGTCTTCCTCTTTTAGGTTTGATTTATTTACTTACTCAGTTTATTCTCAGGATCCCATATTTTTGTATTTCTTTCCAAATATTTCTCTGATATTTGCTGTTACTTTAAAAATTGCAGAAAAATGTTCCAAATGTTCCATTTTAAAGGTGACAGATAGTAAACATTCTTAAATTCATATAGCTATTAAGCATGAACAAACACACACAGAATATCACACTTGTCTCTTGTTTGGTCCTATTCTGTATTCCTCATACTTATCATGAAATAGTTATTAGGCAATGAAGTAATAAATTGATTTTTTTCCCTATAGGTTATGTATATTTTACAGTGCTAATTGGTGGATGTGACCTTGAACTCATACACCCTAGAGGCACTTCTCTATTATGAGCACAGGCAATTTTCAGTTGCCAGGATGAAGTCTGAACTTGTAAAATCAAAACCAGAGCTAAGTCTCAGTTGTGACAATGGACTGAAATCTCATCAGTGTCCCTAACCTTATTCTAGAGAAAGAGAGAATCCCCAGATACAAACTTGTGTTTTGGTTTGGTTTGGGTTTTTTTATGTACAGTTTTTTATGCATTTGATAGTTACTGGTGTATATTTAAGCACAAAATAACAACAGACAGGCGTAGCTACTCATTTTGAGGATTTGCATTGTTTTTTAATTTGGGGTTAATTCTAAAATAGAATGAATAGTTCCTATTAGCTTATGAGGAAAGATTTTTAGAGACAAGTAATGGTTGGGGTTTTGGGGAGTTTTTTAGACTTAGTATAGCTGGGTAAAATGATGACAAGCTTTTGGGCATGCAAGCCTATAATCAGGTTTAAAATAGAAACAGCAGCCTTCAGGCTAAATACGGGGTAAGAGAAATTGCTCTGGGTTTAACTTCATTATGTTAATCATTTGGACAAATTGAAGAAAAGGCATCTAGAGCTGGTGAAGCTGAGGGAGATGTGGGTGAGATCCCAGCTCCTAACAGAAAGAGAAAGGCAGTTAATTATTACTTTTGGTATAGTGAAGAGTAGGATGGAAGCTAGGCAAAATGAGTATGCTATCAAACTGGTATCTCTATTGAGTCTGTAATTTTTAGTAACAAGTGCATCTATAATTCAGTTCACAGGATTGTCTTTTGAGATTACTGTGTACATCCCATTTGAATCAGAATTTGATGGGCAGGGGCCTCCTAGCTGCAATTTTTTGAAATTCCTCTTTACTGATTGATTTTCTCCGTTTCAGCATCAGAGATTCCATGAAGGCATGTGGCATATGGAATTAAGTGAGAAATAAGGCTTTGCATGTGTGGAATCTGTGGATTTTGTTCTGCTTCTGTTGTGGGTGAGTTCAAGGAATGGAAAAGGGTGGGAGAGAGTTCTTTCTGAGAATGAATCAGAAATTAAAAGCTCTAGGAGAAGGATAAGATTTCCTTAGGTGATACTGGGCCATGCAGGTCAGCCAGATTACTTTAAGAAGCTGTATTTCTTGTGGCTACTTCTAGGATTTCAGGATATGGTCTAAATGAGTATACTAATCTGTGGCTGAATTTTTATACAGTCTGAACATAGAATAAACCTTGAGTGAAATCCAGACTTCAGACTTTTCAGCATTTAAGGTCCTTGAAAAGCACAGGTGAAGTTGTATAAATCTCAAAACATATATCACTATGCTGCATCTCTGTCATTTTGCCAGTCACTCCTCTTCCATCACATCAAGTATAAAATACTTCAGAAGCTGCAATGATATCTAACTTTAAAAGGTGATGGATATCTTCATTTTCCAACGGGCAAGAAAATATCTGTAGTGTTTTTTTTTTGTTGTTTTTTTTTTCTTTTTTTGTAGTAGTTTATTTGTTTTGGTTTTTTTTTCCCTGATTTTGAGGGTTAATGGAGGCTCACAACTACATTTTTCTACCACCAGCAAGATACCAAAAGCCTTTTTCAGTTCTTCAGGCAATTTTATTATTATGATGACTATGCTGGTGGTTGTCTTCATATGCCAATGCACACATCATCATCATATGGCTTTTATCTCTGTACCTTCTATCTCTGTACACTCTCTTTTTCTTGTAATTATACATTTCAGCCTAAAGTTTTAAATATATTTAGCAACTAGTGTTCTTGAGTTTTGTTTTTTTTTTTATTTCATACATTCACTCCTGGTCATATATATGCTAAAATAGATTTTTATTCTTATGATTAAACATAGTGGGAAAAAAACTGGAATGATGCTATTACTGGAAGTTGCTGACACTTAAATCTTAGATGAGCTGCTTCTGATTTGTTCAAGTTTTTTGCCACTGCAAGTATCCTTGAGAACTTAGCAAAAAAGTTAGAAATACATGTCATGGTAAACCTGAAAAATATGAGAAGCAATATTAAAACTGTCATGTCGTTGCTCCTGCACATTTAAGCTTTCTATAGTCTATGGTCATTTGTGTCTAATGAGCAAATGCATGTTGGTCCTAAAGGATTATCTACCACATAGGAAACAGAGTGTCTTCTCATGGAGACAAGATGAAGAGAAAGAGAAGACCATGAAACTTGAAGAAAATAATAGCACTTATTTTGTAGCACCTTCTGTCCAAAAGATAGACTATTGAAGTAAGCATTCACAGAATAAATACCTGAGTGCTCCATGATACTCCAGCTTGTGATTTTATTTTTTCTTAATTTCTATTAATTAATTCTAATGTTTGGTGTGTAGAAATGTGAATAAAGATTTCACATGTCAGTCATCAGTATGTTGTTTGAAAATGTTGCTAGAAAATTATCTTATTGACTTGAGATCTTGGGTTAGATGCTTACCCTGCTACTAGTTTGATACGTAACAGATTAAAGTTTATTTGTCAAAATGAATTGGTGGATGTTGAGAGGCCGTGGGGTAGAAATTTCAGTCTTTAAAAATGCCAAATATCATTTACTGCCCACTTGAAATCACCATGGCATATAAGGGCTAATGAATCATGGTAAACATTGGATAATTATTTAATATTAACTGTGGAATTATGCTGAGGATGTAAATAATACCTTCATTAATTTCCCCTTTAAAAAAACAAGGAAAAAAAAAAGTCTTTGTCAGTGTCTCAGACATAGATATTCAATGGTACCATAGGAAAAATGCACAATTTATTTCCAATTTTCTTCAATTCCCAACTACTCTGCAAATAAGCAACATATATTTTTTTGTTACTGCAATAGTGACGATTAGTCTTATGACACAAAACTATTTTACAATGTTGATTTTGTATTGTGTAGCTTAAAAGTGCACAAAAATAACAGCATTCACTTGTTTTAAAAGCACCAGACCCCACCAGAAACATCTGTTGTAATTTTTGAAAGGGTAAAATTTATCTTGGAAACCTGCTGAATAGTTCTAAATAATTCAGGTATCTGCAAATTGGAAAACATGGCAAATAACAAGCAAAGTTTGCATTATTTTTACCCCTACACTTCAATAGGTAAATTCCATGAGAAAGTGGCAAGTACTTGATGATGCTTTCCTGTAACAGGAATTAGCACCACGATACCGGTAACTGATTCCAATATTGCATCCAGTCATGTAAGTACCTACCTGTAGCCACAAAAATCACCCCATTAATCTATCTTTTGCTCCTGGAATTAGGTTTGACATCTGAAGTATGCTAAGAATAAGAAATTAATTTATCATTTACTTAGACTGCAGCTTAGAATGATTAAGCCCAGGGCTGCCCAGCACAGAGTCCCAAGAAGTCCAAGTCATAACTTGCAAATCTCATCCTCTAGTCTTTTTCTTAGTTACTCTATTTATCTCCATTATATGTTCCTTTCTCCTTTCAAGTCTCCTCCAAATGCACAACCCATCCTTAACCATGTTTTCCCCATTGATCTCAATTTTACTGCATTTGCAGCCAGCCGTGCTAGTTCTGATACCACAATCTGGATCATCTGTGAATCTTACCATGTCACAGCTGGATGCAGGAGGGCATCTGACTCCCTCCACAAGAGCTTATCTGTTACTTATTAACCAGTCAGATAACTCAAACAGGACAAGCTGTCTTAAAATTATTTATTTTGCCAGCATAGGGTTAACATTAGTCTGGCATCTCTCAACTTCCAATAAACATCTTACTGTTGAAGTGAGATCTGGAAAGATAAACTGGATTTCTGACTAACACTCATTCACTTTACAACTATAAAAACCACAGCAAACTTTCAAAAATTAGAAATATTTTATATTTTTTCCTGTAATTGTGTGGAGTTTCTCCTGTGAATAGGGACACCTATATCCCAGTTACTTCCCAGGGGTTGAATGAAGGAATCAGTGTACATTATCATTGTTTGGTGATAAGTTACATTCAATTCCTAATTTAGGCTATTTCTTTGCTACCCTTAATATAGGTACCTTGATATCAGTGTTTTATGATATGCTCTAATCTATTAGTAGTTATTTTAATTTTATACTGTATAGTGAGCAATTCTGATTAATATATTTTTTCTGTTTAATATATAATTTATTTTTTAAATATATCTAATTTGCCATCACTAAAACTTGTGGGCCAAAGCAATGCCTTACATTTAAACTGTTGCCAAACCTGAGGCTAAGGCATAATTTACCTGTTATTTAAACCCCTTTCAGTGGGAGAGTTTAAATACACAAAGGAGTACTTTCTGACCTTTGAACATGGCAGCAGGACTTCTTTAACAAACTTTGAAGCTTCCACTCTCCCTGAGACAATGGAACTACCAAGGCAATGCTGGCCTTGCAGGACTCTGCTCTCCAAATGGTCCCAGTGTTTTTCTTCTGCTGCCTGTGTTGTTTGGATGCTTCTTATTTCTTCTCCCTTAGCCACCTGTGCAATGTTGCAGCTCCTTATGCTCTCATTTGTCATGTCCATGAAATTCCCATGTCATGACTTTTTTTTTCTGCAGTTCTAATAAATTCATGATATGTGGCAGGTGATTCATAGTATTTACAGTGAAGGGAGAAAACGTGATTAGTTAGAAAAATTAGATTAGAAAAACCCATTCACCTCATTTACTCATAACAGTGAAATCTGATTGTCCTTATATGAGCTTTAAAATAGTTTTCATATTTTGAGATGACTAAAATAAAACTAGAACCATATTCATAATGGGTTTCAGTCACATTTTTCATGTGAAGAGGGGATATTTACCTGACCCTTAATGTGGGGACATTTACTCAACCTTTATTATTTAATTTTTCTGTCAGCACCCCAGGAAAGTCAAGACCATTATGCCTGACAGCCTGTCAGCACCATGTTAAGGGGACCTTCACTGAACAGTGCTGCTGGATCAGAGAACAGTTTGACTGACTTAGTCAGGGAAATACACCAAAAGCATAAGGGAGACCCATCAGTGGGTCTTCCACTGTATTTTAATATATTACTCACTGCCGGTGTCTGCCAGCACCTGTGAAGGACTCACACTAAAAAGTTTACATAATAGCATTCTTTATTAGTATAAAATTTTAAGAGGTTAAGTTTTGAGGATCGTTGGTGATACCCTTGTTGCTCTGACTGCAAAAACATATTCAAAGCAATACATAGAAAAGCTATAATTCCCAAAAAAGTATTCAGCATGCTGAGTGCAGTTCTTACCCTGTAGGTGTCACTATGCGGGAGAAGACAGGTTCAGCCCATCGACAGGTTCAGCAGTTATGATGGACTGTCCCTTAACTTTTCCTGCATTCTTGACTTACTTTTATATTATTTCTTTATGTTTAGGTGAAGCTGGAGTGACTCAAGTCATGCATACCTTTGAAAGTGATTGATGTAAAACCCTCTCACTTTGTTTTTAAAGAGATACAGTTTGAAAAAATAGAGAGCACATGTCCCCTGATGGGTGATCGTACCTTGGAGAGAGGAACCTTTGGCATGCAGGTGTGCATGAATATTACAATTAGGTTATAGTGAACAAAGTTCACCTGAGGAGAGTGATTTTGCCATGGGTGCTGGCTGTGCAGCAGGACATCTCCTGACTCCCTTGGCTGACAGGTAGTATGTGGTTTCTCAGCTGCAAAGCACCATCGAGGTCCCTTTCCTGCAAGGATTTCAGCAGAGCCTGGCAGAGGTGCCTCCACTCTGCTCCACCTTCTGTTCCATCTCCCTTAGCAGGAGCTGTGGCTGCAGATTCTGGGTGTGGGCAGTCATCACGTAATGAGTTTCCAGCATACCAACCACATTCCATCCAGAGAGTAGCAAACATATTTTACCTTATAATTTCTGTATTGGTAAAACCTCTGTTAGGGTGTGAATATAACTTTTCAGTCTTCTCTAATATTGGACCCCAGCCATCTTTCCACACACATTGCTGTGACACTTCATGTTATTTACACTATTGAACTCAGTCTATCCTCTCTCATCCCTGTAGCTGTCTTCATTACACAAAAGCATTGAGCTATTGTTTGAAGTATAACCAAACTAGTTATAAGTATGTTGCTGCTGATACCTTCTGTGCTAAATTTTGCAAATATAAAGAAACTATCAGCTGTTACAGCAGATTAATGACAGAATTTTTTTTCTTTTATTATTATTTAATATTTCAGTGTGATGTGGCCTTTCTTTTATATAATCCTGCAGACAGATGAGTTACTATGCTTCTGTTATTATTTATGTGATTGATCATGAGAAACATCATTATCATCTATAGAAAAAATAAATACAAAATATACTTAGGATAAAATAAATTACTCTGAAATTATTATTGGAGATAATAAATCACTTAACTAACACTTTTTCCACTACATAAGAGACAAGTGGTGAAAAAGGTTTTTGGAAAGGTTCTTATAACTGTGTTTGAATACTCTGCTAAGGTTTTCTATAAGTTTTAGTCCAAAGAAGAATATATATTCAGGAAAGTTTAAGAATGTTGTTAGAAAGAGATACTTTACTCTTAATACAGCAGTGTGATACTGAATATTAAGTATGATATAAATTATTTGCGAAGTTTTGTCTAGAAAGTCATTAATCAGAATGAATAAGATTAAAAGGATTTGACACTAAATTACAAAATTCCTGGATTTCTATAATACAGATATTCCAAATCTATAATACAGAAAACCCACTGCTAAAACATGATGGAGCAAATGTCAAGTTTAACATACATAGCGTTCTGACAGTTTACTCTTGTTTTTTTCTCTCCCAAGAGGAAGTAAAGTTATTTGAGAAGTACCCACTTTTAAAACTGACATTTATATATAGACTGGTTTCTGTTCTGCATTAACAGTTTAAAAATAGAGTGAGTTAACAGCTAGTTTGCTGATCACCAAGCCTATAGTTTTCTCTTTGTTATTTTTGAAAACAATAAATACTGATTAAAGAAATAAAAAAATAGCATTATAAGCATACTTGGAAGCAGCAATTCCTGGAATGGAATGAGAATCAGTTGATTAAGAAACAGAAGCAGGAAAAAAAACAGCAGTTGATGTGAATTTTTCTGGTTTTAGTAGGATGCGAATTTGGGTATAAATTCAGAGTGGCAGCTGGCTGATGTCAAGATGTATCCAGAGGTTATGTTATTCAGTGTCATTTTGGTCACAGAATGAAGGTGTAGATTGCCCTTGTCTCAAGGTTTGGGCTTATGTGTGCCACAGGAGCTGCTGAAAGCATTTACACTGCTTCACATCATCTGTGAGATAATGGCCACATCAGATTAGAATATGCCATCTGGGTGACGCAGATTAGCATCAGCAGAATAGAGACAAAATCTTTCCGTTCAAACATTTAGGAAAGGAAAAAAGGAGACCAAACACATTATGACTTGAAAGTTAATATCTAGAAGATGGAAACATATGTCCAAAAAGACTGACTATTTTTCTGCTGCCATCCTCAAAAATTGATGACTATGAGCTAGTAAACACCGTAACCTCAACAGATGGTCCTCTTACACAAATTAAATTTGTGTTTGGTGTAGAAGCTAAACAACCTGTAGACATAACAAGTAACAGAGTATCATAAAGAATGAAAGAAATTCCTATACCTAACCTTAGTCACAGCTTTCAATCTGTTTTTGAGTCTTTTATGGGAAGGTGAGGGTGGTTGAGATATGTCTGTTAATTTTATTTTAAAATATTTTCATGTTTGATAGATCAACCTCAAGAAGCTGCTTTCCCTCAAGTATAAATGAATATAGATCTCAAGAAAGGTGCAGCAAAGAATTCACAATTATGAGATCATATAAAGGCATTCTGCAGCCTCATCTCCTTTGAAGTACAAGTTTGATAATTGACTTAAGTAATAAGGAAGATGACTACAAAAGTCAATTAAAACACTTTAAATTGTTGTTATCAGCTATTCTTGACTTTAGATTTCAACTATTTTCTGCCAGTTTTTCTGCTGCTACTGTAGAAAATATTTGCAGAAGATGTATCCTCTTTTATTTGTCTTTTTGATGTTTTAACAAAGTGTTCCTTTCTGGTATTATAGCATATTTCAATTGAGGAAATAAACCAAAATTTCTTGCACTGTCATTAAAGTTCTTTATGTATGTCATATGGAGTGTCTTCTATGCTGACTAGGAAACCATTCTTCAGATTCCCCTAAGAAGTTTTTATGTATTCTCTGATATATCCCAAATCTACAGAATAGCCTAATACCAAAATTTGAACCAAATAAAATAAAGCCCTGTAGTCTATGTTTCTGGTATCTTGCCATAATTTGAATTCTATACATCTAACTGTCCCAAACCAAACAGCTTCCTGATGTATCTTAACAAGAAATGAAGCACATCAAGATATGACTTAATATAATGTTAACATTAGTTGTTTCTAATTTTGTTTGCTACAAAGGAAACTGAAAGAAACAGTACTAACATGAATTAAGACAGAGCTGAACAGTGGGAACTAAAAATTCACATAGCAATGCATAGAGAAGTTTGCTTCTAAAAAGCATTGTTTAGGATTTACAGCTCCTGTTTTGGATACGGGAAAAGTGTATGTTCAAACTCTTTGTAAACCAGCCCAATTGTCTTGGGAGTCTGAATCCAAACTGTTAATGTCTAGAGCCATGGAAGAGCTTGAGTTACAGTGACTTCACTAGTCCCCAGAACTATAAATTTATATTAGAACTATAATAATCCTAAAACAACCCTAAGCAAGATTTACAGACAGAAAATAGGCTGAATATTAAGAAATCAAGTTAAAAATAAAAACAAAACTGTGGAGTCTGTTATTATGAAGTTTTGTAGGACTCACTTCTCAATCTCATGAATCCCATTTGTTACTTTTTAGAGAATCATGGACAAATTAATAGCATTTCAATGGTATCTCCTCTGAAAAGAAAAAAAAAAAAGAAAAATCGATTTGGGAAATGTTTCAATGACTATTCCAGATATAACTGAACTATCAGAAATCCTAGTCACTTGCACAAGATATCACAAAGTAAACTACTTGGAAACTCTGCAGTGTTTATTTCTGATTTCACATTGGCAGTATTGACATAACCAATACAGTAAATACTATTCAGGTGTGGAAATATCTCAGAAAAACCACTACCATTACTCAAGAGCAGCTTTTGATATCTTAATTCAGGGAAAAGACATGAAAATTAACTCTCATTGTGCTACATGCATTGTAGAAAGAGATTCCTTGAGATAAGTTACTTTGCAATGAGTTATTGCTTTCTCACAGCCTGAAAACATATGATTAAAAAAGATTAGACCTATTTCAGGTATTACTGTGTTCAGATGAAATGAATGCTTTGGATACCTGTAACAAAAGAACTGAGCAGTAAATAAGCTAGTGTCCTGAGGCAGATGAACAGTTTAAGGCAGCTTCATTTGCCTTAGAAATATTTGAGTGTGCTGGTTCTGTGCTAGTTTATAGATTGGGAAGCACAGGCAGTTTTTCATGTGCATAATGGTTGGTAAATTAATATTGATACAGTTGCAGATAAAAACTCTTCAACTCAAGATGTTTAATAAGGATGAAAACAGTTTATGGATTTATTAATGTGTAATTAACTGAAAATCAGTGACCTATACCATCACGTTCGATGCCAACAATGCAAGAGGTAAACCATGACATTAAACACTTATAAACAAGAAGTAAAAATGGTAGCATCAGGTAATTCGTGCCTCTGTGAAATTAAAGTTGAGCTACACTGAAACCCATGACAGAGATCTTGAATGTATAATTGATACTGAAAGAGAGACAATAGGGAATAACTCTTGAATAAAGTTTCTTCCAGTAAGAGAGTTTATGAGTCTGGCTTGCCCAAAAAATTTAATATATATACAATTGTCTAGGTTGGTGAAATCTAAAATTATGTGAGACAATTGGTACTATGTATAATTAAGCATCAAGTGGTCCTTATCTGTAGGTATTTTCAGAACATGCGAAGCAAAAGCTGTACTGAGGTTCACATCAAAGATTAGCATGGATATTGTTAGGCTGATTTGAAAACACACACATAGGTATCTTTACTTAGAAGTACCTAAAAAACTTGGAAACAATGTGAAGTCAGGATTCTTTCCAAACAAAATGGGTGTCTGTATGCTGCCCCTGGATTTCTCTTGCCTTCTGAAGTTCTGATTGTTGATAGATTCTTGTTACATTTTCCTGCACTTGTTCTTGTAAACAAGGAGTGTTTCACATTCTTCAGTGAGGAAGAAAGCATTTGATTGACAGGTGGAAAGCCAGTGAAGATGGGAGGCCAGCTTTCCACCTGTCCAATCTTTGAACATTGTAAGATTCATATAAATATTTTCATCATATAAATAAAGGAGCTTTTTCCTGTTCATGCAACCTGTGTGAGCTGTGTGTCTCTCTCTGTGTGAGTGCGTCACAACAGCAACATCTATAGGGGGTGGGAAATAGAATATTTTACCACCAACCTATCAACCTGAAGAAAACAGTCAGGAAAGGAAGGTTTTCTGCTGTCTTTCTTGAAATAACAGCTAAGGCTAGTCATCTGTTGCTATAGATACAACTTAGTCACATAAAAGTAGGAAGCCTGGAGATATCTAATCACTCAGAGATGCTTTGTTGAGGTTGTATTGGGTTACTAGAGCCCTCATGACAGTCAGAATTTTAGATGTGTGTCTCATTTCTTTTCAATGTTTCCTATTTTTTGTTTTCCTTATTCACTTAGAAGATTTCTTTAATTCATTATTGTGACTTATACCCTTAAAAAGAATAACAATTCTTACATTTATTATAAACCAGTTGTAAACACTTTTTGTGTGCCCTGCTGTCCTTTACCTTCAGATATAAAACCTTATTTACCCAACCCAGGTGCTTTGGTATGCAGATACTGATATTTAAATATCAATACTGATATTTAATGATATTTAAATATATACGTATATTACTGTTCTGCAAGCTAATTATCATTTCTAATGTTCCTCTCTGGCTAATTTATTTTCAACCCACATCTCTGCAAATATTTATTAGAAAATATACCACTTGAAAGGACTCGTATCTGTAAGTTTAACTACTTGTTTTCTCTACACTTAGTACTTGAGTTCTATTAATAAGACAATGTGACTAAGGCAGAAGATTGTCAGCTAGGATTTCAACAACTTGCTTGTTCATTCTGAAGCAAAGAGGTGCTAGAGATTGCCATTACAATGGTAGCTGTTAGTGGTTATGCTAGAACTCTACAGTAGAAAATTATCTGGGGAAAGCACTTTCTTGGCTAGCAGGAAATTTCTCATCTCTTGCCAACCTGAAATAATGTAAGGATTAGAAAATTTCTTTCAAATTTGGTGGAGTCAGATTTTGGTCTGCAATCAGCCATTTCCATTTCTATTTCAGGAACCTATTCCAACCTATTACAACCTATTTTCAGTTAATAATGTCGTCCCAGGTCCATTGGGATGGAAATAAGCTCACATATCAAGGCATTTAAATGGAAATTTCTAAATGCATATGACAGCATCCAACTAGATATTTGACTGAATTTGCTGGACATAGATATCTAGTGCACTCTGAAATGTCTTAAGAGATCCAAGAAATCCCCAGAAGGCTGGCAAATATGACAGTGATCCAAGCGGTAGTCTTGTTCATTTCTGGGATGCAAATGGAAGCTTGGCAGATATTCTGGATAGCTCAAATGAAGCTGTAAATCCAAGTTAGAAAAAAAATCACACATACATTTTTACCTTAGAATAAGGTGAATAGCACTCTCTGTTCCAACAGCTGTGCTCAGTTCAGCTCATCTGAACCTGAGACATATTTGCTCTATTGCACAAGCTTAAACATATATTTGTGCAAAGGCATTAAACACCTATAATTAGATTTGATTTTTAACATACCTGTCTCGATAGACATGCAGTGTTTTATGGCTCATTTTAAAACTTCCTGTGTTCATCCATACACAGAAAAGATGTTTGAAACATAGCTTACTAGTTAACAGTATCATAATGACTCCATTCTAACTACCTACATTTTTCTTCTATTCCTTATTGAAAAAAAAATGAAAAGAGAAGAAAATTAAATGTTTTTTCATGCTCATATTGACACATAAAACTTTTTTCCATAAAATTTCAGTTCTATAAATGGCACTTACTTTTCTTATATTTGCTTTGTTTAGTGCAGTAGCATTAAATAATATCCTTTCAACAGCAAATAATAATAACTATGTAATCTTCCAGATTATTCAGACCCCATACTATCTAAAATATAATGCACTGCTTTCTTACCTACAAAGTTATTACTAGAAAATGTGCTAGATTGGTTTGTATCTTCAGTTACATAATTTTATAAACTAATAGAAATACAAGGTGTTGCATTGGAAACATTTTCAATAAACTACCTTGTTTTCTCTTTATCTTAGCAATAAGACATGGATGTGAAAGCTGATATTAAAATTTTATTTTCAAAAAAAAACCAGATTGTGTAATCTAGCATCCATTTTATGAAAAGTTGTCCTTGTCTTTTCAATCTTTTAAATTTGAAACAATAAAACATAATGGAAATTAACTTGCTACTAGTGGAAAAAAAATCTGTAGCATGTAATACATTTTAAGGAGTTGTCAAAAAGTCAATTCATTGTAAAGGGCAGCATATTCATACCCTGAATCAGAGTTCTTCTGAAGGTTATCTCATAAAGAAATTGAAATTTCTCCATACAGGCACATTTTGTTTATTTTCCTGTAATTTCATTTTAATACTTTTTTTTTCTCTTTCCTCAGCAATGGTAAAAGATAAGATGTAGGAAATTGCTAGTCAGAGACATAAATAAAAGTCAGGAGAGGCCAAAGATAACTTCCATAAGACTAACTTGATTTATTCCATACAGACATTTTTCCATATGTTTTATTCTATGTTTGCTCTTTTCTTGTACTTGCTTTCCATATGGCAATCCCTCCTCCCAAAACCTGTTCCCCTCTTTCAGTAACATCTGAGGTTTTTGAAGAATGAATGAAAATGTGTGTCTACTGTTGAGATATTTGTAATTATGAATTTGTGAGGACTGGAGCTGATGATGAAACTGCCTATTTCACTGCATAAATAATACTAAAAGAGATATTTGAAGTTCATTCTTATTCAGGTTATACTGTAGATGCAGATTTCAGTCTTCATTCAAAACATTCAAGTACATGGACAAGACCAAAATGTAGATTGAAAAGAGAAAATTCATTTATGGTAGCAAATGAACCACTGATTCATGGGGACAGATACAAAACATCCAGAAATATACACTTCTAATCTTCATTAAAGAATGCTGTCTTCTATCAGGTTGTAAGATTGCAATCATGCTTTTTGAATATTAAGCCCTGATTGCTTCGCTTACTGAAATTCTTATTAGATTACTACTACAACTTCCTCGAATTCAATTCTTTGGTTTTGATTCAGCCTATGATTCTGTCTCAAAGAGTGCAGATCTTCAGCATGGCATCCTTATATGTCATATCAATAATCTCAGATATTTTATAACATCCCACATGCACCTACTATGTTTTTGTCTTGATTTGTGATCGTAATGTTCATCCCATTTTTCCTTCTTTTGCTTCTAGGTCTTTTTTTTTTTCCTAACATATTAATTTATTTTTTGTTTTAATTTGTCATTACTATTTATTTATTCCACCACATTTTTAGAGTGTTGTAGGCCAAAGTTGTGTCATCAGATTTCTACTATACCTTACAAGATTGCCATTTATTCCTTATGAGAGAAAATAAAAGGTTTTATTGAATATCACTTTATAACAATTTCTTTTTCCCTGTCAATCCTAGCCTTGAACACTTCCAGGAATGAGGCATCCACAACTTCTCTGGGCAACCTATTTTGAGGTGTATCTCACCACCATCACAGTAAAGACTTTCTTTCTAATACCTGATCTAAACCTTCCCTCTTTCAATTTAAAGCCATCACCCCTTGTCCTGTTGCTACAAGCCTTTGTGAAAAGTCCCTCTCCAGCTCTCTTTTAGACACTTTCTATGTACTGGAAGGTGTTACAAGGTCTCTCTGAAGCCATCTCTTCTCCAGGCTGAACAGCCCTGTCTCTCTCAGCCCATCTGCATAGCAGCAAATCCATCTAGTGGAAGATGCAGCAAGACAGTCAATAAGGTCACTTCCAATCCAAAGCATTCTACAGTTTTGTGAATATTGGCCTTGACAATAAGTATTCTGTTCCCTGCTCTCCCTCATGGTCTGGCAGTGTTCTCAGGTGTCATATATATTGTTTCTACTCAAGTGCAAATTCTGTCACTCAAGTCTCTTACTGATTTCCTGTCCTTTTATGAATCTCAAGTACCTCTCTTTTTAACTGACGGTTCACCATTTCTCAGAATGGCAGTCACAGTTAAACCACTTCACTTCTAATCAAATAGAAACACAGGTTTTAGAAAACATGTTATAAGATATTAAAACTGCCCATAAACTAAAACCAAAAAATAATTTTAAAATCATTTAAGATACCACTTTGTCTTTTCCCCTGTGTGATTCATCTCCTGAATATGAAGAGACAATTGATCAAATATCCCAATTACTTTTTTTTTTTTCTTTTCTCTAGGGACATAATATCTTTTGAAAACAATCCACTCTGTGAGCAACAAAAGTTGTCAGCTGACTGTGATCCGAACAAGTTATTTCCACACTGGCAACAACTCTGACAGTAAAGTCAGAGTCTTTGTATTTACCAACCACTGTGTGGCCGAAGAAACTTAAAGCTCTAAAAGACCTGGCAAAAAGAACAAAGTAAAAAAGACTGAGGAGTGATTAGAAAACATTAACTAACTAAAGCTAGTTCTGGTACAAATGTGCTAACTTGGGACTGGAAAAATAATCTGGGATGTTTTTGAGGTTTAAAGTAAATGGCATTTATTCCACCCACACAGTGTGTTTATACACCTATTCTATTTGATTGAAATAAAAAGCCACTTGGAGATGAAAATCCATCCCACATATTTCAGATAGAATGAGTTGCCTTGAAAGAACAAATCATGCTTATCTTTTCCATTTAGTACAAGGTAACTTAGAAAAATGGCTTAGATTATGTCCTTACCTCTCAATGACTAAAGTTTAGGTAAGATGAATTCTCTATGACTTCCATGATGCGAGCAACATTCTGGAGAGAACTGAAGTATCCCAGGAAATTACTTTTTGCCATGAATGTAAACAATTTAAAATCAATAGCAGCAGACACAAAGATATGGTTAATTTGTTATAAAATCCAACTATTCCCTTTCTATGTTTTGTTTGAACAATATTTTTCTTAAAATTTCTATTTTTTAACAAATTATTTATTCGTTCATTCCTTATTTCATTAATTGCATATTTTTATTTTTCTTTTTTTTTTAGAGTGGCCACACAGGAGCACCATTAAAATACTGCATTGGATTCCAAGACAGATGGCATTAGAAATAATTTGTTGAACACTATTTTCCAGAATATCTTGTGGTGATGTGTGACCTCCAAAATCTTAAAACAAACAAAAAACCAAGGCTAATTGAAATTAATTGTTATAAGGAAATAAACAAACACACACAAACACACACACGCATGAATACATGCAGAAAGAAAATTCTTTTTCTTCTGGTTTGTGAGCTTCTGGTGAATTGAAGGTACTTTGGGGATGCAGCTGGAAACTACAATACTACTCTTTAAAGTAGCAACACTGTAACCTGAAAATTACCTCTAAAAGCATACAAATAAAGCATCTGTGACAAGGGAAGAGGCATTAAAACTAACAAGCAAAACAGATTTAAAATATCTTGAGGTTTAATATTATAACAATGGCCACAGCAATCACTTCTAGCAAGAAATAAAGTAAAATAATGAAGCAGCTGCACATACTACAACTATTGTTTATAGTATCAGAAAAGATACCTTTTCTTTATCTTTGGGATAAATAGAGGTCTTTCTTTTACCAGCTGTGCTTATTCCTCCAACTACTCCAAATTCTGATTCAAGTCTTTAATAAGTCATATTATGTATGTTGAGAAGAATCGTTATCTGAGTGACTTGTTAATTAATTAAACTGATTTTTCACAGATATATAGAATCAATCACATTGTTCATGTTCGATAATTGCAATATAGTTTTGCTGTTGCAAAACTAATAATACTACTCAATTTCTCTCCATCTTTAATTATTCAGACATTAATAATAAATTGTCGTGCATTAATCTTGAGGCAATATGAACAAATAATTGACTGACACTAAGAGATTAGAATACCATCATCATTTTAATTTTAAATAGAATTACATTTCAAATGGCATTCATGACTTGAAACACAAGAATAATTCTGAAATTTGTTTAATAAAATTGGATCATGCTAACTTTTGTATATAAAGTACACATCCAAGTAATCAGCTTTGATTTTGTTTGCTATCTGCTTGTCTACATCTGAAATATTAAGAATTGCACATGTGGTGAAATTTGAGCTTACACAAAATTTAGTCTATTGGGTGACTCCAACAGATACTAGGGTGGTTGAAGCTTCCCGTCAGGACAAGGGCAGGTGAACCTCAGGCTACTCCTCTCTCTGTAGAGAGGACCTCATTCCCTGTGTTTTCCTGTAGCAGACCCCCACGACAGCGTCACTTTTTACCCTGTGCACCTTTTACCCTGACCCATAAACTCTCAGTTGGCTCCTCATCTATCCACAGACAAAGCTCCATGCTGGTCATTGACATTGCTCCTTGTCTCCCTGCCTTGTCCTTCCTCGAGAGCCAATATTCTTCCATTCCAACACAGTACTCATAGGAGTCATCCTACCATGTTTCTGAGTGCCAATAAGATCATAGCCCTGCAGGCATGTGAAGTCTAAAACATCTGTTATTTATTCCTGTGCTATGCATGTGGGTATTGACACATACATGCATTTTTCTGAGGTGTTTTAGATGAACAAAAGAAGAAAGGAACAATTCTAGGTTTACAAGATGAAAAGCTGACATTCTACAGCTTTGAACTCCAAGAAGTAAAAGAAGAGAAAGGAGGAAATTTTACTCAGCAGCAGAACATTCTGATGAAGATTATTATTTTAATTAATAACAGTCAGATAATTCCAATGCAAAAGTATCTTTGGTGAGGAAATCAGCATATCTATATTTAGTCTAGAATTATGTCTCTTTTCTTCTATAAGCCATAATATTATCAGACCTTGCTTCAGGGTCTATCAGCTCATTCTTTAGGGAATTGAATTTGCTTGGCTGTGTGTTAGGTGGAAAAAAAGAGCTATGAGATAAAGCCAAAAACAGAGAACAAAGAAGAAAGGAAACAAAGAGTTTCCTTTTATACTGTATTCACTTGTCAGGATCTTCTTTATTAGAAGCTGAAGAATGACATGTAAGCATAAACACTACCTGTCCCATCTTGTCTTCTTTATTAGTTCTGTTTCTGGAGACTTTCTCTATTGCAGTGGATTGTTGTAGGATATTAGTCACTTAAATGAAATGGGATTTTTTTTTCTGTGATTTATATTATTTTTCCTAAAGTGTTCTAAATACAAGAAAAACAATTTTATGTGCCTGAGTTGTTTTGTCACATCCTAGTTAATAAGAAAAAATCAGGTTTATGACAGTCCTCAGTCTAAAGCTAAGAAAAATTTTCCCTGAGAATGTATTCTCAGTGATATAGTGAGTTGCATTAACTAGCTAAATAAATGGTTTAAAAGCTCAGGGTAGATACTTGCATGCAATTTCAAGGCCTTTTCTGTGTTTAAAAGGCTAGAGAATAATAGGTTTTATTGTACTGTCAGAGGAGCACAATATGTTTTAAGAAACAGGACTCTAATCTAAATAACTTTATACGTTTTTAATAATGCAGTAGTTGTATTTCAATTATACAGCTAAAGATCTTTCAAGATCTTATTGTGTCAAAAGGCATCTTTTACTGCCATAAATAGATTATTGCCTCCTAATTCCTAAATATTGAACTTTTCTGCCACATAAGTGACTGAAGAAATTTAGCAAAACCTTGCTGTACAGAAGTGAAGCAAAAGAAATGTTTTCTTCTCTGGATAAAAGCTTTTCTCTCTGTGCAAGTCTGGAGACTAAATTAAAATTTGCAAAATTCATCAGCTTCTGAGATATTTTCTCCCAGGCAGAGGTCAAGCAGGCCTCTCTATTTACCTACATACTCATCCATAACTCTTATAATTTGTATTAAATTATCTTATTTCTACTGATCTAAAATTTTCATCTCTAGAAGAGATGGAAAAGTCTGGAACAAAGCTGCAGCTACACTGTAAATGAAAGGAGATACATTGCATAATAGCCATATGATATTAAGAATATCTTTGTTAAGGTTGTTTTGAGTGTTCAGAAAATATTTCTACCTTTGGGTTTGGTCTTAGTTTTGCTTTTGTTCCTTTTATCTGACTGTGAGATATTTCCCTACATCAGTTGGGCCAATCTGTTTCTCTACCCAAAGCTCAACTGGACTGGGGAAGTGAACAAGCCAAATGGAAAACAAACAACCAAATAACCAAACAACCCCGCCTCTCAAAACCAAACCAACCAACCAACCAAAAACCAAAAAAATCCCACCCAAAAAACCCCGCAATAACCCAAAAATAAAAACCAAAAAACCCCCAAACAATACAAAACAACCTCAGTTTCCTGATCTAGTTTGGTATCTGCCTGCATAAACAAATTCTGCTGGAACAGTGGAAGATGCTTTAGAAGAGCAAGAGCAGGCAGCCAGAGAAAACTAAAGGCTATGGTGCCCAAAAGCAGTGTCATCACCAAAGAATTTCAAGTGGAGGTGTGCCATCAAGACAGTCATTGCTGTATTCCCTTTTACCTGCTTTTCCTTCTAATTTCTTGTTATTCCACTTTCTAATTGTGCCACAAACCCCAAGAAAAACTAACAACTAAATATTACTTTCTTTGCTAACACATTTTTTGTTCTAAACCTAATACACTTTTTGTTTAAACGGTTGCATTTACAGCATAATTTAAACTTGAAACACTTCTAATATCTAATCAGCGTGAATTGCTGCTTCTGTTTCAGATCTGGAGATGAACTTTTGTGTTGGCAGCTGATCTGTTTTTTCCACCTATATCCATCTAATAAAATTAGAATTTATTTCTATTTATGAAAGAAAATGTCTCTTTCCACCATTTCTGTGCTAAGAAGCAGCTGAGAAGTTTCTGAAGTATTTCTTGTTTAGCAAACTGATCAATGCAAGAGAAAGAAAAAGATCTAGATAACGTTTAGATGTCAATAACAGTTAAGTATCACGGAAATAAAAAGTATGCAAGCTGTCATATCCTGTGCAGCTAAAAATTAAACAAAGTTGATCAGAAAGTTGGGATTGAATTCAGTAAGCTAATTTAAACTTCAAAAATACTTTGTACAAAATACACATTCTAAATATATGTATATTCTAAAATATGTGTATATATAATAATAATTTTAAATGTATTACTTTATATACAAAATCTTTCCAAGAATAATNCACAGTAAAGAATTTATTCCTCATATCTAATCTAAACCTATTCTCAGTTTGAAGCTATTCCCCATGTCCTGTCACTACATGTCTTTGTAAACAGCATTTCTTCCTCTTTCTTGCAGTCTCCCTTCAGATGCTGGAAGGCTTCAATTAGGTCACCCCTAAGATGTCTCTTTTCTAAGCTGAACAATCCCAATTCTCTCAGCCTTTCCTTATAGGAGAGATGTTCNAGTAAAAAAAATTAGTGTCTTGTATGGCAAGTCCATCCTGCAATGCTTCTGTTGTTAAAAATTTTATTTTTATCATGATGAATGAAAAATTAAATTACAATAGCTAATATGTTTAGACATCGTTATCGATCTGGTACTAAATATACTGCTTGAAGAAATTTATCTTCTCAACTTGATATCATATCTTGAGCCTGCCACACTGATNTGGCCTTGAATTCTTCCAGGGATGCGGCATCCACAATTTCTCTGGGCAGCCTATTCCTGTACCTCACCACCCTCACAGTAAAGAATTTATTCCTCATATCTAATCTAAACCTATTCTCAGTTTGAAGCTATTCCCCATGTCCTGTCACTACATGTCTTTGTAAACAGCATTTCTTCCTCTTTCTTGCAGGCTCCCTTCAGATGCTGGAAGGCTTCAATTAGGTCACCCCTAAGATGTCTCTTTTCTAAGCTGAACAATCCCAATTCTCTCAGCCTTTCCTTATAGGAGAGATGTTCTATCACTGACTCCTGAGGAGTTCAAGGTTTGCTCTAAAGTTACAAATGCATCTTCTATTTTCTTCTACCTTGTCATTCATTAACAGTGAGAAGTATTAGACATCTAGGAAAATCCTGTAAAGGTCTTCATGGAGTCCGTGGAAAATCAGTATAATGCTGTGCTCCATAATTATGACAAGCCTACTCCAAATAAAATAGATTGATGTTCAATAACCTTAAATTTGCATTGAATTCTATTTTAAATTTCTATTTTCTGGATTAATGTCTATTGCCTTCCTTTTTCTCTTTTGTGATATTTTGTGATATTTGTGGTGGGAGGAAACTATATCTGAAATAATGACTAGAAAATGTACTGCCATTCTATCAAAGAGATTTTAAAAAGTCCTACGTAAAACTGCGTCAGAAACTTTGCTTATTAAATAGAATCTGGCAGATAAACACACAGTACAGTTCCCAGATTCATTCAAGTTTTAAGTCTATTTGATAGAACAGATATGGACAAGAAGTGATAAATGCACATATTCTTATGTATTTAAAAAAATATGGTTGTAGATATAAATACTTCATCCAATTTCTGGATTTTCTACCTACCACAAAACATTCTCAAGCAGACTGATCTAATCTCAACAAAGAACATCATTTATCAGAGTAATACAAAGCAGTAAAGTCCTAAAATTAACATGTTTTTCTTATGCTTTCTATGCAAAAGATACCTACAAAATTAAACTGAACACCGAGAACTGATCTAATTATGTAAAACTGACCCAAAATCAGCTAATTCTTTCCATGTATTGCCACCCTAAATTTTTGGGTTTTTTCCAGTTTATAATTCATATAATGTGACCACTTTTCAGAATGTTTCTAGAGAATACAACACATTTTATGTGTGAACTTTTCCTTGAGCTATATGTTTCCCTTACAGTCTTGAAATAACTTCCCCCCCACCCCCTCCCCTAAGTATTCCTGATTATTTGTATAAATACTTGGGCATATTAATTTGTCTTTAAATCATGTGGCTAGTATAGTGTCAATGAATATATTATACTTTAGACTCCTAAAAATCATTACTAAAATTACATGCTTAATTAATGATAAGAATAGATGAAATAGCACTCTGGGAACACTGTTTCACAATCAATAATGTATTAACTTACTGAAAAGTCATTTTATAAATGAGGAATTATTAAATCGTCAGAAATTTCTATCCATCAAAATATAAAATATTTACATTTTTGTTATGTATACACTGGGCTTATCAAATAATGTTGAAAACTAAAGTGTCTGCCATTCACAAAATGATTAAAAGGAAAACATTTAACAACTCTGGAAAGGAATGTAACTTTGTCAGTTTTAAATCAGGGAATTCAGATATTTTAGTGCTGTACTTTCAGTCATTGTAGAAAGGTCATCCCAGATGGTGCAGATGACGCACATGGCAAATGGGAAAGGAGACAGAAAGCAGGTTTGAAGATAAGAGAAATAACACCTCACAAGTAAGTCTGAGTGGTGTAAAAAATACCTTAACAATTATTATGCTATTAAATTATACAAAACAGAACAATCCCTGGGTATGCTGCTTTCTTCTTTGAGCTACAGGAGATGTGTTAATTGAAGTGGCTTTACCCAAGGGCTAGAAAGAAGAGAAATATAGGGATATTACTACAAATTGGCAATGAATAGATATATTGGCTGGATAGGACATCACAAGGTAATGGCCAGGGTGAAAATATAACAGCTGTGTTTTGCTTTGAATGGAGGGGGAACTGAAATGTAAATATATAAATATTACTACTTTTCTGTTAAATTCTGATGTGAGTTATACAGGTGCCCTAGAGCCTTGGAACCATCTGGGTGCTATGCTAGCTTGACAGGCTATGGGCAGAAACAATAGTCCTGCCAAGAAAAATAACTGAAAGCAATCTGTGTTTTACCAGCCCGAAAAAATAGCATAGCTTATTTTTCAAGCACAGTCCTCAGTTCATTATAACATTCTGTTGCCTAACAATATTATCTGACTCCATGTAAAGCAACCAATTAAAGAAGCTAGTTAGCAGCCTTGTGTACATCAGCTGCAGGCTGTAATTTGTTCTAGAAATCAGATAGAAATAGATGTAAGCTGATATGACCACAACTGCATCTCTTCCACTGGTTGTTCTTTTTTGACCCCCCTCCCCGGTGCCAAGACATCAGGTGTGGCATTGTCAAAATTTTTCATGTGCTTATTCTAAACCATTTTTATTTTCAGGGATGAAGTATGTGCCTTGAGGCTGTTAGCTTAATTCTTGGCTGGTACAAACTGCCATAGCTACACCAATTTAGAGTTTGCTCTTAATAGATTATTATTTTTCTGTTATGACTCTTCTGTCATTTAATTTCTGCTATGGTGAAGTTCTGCTCTTTCTGAAGGACATGTCCTTCACCACAAGCAATGAGCTCAAGATTTTTGGACAATATAATTAGTTATATTAATATTATAATTAGTTATAATTAGTTATATTAATAGTATTTGCATTTAAACAATCCTGTCTGCATCTTGATATTTATGAATAGTCAGGAAAATTATTTCCTTGACTAAAAATGTTTTTTAAATATAAATCCTAGAGATATTTCAGAAAAACATATCTATTGTTACAGAGTGGAGAGAGGCAGCCCATTGAAAAGACAATGAGCAGACGTCTTTTAGAATTATAGGTAATTTTACAATTTAGAGTGGATTTTTTTTTTCCCCTGGAGATTATTTAAATAAGAAATCTGAAACTTGGAAATTTAGAAGCAATCATGTGCATTTTGGGGGTCACCTATGACTATTTCTAACATATCTCTGCAAGCTTTTGTCATGCTTCAACAGAAGTTTGGGTCTAAAGATGTGAAAGTATCTCTGCATTATGTAATAACGTTCCTACAGTCCTGCTAAATTAAGTCAATATGAATTGTTCCAGTTCATTCTGTAGATCAAGCCCAAGGCTGTTTACTCATGTTTCTAAAAATTAGATGCCATTTATAACAATGTCATTCTTTTTATCTTGTCAAAGTTTTTTTTTTTTTACATCCACTACCTTGTACTATATATTTTGCTTCCAAATGTTAGCGCTCCATTACTTTTCCCTTTTCCACACGGTTCACTTGGAAAAAATGCAGAACAACTAGAGAGAATGAAACAAACGTGTTCTGAGAGCTGGAGGAGCCCAAATGTACAGGAGGGGGAAATGGAAGTTTTAGAGTCCATGTAATGGCAGTTAATATGTAATGAATACCATGACCACAGAGTGTGGACCTGCTCTAAACCTTCCTTTTCAAAGGTACATAATATCGTTATCTTTTCATATCTGAAAGAGCAAAGGGGAAACTGTGCTGGTTTCACTGCTGGGTGGATGCAGTACATCTCACAATTCTCTTTTGCAGTTCATGTTCTAGTCATGGTTAAAGGGAGCCTATGCATCTTTCCAGTAGGCATTTTTCTGTATTACCATTGTATCTCTAGTTTGACATCACTTTTCAAGACTAGCCACTGCATTATCTTTCCTCTATCCAGACTGGCAGTCTGTCATGATGTGTTCCTGTGGAAATCTTTTATTTGTTTTCTTAAGTTTTATTTTCCCCTAATTTTTCTCATTACAATGGGTCTATTTTTATTTTTTTTTCTTTTTATTTCCTGCACTTTGTTTATATTATATTTAATTTTTCTTACAATGTTTTATTATTTCCTGTTTTATGACAGCATGCAATCAGCAAGACTCCAGTTGCATTTTGGGGGTTTCTAAGCATAAGGTGACACTGGATGATGTGCATTATACTAGGAGACAATATTTTTCTCAGATTTCTGTTCATTATCATCTTCTAACCTCAGTATTTACACATTTTAATTTTTTTCAATGCAAGTCACATTTGTTGAGTCGCTTTAACTTCTGTTGTATAAGAACCAAACCAGTTCTTGCAGATATTAGGATTTTCAAAACACTGTAGACTCATAAAGTCTAAAAACAAATTACTTGAATGTCCCTTCTTATTAGCAGCAAAACATTCAGATTTACTGCAAGTACTCCAACATGTCTGCAACGGCACAGCTAATGCAAATGTTTTGATTTGCAGATGAAACTAATTTGCTGAAAACACAATTAAATTACAGTAGGCAGTTGATCCAAGTCATAACTGGAGATCTGAACTTACAATCAACTCTGAGCTGTGTGTAATTGAAATACTGAATAAATGAATGTAGATAAAGAGATTACTAAGTAGAAACAACACTCTAAAAAGCAAGAGTTTTAAAGACATGTAAAAAAAGTGGTATATTATCATTCTTTTATACTATCTGTCTGCTGATCTCCTTACCTCATTTAAAAAAAAAAAAGAAATCTGTTTTAAAAATTGATGTTTGAAAAGGATGACATGCTTACCAGGGGTTTACTGCTCATGTCTCTACTGACAATATCTCAACTGGTGTTGCAGTACTATTTGCAGCTTCCATCAAAAATCACAGCTGAACTAGACATTATGTCAATATATAGGGTAACACTTCCTCTTAAAGATTTTCGAGATCCTTTATAAAAAACTACTAAATTTCTCAAGCTTAGCAGCCTGAGATTCTTGTCCTATATTCATTCAGAGCAAATGTCCTATATTATCTGTTCAGTAGCATCTGTTGGAACAGCCTGTTTTTCTTCATCAGCTCTAAAGGAAAGTTAAACTTCCAAGTGAATGTAGATTACATTACGCATCTCGTTTGAGGAGGTGTTTCTATTGTGAACAGGACTGTAATGTGATCAAGAATCTTGCATAACCATGAGAGTGTTTATATTGTAGATCATACAAATTTATTAAGAGGTATCTGTGCACATTACCCCACAGAAATTCCACACAAAATCAAACACTCTGAGCTATAATAAATCACTCAGCCACTCAGCTCCATAGTGTATCCTCCAAGGCACTGCAATAATTTCATACCAAATCTAAATAAAACACCATCATTCATATTTAGATACAATGATATTTGGAATAAGATAAGGTCTGTAAAGGGAAAACAATGTATTTCTATATATCAATTTACATGGGAAATATTGACAGATTTTCAGGTATGCTGGATACTTTTATTCTAAGTTTTACCATTACTTCTTGGTATAAAAACAATCAGACTTTAATCAAACCAATTTCCAGAGCTGATTATGCCTCAAAAAGACTGGGCTATGTAAAGGCTACCCTTCATTTAATCTACTGAGCCGTTAGCTGAAGTGTCATAGATCATTTAATTGCTGTGAGAAAGAAGCAGCATGTGGCAGGAGAAAAGAAACACTAAACCAAAACAAACTCAGAAAACCCTTATTCATCAATCCAACAATTATTCAGATTGAACTGTCAAGGAGTGACAGAAAATGACCACTCAGGTAAACCTAGATCAATGTTATGCTAGTTGTCTAAACAAATGCAGGAAACCATTCAATGTTTTTAATTACTCAAACTTCTACCTGAAATTAGACAGTAGGTAGTGGGAATGGCAAATGACAGAAGTAGTACATTTCCTATGGGAAACTATTGAATGCAGGAACTGCTAGACTGCAGTGTGGAGGGTTGCCTTTTGACTTATTAAAGTCATGTACCTCAATGATTTTAATGAAATTCCTCTCTGAAAAAGATTTGATGCTTTGCCTCTACATGTGTTTGTAAAGATGGATGGATGGTGTTTTTCAGTGGAATAAAATAAACTTCAAGATCAGGGAAAGTACTACTTAAAAATTCTATTTTTTATAACTTCATCTACCTTTCTTAGGGGTTTTTTTCCTCTCTTTTATAGCTAATACAATTTTTATAAACATAGTGTAGTGTTCTTCCATGGCTGGAGACATTATTTTATTGAAATTAACTTTGTGGTTTTTTGTACTGCCGAAGTGGGTCTTCATGTTTTTCATGGTCACGTTTCCTACTGTCTGTTGATTTGGAAGGGAAAAACTTAAACTAGCAATGAAAAATCTACTCCTAGAGCAGAATTGCACAGCTCATGCACCAAAACCACAACAGCAAATGGATCAAGAAAGTTAATTTGGTTTCAAAAATACTTAGCTAGCTAATATAAAATTAAGCAAAGAAAACCCCAGCCTTTACATTTTCATTGCATTGTATTATTCTTGTTCAACTAGTCTTTGCCAGCTTCTGAAATATAAGGGGAAAAAAAGCTTATTTGCTATATACTCTTGCTTTCATGGTATGTGCAATTTGGTTGGTTTTTTTTCAGCTAATAGATCACCACCTTGGAAGGGCTGAGAATCATTCACCAAGAAAAACATCAGCGACTCTACTAATTTGATTTGTGACAGCCTTTTACATAAAATAACTTGGTACAACAGCTGCGTAATTCTGTATCAAATAACTAAATTTTAGCAAGTAAGCACAGAAATTGCCTGAATGCCTTTTAATAAAGAAGCTAGTTCAAGTTGGCTATGGAGGTTTAGATGATAAACACTATTAACAATTCTCTTATTCCTCTTTTATATCTTCAAGAAAGACTGCTGTCTGGGAAATAATGTCACGTTTCAAAATATAAGCTTAGTTTAAGACTTTTTTTGAATCATCTTGTCATAGGTCGATATGACTTCTTTGTACTTTTGCTTGCTTAGAATGCTCCAGGGCTTGTTGGGAAAAAACCTCAAGGAAAGAGAGAGTCAGAGATCCCTTCCTCCATCAACAACCTGGACAATTACATTTTTCTTTTAAATTTAGAAATGGAGTATTTAAAATTGGTTCGATCCTTTTTAAAAGTGCAAACAAGATTTACTTTTAGCAAGAAACACTTCTCATTTCTCTTGCTTGCCTTGTCTTCATTTCCTTTTTCCTCAGATTCTTTGTTATAGTCCAAAGAGGATTTTAAAAAGTGCTGAAATTCTTCTGTAGTTCTTCAAAGATAAAAAGGTCTACTTGAGCTTGAACAGTAGGCTATAGCTGTGGCTTCTGTTGTTCTGAAATTCAAGGTTCAGAGTGGTTCACTGTCCTTCTTGGAGATTCTTTTGTCCTTCTAAAATTTGTCTTTGAATTATGAATTAGCCTAAGAAAAAGTAAAACTAAACAATGTTTCTTTTATGAATGAAGCTCAAGTATGCAGAAAAATAGTCTTATTAAGGGAAAAAAAACCCCTGTTTTTCTGATTGAATTCTACAGTAATGATATACACTCAGAAGCTAAAAGTAAGGGAAGAAACCTACAAAACAAAACATCTGAGTTCTATCAGCATTACAGCTTTGTGCTTATATATGCAAAAACTGCTTTCATAGTTACAAAAACTCTGTAGTTTTATTGATAATGCTAGTATTTTTTTTTTAGTTACAGAGATGATTTTCTATAATTGATAGCAATTTCTAACATATTCTAATTTATTCATATTCTCAGGAATGTTCTTGTAGGGTTCCTGTTTTAAAATTAATTTATGGAAGAATTAAATTTAATAAGTAATTTCCATAAGTACATGTTAGTTTAAAGAAATGCAAAGTAGACTCACTAAAGTGATATTTTTATGTAGTAATTTTCTTCTTTCAGCAAGATACAATTTTGAGCAATGTTGATGTTAAAGTAATCCCTTCTCTATTAAAGGAAAACTTCAGAATGAGGAACTAGATAAAGATCTTGGATAGGTGTAGTTATTTAAGATATTGACTGGTTGAATTCCTAAAATACAGTCTTAACTTCCAACTTTTCCTTCTGTTTTTCCCATTGATTATTTGTGCAGCAATACCCTCCAAAAGACCCTAGAGGGAAATCTTTCCTAGCTTGGAAAGCAATAGTGAGTCCAAGATCTTGTGAGTGCAAGAAAATGGCCTCAATGATATGGATTAAGTCAGCAATAGCCATATTCATATTCAGGTCAGCTTTTTAAATTTCTCCAAGCCAGGAAACAAAACAAAACAAAACAAACCAAACCAAACAAACAAACAAACAAACAAACACACACAAAAAAACCCCCAAAAACCCAAAACAAACCAACAAACAAACAAAAAGAAAACACCAAAAAAAGAAATACAGTAGCCAGACACCCAAACAGCACTGTCCCACTAAAATTTCTCCTACCTTAACAGAGAAAAATTTTATTTCCCTTCAAAGCAGGCACTATCATCACAATGATTTATGAATTATGAGCATTCACCAACACAAAGAAGTCACTTTGTTTCATGATTAGTGTTTTATAGAAACAAGAAAAGTTTGAATGTGGGAATTGCTTGTTTCTTTATTTGTTTTAGGGAACAAAAGTTGTTTCTATTTGAGGGTAGTTGCATTTTTTCCCCTCTATTATTTTTATGATAGCCTAATTTGTGGTACAATTAGTAAGAAGATTGGATTCTTCACTGCCATGATTTTTGTTGTCTAAAGAGAGGCAAAAAAACAATATATACAAATGACAACACAGCCTTCCCCTTTTACAGTTACTAGCTCTTGGAGAAGTAAATCATGCAATTTGTCTTTCCTCAGCTTCATTGCTGTGGATGACTTCACTACTTCCCTTATAGATAATTTTTTCCCCAACTGCTGTTTTAAAGCATTAATTGTTTTTTGATTCTGAATACTGTATTATTGATAGTTTGTGAAGTCTGCTGGATGTAATGGAGATTAAAAATAAAGTTGGATGGACAGGTAACAAGCTCATTAATATCATATAAGAATACCCAGTTCCAGAAAAATTGAGGTATGCTGCTCAGTCAGGGTTTGCTTTTATTTTGCTTTTAATCTAAAGTTTAGCAAACAAAATAAAAAGAATCGATGACCAAAACATGCCTGGGCTCAGATCTCACAAATTAAACAGTCCTGGTTAAGTATTAAAGGAAAAAAAAATCTCCTCCTCAAATTGTTAGGTTGCCATGCTTTTGTAAAACATTTTACTGAACCATACATTCAAAATTTCTTAAAATTATTGGGGGAATAGTAATAAAAACGAATCAAGTAACAATATATATTTTTAGCAAAATATATTTGCTCTTCACATCTATCTACCACAGGCAAGAATGGTCTGGCATTTGAAAATCTTAATGTTGCCACTATTATTCCACTGCTGGCAGCTTCATTTCTTGTGTTATACATGTGTCATATATTCCAGACCAGTGATTTCTCCTCCCACTCTTTCCTTCTAAAATCTGTTCTGCATACTAGGAAACAGATGAATAAAACATAAGATGCCATTTTTTAATATATACTTTTTTTTACAAAATGAGGACTTATTTCTTTAAAATTAACATATTAGAAATCACATTTATTTCAGCTGAGTTGAATTTAAGGAAAAGACAAAATGTAACAATTCAGTTACTCAGAATACATTGCCTTTGTTTTAAAAAAGCAAGAACCTCAATAGCTTAATGTGACATGACTTTTTTTTCTTAAGGGTTCAAGTATGGTTTTGGATTAACATCTTATCTCTGTAATGTGTTTTTTTGAGTATCCCACTTCTTATCACAATGAATTAGATGGGCAGCTTCTTGGCTAGTAAGTGATTTTTAAAAATTCTATACCCTTCTATGCCTCTGGGCCCATAAGATACTGCTTGAGAAAAAAGTGAGACTCATTAAACTCCCCCAAAATTTGGTGAAAAACAAATGTAACAAAAATATTTTCTGTGTAGTTTCCTCTGATTTAGTTATTTTGTTTCTACAAGAGTTTTCTTCACCATATTTCAAGGAAAAGAATTTATTTCAATGGGTGTCATTTTCTACTACTATTTCTTATAATAAGCAAATTTCTTTCAAACTGCCTGGGAATTTTAATATAGCCAATATCACCTAAGTATGCTATCAGTATATTTTTGTAAGCTAATTTGAGATAACTTGAAGATGAGTGATTCAGGTTTTAGTTTCTTATGAATATAGACATTGTCCTCACAACATTGCTTTAAGTATTGCAATCTCCCTTCCTACAAGGCAAAATAGTAAAATTTTGGCATATAATTACTTAACTCCAAAGTATAATCAATTTTATTTTTCATAGAGTTGTTTTTCTTGTGATTTTAAGTTTTTGAATAGAGTATTTATAAAAATGCATTGCCAGTTTACATGCAGATAAGGACAGTAAGACTGTTGAAGTAAAGCATAGATTAAAAACACTTGAAAACCTCGGTAAAATAAACTGGTGTCCTGGTTGTAGCCAGGACAGGGTTAATTTTTGCAGTAGCCAGGAGGGGGCACGGCTAGGAAACAGAAGTTGTTGTGTGTCACCCCATGCCTTTGCTCTTGGAGAAGAAGGGAGTCTCTGCTTGGGAGAAGGGGCTCCTTCTGGTGGAGTAAGCCTAGACTGGGCAGTCGTGTATTGTCTGTTGTCTGGGGGTTTCCTGTGGGAATCAGTCATCTCTTGTACCCTCGTTCCCAGAGAATTGTTCTGATCTCAGTCTGTGATCTTTGCCTTTTGCCCCTCCAATTCTCCCTCCTGCAGCAAGGAGGAGGGAGAGAGCAAAGTGGGGGAATGCCCAAGCAATGCATGGTTTGGAGATGCAGTGGGAGCACTTCACTGGGGAGTACCATTGCTAAACCACGACATCTGGATACCTGTATATAGGCAACCTGGAAAGGAGAGAAAGACACACATACAAAATTATGTTGGGCTTAAGTATTTTAGAAATTATTGCTTGCCAGTTAGAATGAAACAAAGTTCCAAAAGTCATATAATGGAAAATTAATTTATGTTTACTTTTTGATAATTACTGATTTTGCTCTCAATGAATCTCTGAACAGACTTCCAGGGCAAGATTCATCTCACTTAAGCTAAAGTGCCTGCAGGGAAAATGGCAGTGTCAGAGCTTATCACCTTAAAAATCTTTTGTAATCAATACAGAAAAACTCAAATCAGAACAACTTTTTAGATTTGGTTCATCTGACCTGTAGGAGATACTTGCTTTAGAGTGAGATCAGCCATAGTCTAATGAAGACTTTCCCCCCCACCATAAAGGAAAATTAAGATGATGAGCTTGCATTAGTTGTACGTAGCACAAATATCTACTTTTGATCACATGAATCATATTATATCATGTTACAATCACTGTAGCATGGTTTTGCTCACATTTTTGTCTGCATCTCTAATGTATTAGAAGGATTTTAAAGAATCTGCCTGTTCTTAATTTTATTGTTTTCCTTTTGAATTTATTACACTTACAAGAATGTTAGTACATACATTTGGTAGAAGAAAAGAGAAAAAGACAACTACATGCTTCAGACACAGGAATTCCACTAATTTTGTGAAGGCAAGGTGAATGATCACGTGTGGATATGGTAGTGCAGAATTATCTATCATGTGGAATTTACATTTTTCCACCAGGCATCTGTTGATAGCTGCAGGGAAGTTACAAGGCCAAATAAAGAGGTCACTTGAGCATGGACCAGGGCACTCCATTTAATATCTCACTATTGCCACTTGTGCTAACTGCTGCACATTTAACCTCTGTGCCCCTCATTTCTTTTCTTCTTTTTGTTATTCTGGTTTGGTTTTTTGGTTTTTTTTTTTTTGTTTTGTTTTGGCTTGGTTTGATTTGGTTTTTTTTGTTTTGTTTTGTTTAGTTTTTTTTTTGTTGTTTGTTTCACAGTTCTTCGCAGTTCACAGCAGAAAAGATCTCTGCTTTAGGGTTAGGTCTTTATGACCCACAGAAATAATTGTATGTAACACACTGTATTAAAAACTTTTCAATGAAATATCTAGTTTATGGGACTGCCCTCTAAGGCAACTCTTCTAGCAGCTGCAACATTAGAAGCATAAGCCCCAGGTGCAGAAAATGTGTTGTGCTAAATGAGCCAGTGGTCTAATCAAAAGGAACTCCACATCTATTAAAGGGAAGATTCGTTAATGACAAGTCCCTGGTGTAAATGAGGTCACTTCACAGCCTTTCACGGTATAAAGTAGAAATCAATTTCATTTTAAGAATAATAAAATATAAAGCAACCTCATTTTTTCATTAGAATGGACTCTTAGAGACTGAGATTACATTTTCTTTTAAGGTGAACTCTCACAGCAGCTGTGCATAAAAATGAAGTGCACAAAAATGAAGTGCTAGAATATTTGTAATATTTATAATGTTTTAAAATAGATACCATTTACATACAACTCACTGTTAAGAGCATATGTAAAACAAAGATATTTCTGAGCTGGAGCAGCTCAGAACAGAGACTTTAGTTCAATTTCTCCTTTCCTTTTTGTATTCATGACTTTAAATATTGCAGAGCTGTTCTTGCTGGTTCTCATTCTGCTGAATCAGCTCGTACAGAAGCATCATTGTTCTTGGAGACTGACATAGGTTACAGACTGCTTAAGAAATGTGAATTAGGTGCACTGGTGCATAGGAATGAGCAGAACTTGAAAGATTTTTTTATTATTTTGTCCAATCAACTCTGCCTGTCTTTGTAGTGCCTATATCCAGATTAACCCTGAGCTTCAAAGAGTTTTAACAAAGCTTCAGAGTAGGCAATTTATGCATCATTATTACTCTATTTTGAAAGTAAACCTCTTATTTCAGGACACAAACATTCTTTAAAGAGGGATTGAAATCCAAAATAAAATTCCAAGAAATTGAATTAAATTTTTAAAAACCTGATACCTCTATCCTAGTAATTTTTTTTCTTTATGGCTTTGACACAATGTGCTTTGCATGTATTTTCAGGGTCATTTTGTCATATCACATAAAGTACAGTGAAGTATATATTCCACATAGGCCTGCAGATCAGTTCAAGAGGTCACTATACAGTTTCAAGTGTTCATTTCCATGCAGAAAAAATGAGAGCAATTAAGATGAAAAAGCTGACATGATATAGTTGTACCTCTGCAGGACAAGTATTCTGCTGTGTAGATTAAATGGGCCACTGAATGATATCTCTATGAGATTAAAAATTACTGCAGAGAAGACAGACTTATGGGTTGTCCAATGCTCCCCTCCTTATGGCTATGTATCAGTGAAAATCAGCATTCATCCTGCATTCTCAGGACCCCTTCTTAAATGTCCATGTTTCTTCTGACAAAGAAGCAAGTCATATGAATATCCATGCTCCATCTGCATTTCAACAGACTGAGACATGATTAACGAGTGATGTTAGACACTTTTATCCTTATGGTGCTATTCAGTGGAATTCAGCATTCAGGCAGCAAAGCGCATTTTTCCATAACGATTAATGTCTGTGTGGTTCCAAATACTCCAATATTTCCAAATCGCAACACGTCTGTTGCAGATGGACTCTTAGTCAAATAACTTGACATCTGTACCAGTACAACATGACTGTCTGAATGAGGATGTACCAATTGAGTTTTTTCAAGTGAGCAGACTGGTACAACGCTGATATAACTCTTTATTATCTATTGATGATAGAGCCTGTGAGTATTAGAGGTATCTTAATGTTCTGACCAGAGAGAGCTGTAATTTTCTGAACATTTATTTATTTCAATATTATTTCCCATTCTGAGCACGTATTTGAAATATCAATGTAAACATTTAAAAATTGATCATGCCTGCATTTTGAGAAAATACTAGTATTTCAATTGACAGTAAGGAAATTGAATTACAACAAATCAGCTTAAGACCCTTTAAGTGGTAAAAGAGAATATACATGGAGGAGTTTGATGCAGTTAAACTATCAACTTTATTTCTCTAAAAAATTCAGATTAATTTCACCGATGATTTTCCATGAATCAAATATATTTTTGCATGAAAGCTACAATTATAGAATGAAATAAGAGTCCAGATTGGAAACGACCTCCGGATACCCTCTGTGGAAAGCAGGGCCTTAGTCTAGGCTAACTGTGACCTTGTCAAATTGTCTTCAGTGTTTCCAAGAAGGCAAAGGTCTGAGCACTCTGTCTGATGTTTTACTGTCCTCAAGATTATTTTTTTTCTTACATCTAAATGGAATTTCCCCTGAATTGACTCATGTCTATTAACACTTGTCTGTTCACTTTGAAGCCTTTTGAAAATAATACCTCCTTCTCCTCTATGACTACCATTCAGATGATGGAAAAAACATTATTTTATCCCTCCTGAACCTTTCCCACAGTTCTTCCCTCACAGACCCTTTAATTTTTCTTCATACATCAAATTCTCCCATGCTCCCATCATCATGTGTCTCCTTCTCTGATCTCTCTCTGTTTAGTCTGTATTTTACTTGGGGGGGAGTACCAAAACTGGGCAGAATATGTCTCATGTGGCCTAACAAGGGCTGTGTGGAGTGAAACAATCACATCACATCCCTTGTGATGCTGTTGCTGGTGCCATCACTGAAATTGTTTGTTATTGCTTCAAAGGCAAGCTGCTAAGTCACATTCAGCTCATTGTCCATCAGCAGCCCCAAATCTTTTCTGTCAGAGCTGTTCCCAAACAGTCAGTCCCCAGTCGGTACTTCTGACTGAATTATTCCATCTTGGCTGCAGAATTTCACATTTTACTTTGTTAAACCTTATGCAATTCCTTTAGACTGATTTTCTTGCCTGCGGAGGACTCTGCATTTTACCTCTTCCACCCAGTGTTTTCTATCTCCTGTCCCAATGGGGTGTCAGTTGAAAAGCTGATGATGGGGTAGTCAGTGAAATTACCCAGGTTGCTTTTAAAGACCCTGAGGAATCCCACTTGTGACCAACTGACAGTTTGACTCTGAGATGTTGATGACTTTTTGAGTCCAGTATTTGAGACGTTTTCCATCCATGTTCAGACTGATTTGTGCAGGCTGCCTAATCAACTTCAACAAGTATGTGAGAGACCATGTCAGACATCCTGCAGAGGTCAAGGTAAATGGATATCCACTGCTCTCCTCCATTCACCAAGGAAGCCATTTCATCACAGATGGCAGTAAGACTGGCTCAGCACAATTTGTTGTCTGTTCCTAATCTTTTTGTCTTTCATTTCTGTGGACAAATTCTCCACATGGATTAGTTCTATTATATTTCCAGATATGGCTATCTGGTCAGTATTTTTTCCTAGGTATTTTTGGTTTTGTTTTGTTTTGTTTTGTTGTTTTTCTTTCAGATTGTTGATGGTCATACGTGACTATTTTTTATATCTGCTCTTCTTCAATTTCCATGACCTTCTAAAAATGGCCAAGGAGGTTTGCGCTAGTATTTCTGATGTCTTCAGATTCGTTCCATCAGATTCTGAAAACCTCTTCCTATATAATTGCTACAGATGGTCCCTAGCTGAATCCTCCCTTGCTGTCAGTGACTCACCATTTGGTTTTCCATTTCATCTTGGAATGGAGACTTGAGAGCTCACATCAACCTTAAAGATTGAGGTCAAAACACGACTGAGTACTTTTTTTCTGTGTCATTTCAAACTAAGTTGCCAGCTCCATTCGGCAGCAGTCTGTGTCTTCCTTGTGCTTCCACTCAGTACTAACCAATCTATAGAAGTCTCTCTTTCTAGTTTGAGCTCCAGCTGAACTTTTCCCTTCCTAAATTCATATCTACAGGCTCAAATAATACCTTTAGTACTCCTCTTTAGGCGTGTGCCCACTTTCCTGTCTACCACATCTCTTTTTTTTTTTGTATTTGAGGTCTTTGCATGCTATCTGTTTAACAAGAAGTGTGGTTTCTTTCTAGGCCTGCTCCTTTTTTTAACCTTTTGTTCCCCCCACTCCAAATTAGGGGGATGACAGATTTGAGCAGGCTGTGTCTGAAAATTTCTCAGCACCTTTGCCCACTACAGCAGTCTCCTACAGGAGTCCTAACAGTTCCCTGAGCAAAAACTCTTCTAGGAGCTGAAATCTGTACTTCTGAAATCTAAGATATTTATTTTGCTACTATAATTTTGAGTGAAAACTGTAAAGTGAGGAATAGGAGGAAGATTGTATATTGGTATTCATATGTGTTTGTGTCTATTTGTGAGATTTAAAGTAATTTTGTTATTTGTGGTATTAATTACACATACGCTATACATACTAGTCGGAAGTATTTACTATTATTTCTGAACTGAAGTTCAGAGTGTCAAGAGCTCATAATCAAGGAAAACTCTCTCCTCATTCTAACTGACATGTTTCTTTGCTTCTTCTGTTCAATCTATATTATTTTGGCTGGTTCTGTGTTTAGAACAGGAAAGGTTAAAACATTTCCCTTTTAGTAACAATATCCAATTAAAGAAACAATAAATCATATTTTCATGGTAAAAGCAATGAAGAAATAAAGTTTCCAAATGGAGTTTTCAAAACAGACTTTTAACTAACTGTAAAAGCTTGAGTAGTATAATGTATATTGGAACAATTCATGAAGAAATTCAGCTCAAAATGGGACAAGTGACTGTGAATGACATCCATTTCATCTCACTTAACTCATTCACAAGTCAGGTATGTAGTCCAAGTCAGATGTTTATATTCTCCAAGTAATCAATGGAAAGAGAGAAGGAGTGAGACATCCAGAAAGTGAATAATTCATTTTTAAACAGGTATCTATTAGAACCATGATAAATATATCTCTAGAGATGCTGCTCTCTTCAATGTCTGTGGAGGAAATTTAGATGAATAGAAGATACGTCTAATTTGAAGATGTTTAAAATGAGATGAAATGAATTTCATTACCTGTGTGAGCTCTTCATGCATAAATATGTTGTATGAGAGCCTTATAAACTGTTTACTAATACACCTAACAGTATCAACTGGCACACTGAAAGAATCCAAGCAAACACCAATATGATGTTGATTTCTAGCAGATTTTCTCGGTTTTGTTTCAGAAACTGATTATTGTCCTTAGTTGGATTAGACTGAACTGCTATTTTAAATTTAGATTGGTAGATTAGTAATTCAGATATTCTATGCATGCGCACTCCCCCAACTATTTTCAAATTCATTCCAGATTAGAAATCTTTTTTTCATATCTAAATGATGCTATCCAGACCACTTTATCTTATCTTTGCTCTTGATTGCTGTAGTCACTCATTTGACCTTGGAATTTGCACTGTGAGCAATAGGAAATAAAAATGCAGCTATTGCAAGCATCACCTGTAATCCCTGACCTGTTTATGTTATCTATTTTCTCATTTACTACACCTGTTCTCATCCAATTTTTTGTACAAATACTTTTAATCTTACAGTCCAGCCTCTTTAGAATTTGATCTGTTTTGCTGCTATCTTTTTGGATACCCTTCCTTGTCATTCACTATGTTGTCATACTCCATACTTATACGTCCAAATTTTCCAAGTTGCCAAGGAGCTAATTTCGCAATTGCATAGTGACATTTTCTGAAAAAAAAACCAAAACAAAAACCAAAACCAGAAACAAACCAAATTAATTGCAATGCACAAAATTTAATGAAGGGGTTAATTACTCTGGTAAGAGGAACAGATAATTTGTTTACTTCTGAAATCTCTAGATGTTAGAGGTCTATCTCTTCTATAAAACTATTTATGTATTATTGCATATGTAATTAAAATATGCAAATAAATTCCCAAGTAGAGCAGTTACTCACCAGTGTCCAACCAAGCAACAAACAGTTGTCAGAGGAAGTAGATATCTACAAAAATAAGTTTGAATACTTTCATCTGAAACAATAAATGTATGCTACCAAAATCAAAAGGAATTTTGGCTAACACACTCCTTCCTAGCTAGTCTTACGTGTGTTTTCAGAAAATATGTGATTTGGAACCACTCAAAGAGAGAAATGAAAATAAAAAACAAAAAAATTCTTTAAAGTTTCATCAAGGAAAGGAGCAACATGTCTAGCAATCAGATAATATATATATTAACAAAACAAGTATCTACTCTGGTGTTCCTTATTGAATATTGAAGGCAGAACACAAAGATTCTGCTGGATATTTGGAACTGGGCAGTCGACACAGTAACCTGAAATAATCTTTAAAAGATTTTTTTTTTCAAACAAATCGTAAGAAAAGGATTTTCAAATGTATCCTTGAACTTCAAAAATACTCAATGTCAAAAAAGGTGTGAATCCATCAGTAAAGGAAAAAAAATTGCTAATGCTCAGATTTCAATGTTTTTTATTTTAAGAATCAGCCCAAGAAATATAGCTAAAAAGTCAGATTACTATTAATTTCTATGCAGTTGTCCTGGTTTAGAGCAAATTTAGGAGGAAACCTCTGAATGGGGTCCCTCCAGGGAAGGGGAAAAAAAAAACCAATCCAAGCAATCCCTCCCCCAGTTGGCTCGGGAAAAAAAAATTTCCTTGGAGAGAAGTGGAAAAAGAAACAGAACTGTTTATTCAACAGGCAACACACCTCCCTGCACAAAATTGAACAATACCAAACAGNACCCCAAGACAGGAGTACATCAGAAAGTCCCACTTCCTAATCCAAAATGCAGGTCATACTGACTTTTAATTTGTCTTCCTTAAAAAAGATTCAATAGAGACAGGCTCTGTAAGAATCTATTTTCAAACATAAGTGATACTTTCTTACTGGCTATGAGTGAATTGTTTCAGATAGCAGAAATTTACAGTTGGATTTAATGAATTCCATTTTAAGCATCACATTTTTTAACAGAAACAAGTATGCATGAAATACATTCATATTGTTCAAAGTAACTCAAGTGATTCATTAAGTCAAAATGCAGTAACAATAGGGGGAAAATCATCATTTCTCCTGCAATTCGAGTAAGAGAGAGGTTTTCATGTAACATTTTCTGGATTACTGAAATCTAATCTATACAGATTCTACACAGATCTGCAACCATGACAAAAGACAATAGTTTTGTAGGGCTGTTAACATTTGTTAACTTTCTTTACATGAGTTCATGTAAGTAGTCTTCAGTACTTGCCTCTTGAGTAACCCATGGAATGACACATTCAGATACAGCCTTGGAAAATCAAGAAAAATGGTGCAAAATTTCATCTTTCATTCTGGTATAAGATGCTTCTGTTCTGTCTACATTTTGACAGGTATAAAAAGTTCTGTACATTTTTACTAGCTGATCTTTTCTATAAAGTTTTGGCTGGAATCTTAACTGTCACAAATGTGTGTTCCCCAAATGATCTTAATTTGAGAGTAGCTGGTTCATCTGACATTTTAATCACTGGTGCACCTACTGATTTCTAATACCATGTTGGATGTGAATTGTTTGTTGAGCACTTCAATTTCATTTTTCATGTGGCTGTAGTACTGGATGCTGTGTCATACAAGGCACTGACAGACAATGGGCCATATATCAAGGCCCCTATAGCCAGAGTTAAACGAGCTAGCTTGCTATTCTTAAAATGCTGCGTTTCTAAGTATGAAATTCAGAAAGTGATTTCCAGTCAATATTAGTGCTCAATACACTCTATTTTTCCACTCAACAATAATTTGAAATAAAAAAGGATGCTGAAGTATTGTTCATACGACAAACCCTGATGGTTTCTGCTTTAGTAAAAGCGTTTTTTTGATTTCTATTTCAGTTTTGCCTGTATTGGTTGGTTTCCAAGGAAATATTACTCTATTTTCAAACTCTGTTCCCATAAATGTTCAGACAACAATAGAGTTTTGACACATAGGTGATGTTGAAAAGCATTTGATCTCACATGTCAGCATCATTGCTCCCATAATTCTCTTGTTACCCTGCGCCTTACAGCTGCATAGCTGTCTTAAAATTAGTACATGTCACAGCTCAATAAAAGCAAAGCTACTGCTTTTACATGCTATTTCTTTTATCAGGATTATCATAATGTGCTCATTTATAACAGCAGATAGCATCCATTCCACTCCCTTTGCTGGTTTTTAACTCCCATTAGGGCAGTAGTTGTGGTCATTCTTCTATATATGGCTTTGTTCTGTGAAGAACAAAGCCAAGCAAGAGCACATGTTTTCAAGCACTATGACTGGGAGTGTTACAATATGCAAGGACTCCTAAGATATTAATCTTTGGATCACTGGTTACATATTTTTCCTTCTCATGTGTTTAAATATTCATTTAGCTATCAATTTCATATGATTTTGAAATAAAAGTATCACATAGTTTATAATTGAAAACTTGATCTGTTGTCTTCATCAACTTTCTTTTTATTTTCCCCACATTATCAGCAGTTCGCCAATCAATTAATTTCCATTTAAGCATGTTGGATAGTCATTCAATGATCTTTCTAAGCTGAACATTATCACACAACGTGAATCAATATTGTCTTGCTTGTACAGAAGTGATTAGTGAATTATTTATTAAAAGTCACAAATAAAATCTGCATTCAGTTTCTGCTTACCAGAATACGCACCTAATGTACAATAACATGCTGTTTTACCAGGAAAGATAAAATCAAATGTTATACAAAGTAATATCACTGTGTTTTTTGTACTTTAGTGCAAAGAAGAGAATTATACTTTCTTTATATTGTAATATAGCTCAAATGCCTACATCCAAGGCAGCATCAAATGGAAAATAAATTTATATATATATGTATATATATTTTTCAGATTTTATTTTAAAATATTAAGCTTATGTGTTACTTATTAAAAACAAAACAAAAGAAAACAAAAACAAAACAAAACCTTCTCTAAATGAAGCTCTGATTATAACAAAATCTGCTATAACATCTGTGGATAAATTCATTCACAAGGATAAAAACGTTTTATCCAGACTGTATTTCAAATGAGTTTCTCTGTGTGAGATATAAAAACATAGTTTATCCACAGAAGTCATGAGCAGCCTCTGTAGGCTAAATCAACTGCTTATGAATATTTTATAATATTTTTAATTTAAAGTGTTATTGTTAGTGTTATATTAGCATTAGATTAATGAAGATGGTAATTTCTCAATGGTAGCAAAGTGGAAGAGGGAGAAAAATAGGAGGATGTCAAGTAATCCATTTTAAGACTATCCTAAGGAGCTGAAACCTTATTGAATAAATAACATTGAATTACTTTCTGCTACTTTCTAGTCTTAGAACATTTTCAGTGTTTGACCTTGTCTCTTCTTGAAAGATTGTCTCTATACACCTGCCTCTAGTATTCAGAATCTAGTCTTCTTAATGTCCATTTCTTCCATTCAGTTTTTGCCCCAATTCCAGCCAGCAGTAGTTACCTGTTTTTAATTGATTTCTTTAGACTTAGTATCAGATCATCTCTGAATAGTAATTTTGAAATGGCTCTTTAGAGTTTAGTGAATCTCTATATAACACAGTACTTATAAAGTGTAATAGACTTCCTGTTACCCTGCAGCCTTCATGTATCTGAACAGCATAAGGGGGAGCCTTCCAAATAGACAGCTCTGCATCTCAAACCCTTGCAGTGATAATTCACTTTCTAGCTTGTGTAACTCAACAGCAAGACAGTCACATTTTGGATAGATCTGTGAGTCTGCTGGGACAACTAGAACACTTGCTATGTTTCCCAAAGCCCCAGTTTCTGGAAGTGTGGTTAAATAAATATCCTGGATAAAGAATACCTTGGAGTCATCCAGCTACCTGAAATCATGTCATACCAGATTGGGGTAAAACTAAAAAGTAAACTGAAGCTCTTATTGATAGCCTCCAAAGCTGTAATATGTCTAAAAACAACTGAGTAAGAAAGAGGCAAAAAAATAAAAATTTTTTAGTTCTGTTTCCATGATGACTATCAGAAAATTCTGCCATTGTTCTCATGTTTTGGCTTTCCTATCCTAACAAGAAAAGTCCTAAGACTTTGGTTATACCTTCTCCCAGTGAATACTAGCCTTTAGAGACAGCTCCTCTTCTGAGATATTTGAGACTATCAAGGATAGTTTCAAAACAGCTCCTGGTGAACAGTATCCATATGAATAGAAAAATAGCCCTTTTGGGTTTCTTTTTTAATACAATGAAGAACTGTACAGAGACACATCAGCATTTAGGACCATAGGGACAGACAAAAGAAGTGAAAGACAAATAACCGAAGTATCTTCAACTAGTAAAGAATGTTAGCATTTCTGGTACACTTCATGGTTTCTTTAACATTAAATTAACTTTTTAAAAGAGGTACTTCTGACTTATTTTTTTTCTTTTCTTTTTTTTTTTTTTTTAAAGTAAATCGAAATAAAAGTAATAATTGATCTCAAACAAATCCTTTCTTTGGGAGGACATTAAAGTTCACAAACTGGAAAGAAAGAAATAAGTATGAGTCCTGAGCAAGTAAAAAAGAGTTCAGTTTCACAGTACATGAGCATTCTGTGAGCAGTTGGAGTTTCTTATCTCTCACTGAACATGCAGATTCATATGAGGATTGAACAAAAAGACACAAAAGAAGAATGAGGAAGAAGAACATTTTATTGAAAATAAAGTAGAAATTCAATTTTCAACTTTTCCTCTATCTTTTTTTTGGTTTTATCTTCCACAGCAGAATTAGGTATGCACAAACCCTATTAAACTATTCACATCTACATCCTTAAATTCAAACTTAATGAATCATAATTGTGCTACAGTAATACACTTTAGGACATGATTGACACTTAAAAACTGTGTCCTGATTAGTTATTTTGGTGCTTTGGATTATATTATAGCTATTCACCGAACTTCAGCAATGTGTCTTTATAACATAATCACTAATAACTCCATGACACTCCTAAAGCTATGATGAATAAAGTAAATGGGTGCAGTAAGTAATAATTGCTTCATCCGTTTATGTTCTTCCCGTCTCATAATTTAGCTTCTAGATAAGTGTGTGTGTGAGTAGAGAGAGGTGGAAGGCATTCAGAGCTAAATACATTGCTTTGAACTCCAAGTCTCCAAATCTAACACTGGCTTTACAACTCAGGGAAACTATGTAGAGCAAAGAGCAGTGTCTGGCAGTGAAATTTTAAGTTGAATGCTTATTTAGATGTGTTTTATGTGCATTTTTTGTTTCTTAAATTTGTAACTCAGGTTAATTTACTCCTCCTCTAGTTTATATATGAGCTAATATTTCTGACATCACTTTATAATCAACAAAGTGAAAAAACACAGGGAAAAAATAACTCATTCTACTGTAACAGTCTAAATTAGATCAGAGGAATAATTCACTAGAAATGTCTGTTTCTCTGGAGAATAGCAACCAGGGTAATTTTGGACATCTACACTGCTGTCATAGTTTAGCCCCAACCAGTAACTCATCCTCACACAGCTGCTTGCTCACTCTCCCTGCCATGGATTGGGGAAAAGAAAGAGAGGGGTAAAAGAGAGAAAATTAATGGGTTGAGATAAAGGCAGTTCAATAGCTAAAGCAAAAGTTGCATGCTCAAGCAAAGAAAAACAAAGAATTTATTCCCAGCTTCCCACAGACAGGTAGGCAAGCAGGCAGGTGTTCAGCCATTTCTAGGAAAACAGGGCTCCATCACACACAGTGGATACTTGAGAAGACAAATGCCATCACTTCAATTGTGTTCCTTTGCTTTCTCCTTCCCCCAGCTTTATCTGGACATGGCACTGTATGGTACGGAATACTCATTTGGTCAGCTGGGGTCAACAGCCCTGGCTGTGTCCCTTCCCAACTTTTGCACACCCAGCCTACTCTCTGGTTGGGTGGGGCATGAAGCAGAGCACCCCCTGGGTCAGGGCAAGCATTGCTCAGCTATAACAAAAATATCTCTATATTATCAACAAGTTTTCATTGGAAAACCAAAACAACCCCATAGTAGCTACTAGAAAGAAAATTGACTCCATCCCAATCAAATCCAACACAACTGCTGATATAAAAATTGGTGGGAGATGGATGCCACACCAAATTAATCTTCTTTTCTGTTTCACTATTACATGTGTGTGGTGCCAGTAGTCAATAAACAGAAGGATGTCCTAAGAGACCTGATCTCATTTATATAATTCAAAGAGCTGGAGTATACCTCCTGCCTGCCTGTAGTGTGCAGTCATGTGTTCAGTCTTGCATGATCACTCTTCATCTAAATCATGGCTTTTTTGCAAAGCTTCAAAGACAGTAGAGTTACCACAGTTATACTTTAGGTAAATGCTTCTATAATATTTAATTTTTAATATGGTTAGATTTCGTAACTGGTGATGTAAAATAACAGTGCAGGATCACTTAGTCAAGTCTTATAATGTTAAGTTATAATGTAAGGAAATGTAGAATTTAATCACAGTCTTTTTATTAAGGAAATAAATCTGATAGAAGCTACTGATTAGTCTGGTTTTTAGGGTTAAATCTTGTAAGTTCGTTGTCATCATGTGATGTAGCAATAACCAAAGCAGAAACCACTTCAGTAGCTCCTCATAGAAGTAAAAAGTTTGGTAGATGAAATTTACCAAAAGTTCTCAATGATTTAATTCTTCTCTTCCTTTAATGATGCTATATAGCCAGCTGTTCCTAACTGGAGAAGAATAGAGTAAATACAGAAAAATTCTGAAAACATAGGTTTTCCTTCTCAAGTAGTGCTTTAGACATTCTTTAAATTGCTTATTAGTCTGGTAGCAAGAAAGGGCTGATCATTAATTAACTTCTGTTTTGTCTAGTCAATGTAGAGTTACAATATCCTGGTTAATATTTTATAGTATATAGTGAAACATGATATTTGTCTGTGATTCTTACATCCAATTCTTGAAACTGTCTTGCTTTTTTGTTAATTATTCCATTGTGTTCACCCCTGAAGGCACACATCATTGACAAACTTTTTTTTTGCTTTCACATTTTAAACAACTTTGCTGTTGTTGTTAAATTACAAGCAAGCAAATATTAATCTGAAACCCAGCTCAAGGAAGCATCTAATGCTTCAGACCATAGCAGCTGCAAGAAGAGAGCAGAAGCCAGAATAAACAAATCATACAACATTCTGCTTGCACTTCTCTTTCTCATGGCTGTAAGTGACAATTCTGCATCATTCAGCTGGGTGGGAGGGAGAGCAGATTTGGGATGAATAAAAGAGATTTGTTCAGATCAGGAAATCTGTTATGGTAACTACTGTAAAATCATCACAGCAAAAAGAGTCATCAGAAAACAAATTTGTTTTGTATGAAGGCCCTGAGAAGCATATGTGATGGGTTGGGTTTGCTGTAGCTTTTCATTGCATTGGGTTGGGGATTTTTTTAGCAGTAGATGTAATTTTCAGAGGAAAGAAAAATAAAATAATGCATCTTGTCTAATTTGAAAGCATGAAGTACAATCTCTAAGATACTGTAAGCCAAAGTGTGCGGTTGTACTCCACAACTTAATTAATATTTCACATAAAGACATAGAAAAATTCTTGTCAATACTTTTAGAAATCAGTAATTGCTTGCATTCTTGGCTTGAGTCATCTTAAAGGAACATCTCAAAAAGTAAATAATCAACAGATCATGAATATTCATATTTTTTAAGTATTACCAGTTTAGGCTCTGTAAAGGATTTTTTCATCTTTGGACATTTTGATCACTTTGTATACATGCCTCTTGCAACAGATTCATTTTTATGGATTAATTCTTTTCGACGAATGTCATGGTATAACTGCAGGCAGCAGCCATGGAGTCATGTGCATTTTGACATTTTTATAGAAATATTGTGACTTGTTCTTTCATTCACCATGCCCTTATTTTCAGACCATGGTTCCTACTCTTCTCCAGTGACATACTAAATTGTTTCACTCAGGGGCAAAAAAAATACCAAAAGAAAATAAATCTTTGCCTACCTAAACATCATAGCACAGTATTACTAATATAAATGAAATCATCAAACATAAAAATATTGAGAAAAGACATTATTTCCTAAACTTGAAACCTATTAGGGAATTCTGTAGTCTTGAAGCCTCTTCCTATCATATGCAGCATGAAATTTAGAAATACAATCAAGTCAAAGTGAGAGTTCTTGCATTTTGTCAGGCATAGAGTATATGTGGAACATTCTTATTCTGGTTAGTGCTAGATGTGCATCTTCATTCAAATGTACTTATATATATATTTGGTTTTGACAAATAGCCTGGTGAGAGTAAAATAGCAGCCAATTATTGGATGCTTTGACATAAGGAGTTATGAAAAATATTCCTCCAAAATATACATTATTTTATGCATTAGCATCATCTTCTTTCTCAGTCTTTCAAAGTTACTGTTCGATTTTGTGTGAGGGTGAATGTTTCACATCAAACAGGTGAAACCTGTGGGGAGCTCATTCTGGAAAGAAGAATTTGAGGAAGTAAAATCAGTTCAATGGCAGTAATTTTCCAGTCAAGTCATCAATTAATATTTAGTTATTCACATATTCCTCTCTGGTTGTTCATGTCTAGTTGCTCTACTGCTGGAAGCAGGAATGCTTATCTGTAGTTGCTACTAAAACTGCTAGCCTAGTACAAAGTGCTCCATATTTTACTTTAAAACTGTATTGCCAACCTGATTTTCAAGCACTGGGGGAGGTAAACAGTTTTACCTCTTTTCCAGCTTAAATTTTGTACTACTGCCCATCAAAGATGGAAGCATAAAATAGAATAAGAATGAATGTATTTTCTTATTGGTTTTATCTTCAAGGGTTAAAAGACCAAGCTTTTGTTTATGTATGCACTTCATCCTGCTCTTGAAAATTAATGATTCTTTTGTGAGACAATTCAAGTAAAGAAATAGTAAAGAAATATGGACGATCACTTCTGGCATATGAAAACATGAAGTGGTTGTGTTTAGCAAAATGAATAAAGGTCTCAGAATTATTAATTGTGCCACAGATGCTACTCCTTCAGAATGAGAATAACAAAGTGGTGTATTAACAGGAAGGAAAAACGACCTTTTTTTGAGATCCATTTCTGAATGCTCAGAAAGTGATTGAAGAACAATGGATTTAGGGTTACAGAGGCCATTAGAGTGGCAATATGGTTTTGGAGAAGCATTTAATACAAATTTAAGACAAATAATTTGAGTCATAAAAACGAGCTATTAGGAGGAGGGAAATTTATTAATAGAATACACAAATGTACTTTTGTGCAAGGAGAGGGGTAGCAAGAAACCCCTGTCCAAAACATCACTACCTCATCTCAGTTAAAGAATAGTAAAAACATTGGGAATGGTTACCCAGGGAGGCTGTGTGGAATTTTACCCTAGTGATATTCAAAACCAAGCCAGTGAAGACTAAGCAGCCCACTATAGCTTTGAAGCCATCCTGCTTTGAGAATGAGGCTGGACCAGATGACCTACAGGAGCTGTTTCTAACCTAAATCATTCTAGTATACTGTGATTCAGCTTGTCACAGATTGTTCTGAAAAACTTGGCAGGATGAAAGTTTTAAGAAATTAACATAGTGTTCCCTGAAATAAATTTTTAAGTGTTTAAGTATGTAGTGAATACATGACAGTTTGTCCTGGTTTAGGGCAAATTTGGTAGAAAACCTCCAGAAGGAGCTCCCAGAAAATAAACCCTTATGACTCCTCCCCCCTCCACCGGGTTCGGGAAGAATTTCCTCAGAGAGAAGTGGAAAAAAACCTGTTTATTTAACAAGCAAAACACTCCCCAGAAAAAGAAAAAATGAACAACACCAGATGACAAAAACTCTTTCACCGCTCTGAGAGGATGACAAACTCAGAAAGTCTCTCCTGCGAGTGGTCGGGCAGTTATCAGTCTCCGGCGCTGGGGATGATTGCTGCAGATCACAAAATGCAGACTCCCGGTGTTTCTTGGTGTTTCCCAGGTCCCCATCCGGAACAGGTTCAGATGGTATTCAGGAAAGGGAAAGAAAGGAAAAACAAACAAACAAACAAAAACAGTCCAGGGAAAAAATTGGACTGCTTAGCTAAACTAACTAAATAAGCAAAAGCAAAAGCAAGGGCAAAAGCAAAAAGAGTAGGAGCGAGAGCAAAGCTAAAGCAAGCAAGCAGCAAGCGAGCCTAGCCTCCCCTAGACACAGACCATGGGGGAGGTGAGCTGGCTGATAAACAGACAAAACAAACCTTCACTTTCAAAGTCGGTCCTGAAAGCACAGAACATAATACCAGGCATGAACAGAACACACGATTGGGGATACAAGCACCATAACGTCACCCTAGGACACAGCTGAATAAGGATTTCAGTTCTGTAAGAAATTTTGCATTTTCTATGCTCCTCCAACCCCACACAGAAGGAAAAAGCCAAACAAACACTTATTTTAGTATCCCAAAAAGCAAAATTCCGAAAGTAGCAGCAACAATAAGATTGTTCAGAGACATCAAAAAGTCTCACTCCGCAAAATTGTTTTTCGCAATACTGTAATATTTTATTAAAATGTAATCCTTAATTCCTTCTTTCAACAAAATCTCTAAATACAATAATCTTATTGTATCAGAGAATTGCTTTAAATTACATTCCATGTTTAAGTGAGGGCTATCTCAGAGAAGTTTGCATCCTAATATGACTAAATACCTCAGTTATGTGTGTGTGTGTGTGTGTGTGTGTGTGTGTGTAAAATGAAACAGAATGCATCACGGTAAAAAAATCGCTTGAGGATCTGCTTGAGATCTAGGGAACTTCAAAGCTTTAGGATCCTCACACATTTGGAAATAAGATCTGAATACTTGATTCACATTCCCTCTCATAGACATATCTAGAAAATCATAATTTAAGATATTACAAGACTTTTGTTTAACTTAAATGAGAACTTGGAAATCACATTCACCATAGTAGATTTTATGCCTTTCACCATAGTGGATTTTAGATAATTATTATGAGCTTTGTCCATGTGCAACTAATATACTTGAAAATTTGTCAAACTAAGTTGAAATTATGTGCCTGGAAAACACTTTGGTGCACACAGGATTTTACAAAACTATACATTTATGGCTGCGTGCACCTACTATTAGATAATCACAACAGAAAAACAATTCCACTTCTTGGCATGATACTTAACACTAAATGATGTAGACTTCAGTCAAAAAGTTGGTAAATTTAAAGTGAGTACCAGCAGATCCATGCATAAAATGAACGTTTCAAACAAGCATGGAAAGTGTAATTTAATATAGAACTAACATGCTGAATTTTGTTGCCCTGCATTACTTAGATGATTGACAATATGTTTTTTTCTCTGTGGCTGTAGCCTAAAAATTCCAAAAAGCTAAGTGCAAGGAAACAGATTTTCTGTCCCTCATTATTGACTGCTTTGTGATACGATATTTCACAATATAAACCATCAGAGGTTAATGGGGAATAAGAAAAGATTAAGTTTTGCTGCTTGTAAAGTTACTTAAACAGCAAAAAACCCCCATTTTGTAAGAAATTATTGTGATGAATAAATTGTGCATTATATGTTCCAATCAGGGTGGAAAAAATATATTCTTAGGAAAAAAAGTCATTGGTAGTCACAATGTGTTCTGAGTTATATATTATGTAGAAATTGGTCTGTCTCTAGCTTGTTATTAAAAGCAAAAAAAAAGAGAGGAAGTAAGTAAAAAACATTTTTCAAGTGCTAGCAGCTGCAAAAAGTATGTATTATCTCAAAGAATTTTAGGCTGAAGCAAAATTTCAGGCTTTCAGGGTGTTACATTGTCAGCCTGCTTTATGTAATGATAGTCTGAAATGATTAAAACCTGAAAGGGATGCATTTTAACTTTTAGATATAGGACCTTTATTGATTTAATCTTTCCAGATTAAACTAAAGAGCAGAATAGTATAAAAGAGATATTTACCCTTAGATAGTATCTACCTACTGTCACTGAAGTCTCAATGACTGAAATCTAAGGTTATTTTTTTGGATTTGGATAATTTTTGATGTTTACAATATGTGAGGAGTAGATATTACCCCGTGTTTTGTGTGTACGATCCCTGTCTATGGCTGCTTCATCTAATGCTCAGTTGTGATTCCAGATACAAGCTGTGATGCTGGTCCAGGCTAGAGCACCATCTTTTTCAGGACTAAGTACAAGGTTCACCAAATTTGCTGTGCTCAATTTAGACAGAAGGAGGTAATTCCCCTGTTATTCAATTCAGCTTCTCTTTTTTTGCAAGGCAAGATACCTTAGACTTAGTGTTCAATAATAGCATTCTCTAGCCAGATAAAATTATGTCTTTTAAATTCACATTTTAGCTTCTGTTAAGTTTCCTGTTCGTGAACTCAACTTGTGTCACTAGCAAGAACTTCATCATCTCTTAACACTGACTGATAGCTCCATTTGAATCTTTCCAGAGTATTAAATTTTTTAATTAAGCCATTGATTGGTCCCTAAACTCTTACTCTAGTGAAAACTATTCACATTTTTAGGCCTCATAATGAAAAAATCTGCTTATATACCTTGTGGTCTTTCTTTCTCAGTGGTTCCTTGTGTGCAAAATCATTAAGCAGATTCTTAGAATGAGTAGACAGATAATTTTTGCTTTTCTTTCCACATGGGTATGAAGACAATTTGAGTCTGGTAGGGCTGAGACATTCATAACAACCACAGTTCCCAGTTGTCTGTTTCTGTAGGAAGGATGTTCCACTGGAGTTGTGGAAGAATAGACAAGAAAGGTGAGTTATCACTGGAGACAAAAATTGTGCTTTAAAATATTTTATTTTTCAAAGTGAAGCTATCTGTTTTAAGAAAAAATTGAGTGAAGACAATTGGTGAAGCATGTCACCATTAAATGCTAACAAGAGAGTGCAAAAGCAATTATCCACAAAACAAACTGTACTACTGTTCAAAGCAGAGTACTGAGATGAGTGATAGTGTAACTTCAAAACTAGAAGGGAGGAGCTGAGGCAAATTTGCATCAGGCAGTGTAGCAATTATTTTGAATGTAACAAGGATAAATTAGAAACATATTGCTGAGAAAGAAGAACATTGCTTAGGGAAAAGGCTGTAGTTGAGATCATCTCAGTAGTGTTTCAGGCAGACTGATATTTAAAGTCTGGGGAGGTACTTCAAGCCAAGTACTTCAAATACTGTGCAGTCAACAGTTTATTTTACCAGTGAAGACAGATGCACTTTGATAGAAAGTTTAGAGCCTGGCAAATTTGCTTGAATGTGTCCTGCAGCTGCTGGAGTTTTTAAAGGAATGAACAGGCTATAGTCAACTAAAATGCAGCTAATTTTAACCCAAAGGTGCAATGAAAGCTTAATGTGCCAGCCATGTCAATGTAGATTTTGTAGTAAAATAAACTATTTGCTTTGAATTTTTAAACTTTGAATGGATTCAAAATTAAAATAAACTCTGATATCTTTGTGGTTCTAAGTGCTAAAAAAAAAAAAAATCATCCTGGGGACACATTTATCTAATTAATATTTCAAATACATCTCAAAAATAACCATATTTTTGTTCAGGGATGCTCATAATCCCTCATATCTGATGTTTACTAAAAAAGGAGAGCACTTTTCTGAGTAAAAAGAGTCTACAGCATCAGCAGGTAATGCAAAAAGCTCTGAGCCAAGACTGCTAAGGCAGCAAACGGAACAGGAGAACATGCCAAGGAATATGAACTTTTTAGCAAAGTGCAGCCATCTTTTAAGTAATTCTAAATGTGTTAGAGTTGGCAATTCACATACATACTACTATCCAAATTTACTTTTACCCTTGTGTCTTTTGTTCAGATCAAATGCCCTGTTCTGAATGCAGTGAAGGTCTGCTGCACAAGCAATGGCAGTCATTGTGACAAACACAAGAAGAATTTGTACAGAACTGTTTCGGAAAGAATCTGTTAAAAGGGCAAGATGGTATTAACTAACTGTGTGAGGGAAGAAAGGGCAAAAGAAATTAAAGAATTAATGAAGCTCAAATTAAGGACCGAGAAGGAACTCTATCAAATTTGAGGGAAACTAACAATACATGAAAAATGCTCAAACAAGAATCAATACAAGCTACATGGGAAAAGAAACAAAAACTCAGAATGACTAGCAGTAGAATTTCAGACAGTTTTCACTGGAAAAATCTGGTAGCTACAGAAATAAAAGGAAAAAAGCTCAGCTATTTTTTAGGATCTTACACGTGATTTGTATTCATGGGGGAACATGAGAGAAGAAGCAGAGATGAAAAAATCAGTGGCTCTACCTTGATATTAAACTGAATTATGACCAAGCTTCATCTGGTGACATACATTAGACATTGTTTCTCGGCACCCATACTGGCCATTTGACATTTAAGAAGAACTCAACTTTTCTGATTCTCATAGTCATTTAGCAGTTTATTCTATCTTCCTGCTGGCTACAGAATAACAATACAGAAAACAATTATAATATATGCTTGAATCCTTAGTCTGGAATGTGTCTATATTGTAAAGAATCTAACCTTGATTTTGACTATGTCCATATCTATACTGTTCTCTTTTTTTGTTTAATTTTAATCTTTCTATGCATAGATGAGTTCATATTCTCCTTTTATTGTTTTATTAATTTTTTTCAATAATTAATTCAGCAATGCTCTTCTAAGTCATTGAAGTATTTATACCATTGATATTTTAAGGAGGTGATGTCCAGGACTTGTCTTATTACAGAAAAGAAAAGAAACTGAGGAAAAAAAGGGGACTTTTAGTTTACTAGTGGGAATTTGAGGCACAAAAACATTAAGAAAAGCATTCAGAGAGCTAATATATAAATTTATACACACATCAATTTTTTTAGAAAATTCTCCATAGGGGTCTTTAATTAGATGGGAACAGTATGCCAAACTGGTGAGTTTTCTTCTTCCTTTAGCTCAGTCTGTCATATATATATTTTATTTCAGTTTTTCTTTTAGATGAAAAAGACCCACCATTTAGTACCCAACAGAACATTATGGTGATATTGTGATATACTTAAAATTCATGAAGATTTTTAACTTAGAATGAGATATTTTATGATCATAATTATAAAATTAACAGAAATAAGTAAAAAGAACATTTTTAACATCTAATTATATCAGTATAAAAAATATTTCTTGGATTAGTCCCTTGATCACAAATTTATCCTTTCTTTTTTTATAAACTAATTTCATTTTGATTCTGATCACATTACATTTTAGTATTGCTGAAGATAGAGCTGAGTTTTCAAAACTGGCCTCTGAAAATTAATTCTATTTTCATCAAGTTCTAATTCTCTACTTTTAACACTTTTCAGTTAAAGAGAATTTTTTTCATTATTTTCTCTTTTCTAACAACTCACAAATCGCTTCCTTAAGACATGTTGATCATGCTTTCAATGATCACGTTCTTGAAGTTCTTGCACTGACCTTTCACAAATGAATTAATCTTATTTTCAGGTACATTGCTCTTTTTAGGATCAGAGAGGCTTCTAAATTTTTAAAATGCTCCTTTGAATCATATATGTATTTTTAACTGTTTGTTTCCTGGTAATATTTGTGGATCATTTTATCCCCTGACATAAAACTTAAGACTTTTGTTAAGATTTCAGTGGACGAAAATAGAAAGAAGAATAAAGCACACTAAAAGAAACTCCAAGCAAGACAAATTGGCAAAAGGGACAAGGTAAGCACAAAAAAAATTAAAATAAAAAAAATTGCACGACATTCTCAAAATGGTCAAAGCATACAAAAGTAGGAAGCCCCCTACAAGAAAGAGGGTGGCTTTTTATAAATACTACTTAAAAAAAGCAAAACAAGAGTTGGAGGAGTTTAAAATTGTATTTAGGTCATCAGGGAGAATAAAGTATTGTTGCTCCATTTTATTTTTTGCAATGAAGCCTTTTAAATAATGTAAAAGACTCAGAGTAGCCTTAACTATGAATTACAAACGAGAGCTCAATTTCAACACACACATTACAAATAGGACAAAATACAGTCTAGGCTTGATTTGTTACCCGTGCTGAAAAAAAATTTTCATTTTGAAACACATTACTGGGCTGTCACACCTTTAAGATGCAAGACTGGTTAAAGGATGAGGAACTTGGGGAGCTCTGGAAGCTGTCTTTGTATAATGAAAAACCTGGTGAAATCATTTGAAAAGGGATTTCTGGCAGAAAGGTCAAAAAACACTAGTAGAGGGGCTAAAGCAGTTGTTTGGGAATACTTTTCAGAAACTTTGTCACCTTGCAGAGCAAAGGATGAAATTTTGTATATCTTTTTTGAAAGATATTATTTAAATATAATGTATTTTGGCAGGGATGGAAACGTCAAGCTTCCTGTATACTGCCAGTCTTTACTAATTCTCTAGAATGATAGAGGGCTCTGCTCCAGCTTGCTATGGAGTGAAATGACAGCACAGTCACAGTGCAAAGAGTATTCTGCACCAGCAGGAAAGGGTCTGAAGGACATGGTAATAAAGATGATTTATTTTACCAAATAATTTATTTGCATAACTGTACACCTGCATAATAATATTTAGGAGAAATGAAAGCAACAAGGAAAAACTTTGCTTAATGAAAGAAGTGTAAGAAGAGAACAGTCCAAAATATTAATCAAATTATAACTGTGCATTAAATGATTTAAATGAAAGTTGTCATGGGCATCTACTAGGACTTCATTTTTAAAATTTGTTTTGTTTTTGTTTGCTTGAGTTTGTTTTCTTTTAATTTTTAGCGGAGGTTGATGAAACCTACCAGTGAATGTGTTTTTAGTTTCTCAGCAGCAGAATTTTGAGATTTTCTTTTCTACGAATTACTCTACCTTGAAACAAAACATCCGGTCTCATAGGAATTTCAACATGGTTTAGTTTTTCAATCAGTACAAAACACATTCACCACTGTAGCACTGTCGGGTTTTTGTGTGTCAGCCTCTTCGAAGAATCCACTGTGTCTCCATAGGGCCTAAAATGCAAAGAACTCATCTGGGAGGCAAATATGGTTCTACTTCACCTTTATCTCCCACAGCTGTGAAAGCTGTCAGCTTCTAAAGCTGACGAATTGAGAATTCAGAATATTCTCAGAATAGTTCAACTGTCTCACACCAATGTTTCTTCCACTTGTTCCTGGATTTTCTTTTTTCAGAAATAATAGCAAGATCAACCTTTCCCCTATGTATATTAATTGGATATATCCTCTATGTTTACTACAGTGATTGTTTGGATGGCTCTAAAGAATTATCTTTAAATACTCAGTTTATGTAAGTAACTGAGTTCTGAAATATCTTAAGAAATATTCTAGTAGCCAGTAATCATGAAAAAGCCTTTAAAGACTGGAATAGTTTCAAACGTCATTTGCTCTACTGCCAAAAATCACATTTTTAAATGTCTACACTTAGCCTTTATTTCACACACAGCTATCACTGGAGCTGTGCAAGATGTTACTTTTTATTTAGCTAAAAATTGGTATTTTGAAATTTGTTCTTCTTCCAAATCAAATAACTATTTTTCACATGATTTCCCATAAAAGAGGGGTTTCTTTTAAATATCAACAGATTTTAAATTTTTTGTTCTAGAAAGGCAAAATATTTTCTTCTATTGCTTGCATAATTTGACAACTTCATAGCATAATAGGTTCCTATTATGAAATATTAATGTTTTCTATCTACGTATGCCATATAATTAATTGAGTCATAGAATATCTGGAATTGACAGGGACCCACAAGGATCATTGAGTCAGCATCTGACTCCATACAGGGCAACCTAAGGGTTAAACCATATATTTAGGAGTGTTCTTGAACATCAGAAGCCTTCAGCCACAACCAGATCCTTGGGAAGCTTTTTCTAATTCTTGAAGACCAGATCACTGAAGAATTTTTTGCAAACATCCAATCTGAATTTTTCCTGACATGGCTCTAAGACATGATGCTGCGTCCTCTCCTGGACACCAGGAAGTGGAGATCAGCACTTCCATCTCCACTCCCATGAGGAGATCTCCACACCTCCTAATGATGAAGCCAAAGACAGCAATCTTTCCTCAGTCAGACTCCTCTAACACAGCATCCTCAGCCACTCCTCAGACATTATTCTCTCTAGCTCCTCACCATGTTTGCTGCCCTCCAGCCAGTCTAGTAACTTTTTACCCTTCTTATATTGTGGATCCCGAAACTGCACACTGGTGCAGGACATGCCAGTGTTGAGTACAGTGGACAATCACTTACTAGTCAGACAAGTGTAGTTATGCTGTGCTTAATGCACCTCAGGATATAGCAATCCTCATGTTTCAATTCTAGCAGTTCATATTTTCAATTTTCAGTAAAACTATGCATCATTTACACAAAATATATGGTTCAACTCAGCTACATTTAGTTGCCTAAAAACTGGGAAATTAATCTAAGTCAACTGGACATTATAGTCAGTAGACAGAAACAGGCATGTCTAAGTCAAAGTCCTTTTTAAATAGTTGTCACCATCATATAATGTACCGCCATTAACTCTCACTGCTAACAGAACAAGGCCTACAGTTCATGTTTTACTGTTCTTGCTAAGACACTGCTACTCCTCTGCAATTATGTAAATATTGATATAGTCTCACAGTTCACCAAGTTAAAACTTACAAGAACTAAATATAATGATATTTCTCTTATAAATAGATGAAGAAATAGTTCGACTTGTTTGGTATAAAGGAAACAGAAGAAGAAAGGTAATGTTTGCACACATTTTATGTACAACTTCATTGATTTATAAAGATTGTATGAAATAGACCCAAAAAAGTGCATGTGAATAAATAGTGGGGATTTTTTGGGTTTTTTTTGTTCTTTTTTCTTCCACAGATGCTGAAATATGAAAAAGATTTACATAATTGCCAATATACAAACAGTATTGACATGCTAAGTTTTTCCATTCATACTTGTTTAAAGTACAGTTTGGATCTAGATTTTTACAGTTCACAAAAATCATCTTATAATTCACAAATGCAGCATAAAAGTGCTAAAACCAAATAGAAATGAATTTGCATTTTAACTTAGAAACCTAGGGCACTTAAAAATCTGGAAGGAAATGTTGATTTTAAAAGGAGCATTTTAGATTGTACCAATTGCAAAGAACAAGACCTTCCAAAAACGGTGATCCTGACTCTTTAAATGTCTTACAAGAACACATAAAACAGGGCTTGTCATATAAGTTCCAAAACTTTAATTAGCCTTTAACATATTGTTTTCTTTTGAAATGTCCCTCTTAATTATTCATTTCAGTGAAGCAGACTAATTATGCTTCTTGGATAAAAAGCACATTGGCTCATTAATCTTTCTTTTTCAGTGACATATAAACAGCAGCTATGATGAACAAGATAGCATTTTTTAAATTATGATTTTCTGCCTATAAAAGATAGAAAAAATTTGGGATCCTGAGGGAATGCCAATGTTATTTAAAGATCATAGTTATGATTTAGCTTTCTTATAAAATATTAAGGAAAAATGAAACTATATACCATATTCAATCACTTATTATTTCTGAATTTTATTGTCAATTAATTTCTGCCATTAGTATGTTTCATGTTGTTGGCTATTACCGTGAGCCATATTTGCTTAGGTTTTCCCAAAGCATTGATAATAGATGCAACTATCCAATATTAATTAAGAAACCTTTAGGACATAAGGAAAAAAAAATACCATTCCTTCATTTTAAAAATGAATGAGAAAAAAAAAATTTATCATTCTAAAGACTGTATGTTTAAAAGCTTCCTTCTTCTGTCTTATTTAGGCTTAAAGCCACAACAGTCTTATTACCATTGTATTCTGTCTTACAGTTCCTATTTCTGTAAAACTTTGCTGTGACACATTATTACACTGGTTATAAAATCTGGTCCATTGCTCTGTTTTTTACTATGGGGTGAAGGAGGACAAAAAGTACTTCTGATCTGGCAAACTTTGTTCAAACTGTTTAAGCTTTGTCTCGTTAATGTGTATTAATTTATTACTTTAGTTCCTTATTTTATTATTTTTTTATGTGATCTTGATGTTAGTTCAAATAGTTTCAGTTTGTAGAATTATTTTATTGCTCTATGGATACCTGCAATATACTAACATACATAGGTATGTTCACTTAAAATTAATTAATGGAATGATAGAATGATTTAGGTTGGAACAGATTTTAAAGATCATCAAGTTGCAAACCTCATGACATAGCCAGGGATGCCACCCACTAGACCATGTTTCTCAAAGCCCCATCCAGTCTGTCCTTGAATACTTCTAGGAATAAGGCACCTACAGCTTTTCTGGGCAACCTGTTCCATTGTCTCACGACCATCACAATAAAGAATCTATTCCTACTCTCTAATCTAAACCTACTCTCTTTCAATCTAAAGCCATTCTACCTTGTCATATCGCTACATGCCCTAGTAAAAAGTCTTTCTCTGTCTTTCTTGTAGCTCCCTTTAAGTGTTGGAAGGTGGATATAAGGTCATCCCAAAGTGTTCTTTAGACTGATCTTAACTCTCTTATCCTATCTTCACTGGAGGGGCGCTCCAGCCCTCTGATCATCTTTGTTGTCCTTCTCTGGGCTTGGTCCAGCAGGTCCACTGGGGCCCCCAGAGTTGGATGCAGTGCTCCAGATTGGGTCTCACCAGAGTGGAGCAGAGGGACAGAGTCACCTCCCTTGACCTACTGGTCATATTTCTTTTGGTGCAGCCCATGATACAACTTCCTTTCAGGGCTGAAAACATGCATTGCTGACTTATGCCAAACTTCACATCCACCAGCATTCCCAAGACTGTCTCCTTACAGCAGCTCTCAATCCACTGTCCATCCATCAAGTATTTGTGATTGGGATTGCCCTGATCCATGTGCAGTGCCTTGCACCTGGCCCTGTTGAACTTCATAAAATGAAGTTCATCTGCACAGGCCCACTCTTAAGCCTGTCAAGGTCCCTCTAAATGGTATCCCTTACCTCCATTGTGTTGATCACATCACACAGCTTGGTGTCCTCTGAAAACTTGTTGGTGGTGCGCTCAATCCCACTGTTCATGTTACCAAGAAAGATGTTTGAGAGTGTCTGGTTGCAATACTGACTCCTAAGCAAAACCACTTATCATTAGTGTGTACATTCCCTCTTGAGCTTTCACTCTGCAGCTCCAAGAAGATGCCAGCAAAACTGCTCCTTATACATCATACTCTCGTCCCCAAATCATTTTAAAGACAGACTTATTCCAGTTTCTCAGTGTATTTCTTGTAAAGGGCAGTCAAAAACTGGACAAAGTACTTGAGAAGCAATTTCACACACAATACCGAGCAGAAAGGAGTAGCATTTTTGTCCAGCTGCCTACTTGCTTGCTTATGCAGCACAGTATATCATTGGCCTTCTTTTCCATGGGGATTACTCTGCTGGTTTATATCTAATTTGCCGCAGAGCTACCCAGGTTACCAGTACCTGGAAATTTGCTCTCTAGCCATTTGACAATGTTGTGACTGTATGGGAGTATGGGATTATTCCATTCCAAGGACATAACTTTGCAAATTTTGTCAAACTTCAGGCGATTTGGCTGCAAATATATTATGGCTGGCTGTGAGAATATTGCTAAAACCAAAGTAATTTACATACACGGCTCTCCCCCCACCCACACAGCCAGACATCTCACCAGCAAAGACCATCAGGCTGCTAAAGAAGCTTTGGTAAATACATGCTGCCTGTTCCCAATCTTCTTCATGTAGGTGTAAATGACTTACAGCAGGATTTGATTAAAAATCTTCCAGAGTAATGAGGTAAAGCTGATTATAATTTCATTTCCCAGATATTTCTTCTTTTTTTTATTGAAAATAGATGTGAAATTTCCATTTTTCCATTTTGAGAGCAGCTTCACAGTGTTGTCAGCTGCTGAAGATTAGCCCTAGTAGGCAGCTAAGCCTCACACAGCTGCTTATTCATTCCCCCAAAGTGGGATGGGGGAGAGAGACAAAAGGGCGAAAATGCAAAAGCCCAGAGTTGAGATAAAGACAGTTCAATAGGTAAAGCAAAACAAGGAATTAATTCACTGCTTCCCATGGGTAGGCAAGTCCTTGGTGATGTCCAGGAAAGCAGGGCTCTATCACAAGTACGTTACTTGGGAAACAAACACAATGACATTGAATGTCATCCCCTTCCTTCTTCTTCCCCCAGTATTTATTGCTCAGCATGATGCCATATGGTATGGAAAATCCTTCTGGTCAGCTAGCTTCAGCTGTCCTGGCTCTGTCTCCTCACAATTTTTTGTGTAACCCCAGCCTACTCAGTGGCAGGGAAGCATGAGAAGCCTGCATTCCTTGCTGGCCTCCCCTAAGACCCTGGCCCATAAATTCTCGAACAAGCATCATCCACTCAGTAGCAAAACTGTGGATTTGTGCTGCTCTTTTGCATACAGCACCATCTTCCCACCTGATTTTTCATTGCCGGTTTTTCCAGAACTCTCATCATCTCTCAGGTCATACGCATCAGTTACTGTCACTTGGGATGGTTACAGCTTTGACAATTGCTGCAAGGAAGTGTGAGACCCTCCCTTAACATGTTCTCCCTAGATGTTTCAGCCCTGCACCCCATCCTCCACTTTTCTGGAGTCTGGTCTTCATCTGCCAACTAGACTACCTTAAATTCTTCCTTGAAATACTGTTTTTTTAAATTAAATGAAATGTATTTAATATGTACTTTCCCTCAAAATGTATTTTTAAAAAAATTTAATTATTATAAGATGGCACTGATGTTTACAGCCCTATGACAATTCATACTATCCACATACTGGTTACCTGTATTTATTTTAGCTTTTAAGCATAATTTGAATTAAGACAAGAAAATACGTATATCCTTGGATTTACTAAGTGTTGGATGTTTAAGGCTCTTAAAGATAAGTTTTCTAATGGATTTAGGAGCATTACTTTGTGTAAAATTCAAAAGTTTTCGTTACAAATAACTCCTCATCCTTGTCTTATTTCATTTACATATACATACATTCAAAAATCTTCCCCTGTAAATGTGTTATCTTCAGGTAAGCCAGTTAAAATATGTTGTAAACTACTGGTTACAAAGAGATTTGATTTTCTGAATAGCACATTGAATGTCATAATTGGCTGCCAGAGGAAACCAATGAATGATTCTTTCACCACTCTCATGCATTTAGTAATCCTTGTTTGAAAAGAACTTTTGAAACATGTTAGAAAAACCCTCAGCTTTCAAAATTTTACTGAGTAGATCAAACAGCCCTTGTTTTTCAGAATCTTCAGCTTCTCTCCTTTTACATAACTTTCTTCACCATACAAATCTCTCTGTACCGTGATATCAAAATTGTAAACTCAAACTATTAAATTTTAATAATTTCTTGTATTATGACAGATTAATATATCAGAACAATGACCATGTTCATCTCATCCAGCTTCAGAATCTTTTGTTGTACAAATAATTATGACTGAGCTATTTGTTTTGATGCACTTTGTCATTAACCAAGATTAAAAGAATACTCTTGTGCAATTCATGTGACCTATATAAGGTACTTATTTTAGGAAGAAACAAAAAATTTGTTAAAGATAATATATACTATAAGGGGAATTGAAGGATGAACAAAATCTTGACTAGATGCTGATATTTATAGTGCAGATGACTAGTCTGACCAAGTCACTTTAGGCCTTCTCTCTGATTAATGAAGATAAAGAGCCAGTGGTATGCTAGAAGAAGTTTAGAGACAGTAAAAAACATCCCTCTGGGTCAAACAGACACAGAGGACACTGTCATCAATTCCACAGCCAGTGCAGATGCAATGTCTGAAAGAATCAGCTTGGTTCTTGGCCTCTGGGGCACTTACTGTGAAATTAAGCCATATCAGGTACTTGCGTTATGTAGGCTTATATATGTTATGATTAGAACTGACCTTCCACTAGAATCCTTTCAAAGAAGCACAGAGATCTTTTCCCATGTGTGTCTGTGCTTAACTTTCTCTTGCCTTAACTGCCGTGGGCTGAGAAATCTCCTTGAGACATCTCACACAGTTCTACCTCTTTGTGTTCAGGCTACTGGATTAAACTGGGGAGATGAGATTCAATTCAAGAGAAAATATTTGATGTTAGGTGAGTACACATAGTCTAGATGATTAATTTTATTTATTTATTTTAAGTTAAGAGTGATTTAAAGAATACAGTCAATGAAACTTCTAAAGGTGCAATGCAGTAACCTTAACATAGATGTCAGGAGCCATTTAATATAACAAAGCCATCCACCCTGACTTCCAGATTCTTCTCAGAGAGTACATAGGTTTACTGTGCATCTTCAACATAACTTCTGAGCTCATGTATATTTCTCATATACCATAACACCTTCAAAATCCATGTTTGGTGAGCCAGCATCCTAATCTCTACCGACAATACTGCAGATTTAGATACTTAGCTTAGTTAAGTGTGTTTTAATTGTAGTCAGAAGCTAGAACTCTAAACCACTGTGAAATCTGCACACCTCTAAGCTATGCCAGTGCTTACTTCTATACAGACACAATCATCATGTCACAGGAGAAGCATTCCATTCCATCTCTAGGGGTCTACTAGAATACAGTATTTAACAGTATCCATGCCTGGGTCTATATTACTAGAGTCTGCATGGTTATGGCAAATAAAGTATTCACTGAGGTTGTTGAGCTGTTGCATTTCAAAATAAAGTATTTCCTTTGATTCACAGGTAATTTTTCATCAGAAACAGAATGCAGACCAGATAAAAATTCTAGGTCAAGTCATGTGCCAGGCTCATGGTAACCTATTTAATGAGTGTGCCTCTATGTGATTTGCAGCTTCATCTGGAAGCCTTTAAACAAAGAGCAAAGACCTTTTGTTGTTGTTCTAACATGCATCTAATAAGGCAAGCCTAGGTAACAGTGTCCTAAGCTTTGTGGAACAAATCTAGTAAGCTTATGGAAGCAAATAGTGACAGTCAGATGACTAGCATATGCAGTATAAGTGCAAAGATCAGAACATGCAGTAAATTAAAATATATTTTTAGTTTACAGATATTTATTTTATACTAACCTGACTTCTAGGAGTAGTGTTCCAAAATGTAGGGTTCTTGATAGCTCTTCACTTCTTGTGAGGTTAAGAGCTTCTTATGCAGAAACACAGAGACATACCCCTCCAGGATCTCCTAAGTAAGCCTGTAAACAGTTTTTCCATATGCTTATTACACTTAAACTAAAACAAACAAACAAACAAAGCCCCAAAATCCTCAAATTCTAAAAACCCTACATTGCTATCAATAGAATTTTTGCTTACATTTTAAGTAAAGGCTGAGGAAGAAAAAATAAAGAACATGAAAGGACATCAGAGTCCTAAACCCAGCAACCAGTAGTGCCTAAAACAAAATCTTAAATGGAACAGCTACTTGAATTATGTAGAGACTTAATTCATGTAAATAAAACATTAGATTCCTTCTAGTCAAAGACTGATAAGAACTTCGGGAGAATGAGTTCATTTTTCTTAAAATGGTGATGGAAAGTAAAGCTAGACATCCAGGAAACCTCTTTAATTCAGAAAAGACAAAGATTTGAAAATCTGAAATAATGTTTTTTCCATTAAAGACTTACTTTGGTTAGAGGAAAACAGAATTTTGGATTAATCTCTCCCTCTGTTAATTTTTCAGAGAACTTAAATACTAGAGCCTTAGGACTTGATGTCTTGCTTTTCAGTTATTAGAGAGCTATTGTGCTGTCTTTGAAAAGGTAGCACTTATCCAAGACATAGTAAACTAGTTATAAAAGAGAAAAGAAAATTAACAGTTCAGGAATTGCTTCACAACCAGGCCATAAGTAAAGTAACAATTACCTAGCATTCTGTTAAAAAACATTAATAAGAAAAAAATGTGTAAGCAAATTCTTTGTGTGAGAAACCTCAATTATTCTTTATTTCTAATCAGCTGTTTTGAAAGAGCTTGCTCTGTAGAATTGTAACACACTCTCTAAGAAAGAAGACATGAAATGGAGACACATCTATGCTTGTTTGAACAAAGCACTAGCAAAAATTTCAACTGTGATTTGTGACACTCAGTTTGAGTGTTCTGGCTCTCTTGTTCTTAGTGTTGCTCAACAATCAGGGTCATTAGTTTCTTGATTCAGAGAAATAATTTTATTAACTATATTTTAACTGTTTTACCTCAAATATACTAAGTCCTTCCAGGATAATCTAAGACAAAATTTACTCCTGACAATTAAGCAACAATAGAATGAAATGAAATAAAATTCCAAATAAATTTAACTGAATAAAACCCAACCTAGCGATAGTGAAAAATCCTGACAGAGTTAAACTGCTGTATTATTCAATGAATACATTCATCTATTATTAAAAAATGTGGTTATATTTTCTAAGAAGAAAAACCTCAATTAAAAAATCTCAACTGTATTTTACAATTACAAATGATCCTTAGAGATTTTTCCAGGGCATCAATAGTTCACCATGTTTCATAAGTGGGAAACAGTTTGCAGGTGAGTTGTTTGCATGTACAGCTGCTTAAAGAACCATCATCTTCTCATAAAGAGCCTCTTTTTTGATATAAGAAATGTATTTTTATAGACAAATATAAATACTTAGCACTTTGAGTTGTAAACTATGAATTTAAAACTTAGTAACATCTTTGGAAAGTAAGACAATACATAGATTACCAGTAATATAATTTCCATGGATAAAAAGAATTTTTATTATCTCACAGCTCTGTCTTAATTGTCTTATTCCTTATTAACATTTGAAGACTCATTTGCTGATCGACATCCTGTTTACATCAGTACTTATATGGTGTAGCTCTTCTATATATTGACACTAGAATCTCTGTACAGCCTATGGAATTTCATGGAAGTGGCAAGCTCTTCCCAGGGGCTATAGATGAAACCCTGCATATTTAGTAATTTAGTAATGTCTTTTAAACTCTTTAATTTTGCATTTAGTCCAAAACCAACCCAGGATATGAAGTTCTGTCTCTGTTTTTTCACCTCTGCAGTGCTAAGGCCAATGGGAACATCTAACAATGAATATATTCAATTAAATCTGTACAAAAATTTAAATAATTTAGCACAAAATTTTTATAAAGCCTGTTTTAACAGATGCTTGAGTTTTGTATATTTTTACTGTTAGAGATAGTGCTAGATATCTTAGAGATACCTTAAGAGCTCAAATTAGTTGGTAGGTTTGCATGAGTTACCACAGATCTATTTAAGGATACTAAGTCATGGCATATAAACAGTATAGTCAGGTCAGCAGGGCTGTGTTTAGCCCAGAGCTGATACATTTCTGATTTCATAACTAGCTCCTTTGTAACTAGCTGAGACATTTCTGCACAATACACAGCACTAGACTGGACATATCTTAGGCTGTTGAACCCATGGTAAATCACATTTACTGATTACCTGGCCTGATTTTTGGAGTTACTGAAACTATTCAAATAATACTGGAGATTTCAAATAAAATTATAGAAATTTCAACCATAAATTTAGTTAATTAAAAATAAAAACTTCTCTATATTTTTAAACAAATAACTGGAGTAAATTCTGGTGAGTGTGAGAATGTTGCTTGTTTTCTTTTCATTACAAATACAGGGTTTTTTTTACAGGATAAACGAGGTAGCTCTATTCAGAAGTGCAATATCAATATGCCATATAAGAAATGTTAAAATATTCATTTCCCACTTAATACTCCATCTATAACTGGCTCAAACATTCAGGCCCACTGCCTGCTGCTGTGAGCAACCCTGTTTACCATCCACTTACCTCTATCTATTTTCATGTGGCCACAAATGAATTTCATAATTTATTTTATCAATATGAAAGCTANTCAAGTGCTGTTTTCATCATATAAAAAATAATTAATGTGGTTGTCTTTCAGTCCTCCAGAGGCACATCTGCGAAATGAAGTTTAAGTACTTAAGTTAGACAGACTGGCACTGTTCCATCCTTTCTGGGAAGAAGTAACAGGCTATTCCTGTGATTTATATTCTAGCCATATGAGTAATGTTCTTTTATTATGCAGAAATCTTTTTTTTAACCATTTAGTTTCTTTTAATTTAGTAATTGAAACAATTGGGACTTAAACAAGTACTTAACCAGTCACTTGCATGCTTTGGCAAATAGTTACATCATCAGAATCAGAAAGACCATATAGAAGCAAGGAGAACATTTTCAGGGACTTCAATCCAAGGAGATGTAAGACAGCTTTGAACAGAATTTGCCCTTACTCAATCATTCTTCAGACAATACTTTTTCTCTCTCATCAAGATGTAATACAACAGAGCTTTACCCTGAAAAAGGTAGTGAGAGAAAGAACAAATCAATTAATTGAAGTTGTTTTAATTCATTATTAAAACCACCCCTACCAAAAATTATTAATCATAGAAGCCTCTTAAAGCATTGTCCTTAGATCTTCCAGGGTTTACCGAGATCTGATCTGATTGCAGATCGGTTTGCACATGGGCTGATATTTGCAGGTGCTTTTAATTTCAAAACTTTTAATTACAAATTTTTCCCTTTTTTAAAAATAAAACTTCCTAACTATATCTACTGTAATGTCAAGCCCATTTTATATTTCCCCTAAGCTTTCTTTGAAACAGAACACACAGACATCTACTTACAACTGATTTTCAAAGTTGTATCAGTTTTGAATACTTTATTAAGAACCTTTATCCACTTTATTCAGGACCATGACTCTGCCAAACAAATAACAAGACAGATATATAGAAAATGATGGTATATGTAAGTATATGTTTATGTGGGTGCACACCTCAAGATAAACACATGCACATACACAAATCTATTTTTAGTAGAAATTATTTTCATCCCAACCATTTAGGTTGATTTCTCTCTTTTTTTTTAAGACAAATGGCTCCTTCCTCAGTCTCACACAGTACGCAAAGGATGAATTTATAGCATTTAGGCAAGATTTTAAAAGTAGGGTATAACTTTTAATATCCACATGAGAAATGTGACTTTTTTTTTTTTTCAACATGTATTTAGGAGTATCTGAAAAGTTTAAAAAACTGTTCTCTTTTTTTTCTTCAATAACTGGATTTAGTCACCTATTAAATGAGTGATATTTTAGACTAATTTCATTGAAAAAGAGAGAAATAGAGGAACAATGTATCCTCAAATTCTCTTCCTTTTGACTTTTATAACCTAGCTCTTTAGAAGTCTGTTGAAATTAATTTTCATTTCCCACTTAATACTCCA
>VXBI01006192.1:0-36302 GCA_013397375.1 Toxostoma redivivum
ATTAATTAGTTAGGGGTTTTTTTTAAGAGTTTTTTTATTAATTTATTAATCCTGTTGAAGGTCTCTCTCATCTCCACCTGGACCTCAGATCCATAACAAGAAGGAAGTTGGGTATTGACCCCAGTTAGTTTTTTTTTTTTTTTCCTATTGTCTATGAAAGAGGATGAGGAAAAAATCTTGCAAGATCACCTTGTCTTCTGCAAGATCACCTCCCAAACCAAGGCTGTGTGTTCAGAGCAGGGCTGGTTATTTTTATCTACAGAAGGTTTTTAAAGGAGCAATTTCTCGAGCTCAGTGACTGTGGATCTTACAAGTACATCTTGGATCAGATTTTAGGAACAGAACACTCTTCCCGGTATATTTTTCCACACTTGGATACTGAAGGAAAGTGAGAATTGCACAGCCAGATGATTTCTTAGCTGATTATTTTGGAGTCTATCCTAAGTGTTTACTCACATGTGAAGCTTTGCTTTGAAGGGTTTTTAATGTCTGAAGTGTGGACTTGCTCCAGGCTTAATTTTTCTTCAAAAGATTCTGTCTTTGAAAGCAAATCAAAACAGACCAATGTCTATTTTGAAACATCAGAGCCTCTAATTCTGTGAAATAGTTCTGTTTTGTTCTTCCCTGAAGAGCTGTGAGCTGTTTTGGCATTACCAGCAGTGATGATTTCCAAATTCCTGTGAGGCCAGGTGGGCACATCCATGTGACAGGAAGCAAAGACCACAAGAGAAGATCTGGCATGACTTTTTTTCTGTAAAACACAGCAATTTTGAAAATGTTCCTGGGATGGGATTCATCTCAGCTATTTCTCTAAGGCCAAAAAGGCAAATCTCTACAACTGGCCCAATCACAGAATTTTTTTGGGGTTGGAAAGGACCTTCAGGATCATTTAATTCATGCCAAAAGCAGCCAGGTTTAGTCTCTCTGTGGGGTTTTCCAGAATCTGTATTAAACCCAATGCAAAGATAGGCAAAGTTTTTTTCTCCAAATTAATTACAACAAATAACCCCCAGCACTTTCAGGTTTTCACAAATCTGATTCACTTGCAGCTGTTCCTGAATTTCTGGGAGGGAGATGAGTGCGTTTGGATCCGGGTCTATGTGGCTGGATGGAGCCAGAGCAGAGGAAAGCCTTCCCAAGGCCAGTGGTGCCACCTAATGGGAAAATTCCCAGGGAATCCAGGTCTCGGAAGTTCGCTCCTTAACTGGAGTGTTGCTAGGTGACGTAGGAATGGAAATTCGGAGCTCTGACATCAGTCCCTCTTTTCTGCTGCCTTACGACCGTTCCTCCGTCAATCCATTCCCTTTTTCCCAGGCATCCGAGCCACAAACGGGATTCCGCCCCGGGAAATTTGTTCTATTTCCTGCTTAAACCCAATCTCAGCAGCCCCTGGAGCTCCTGAAGTTTTTGTCCTTCTTGAGGCTCATTATGTCTGGAGAGGAAATGATCCCAGATTTTGGGATTATGGAGAGCTAAGTAGAAACAAGATGGAATGAGGAGAGACCAGGACTCTGGGCTTTTCTTAATTGCAGATTTTTGCAAATGGGGGGTGAGACAAGTTCTCTGCATTGCAACATCCACACTCAGATCCATCTGGAACCACTCTGTGGCTCTGCAAAAGAGGGGATAATATCTCAAACATCTCCAAAGGTCCCACCTGGCAGCGCCCCGCAGCCACTCCAAATCATGGATAACCATGACAGAGGGTAGGAATGAGCTGCCAAGCCTGTCTTGGTCTCCAGGGATTATTGTATTCCCTGGCTGTGTTGTTTTCCCAGCACTCACACTTATTTCTCCACGACAGTATCACTCACCCCTGCCACCTTTATTTTTCAGAAATGTTACAGGGGGTAGAGCACGTCTTTTTCAGGTCTCATCTCACCTCTGTTGTTGATGAATCATGAGTTTTAATCTGCCTCAGCCAGGCTTTCTCTTTTTCCTTTACTCTGAAGTTCAGAAGTAATTTCCAAGATTCTTCAAATTTTTTTCTGTGATAAAGATGTTTGCAAGGGCTCGTAAGAAGAAAATTATGTAATGTGATGTCAAAGCATTGTTTCAGCTGTTCTGGGGAGAGGGCAGCAGTGAAGGGAGAGCAGGATCCAGTCTCTCAGTGCCTAACTGACAAAATGTCACCACTGCAGGCAAGAAGTGAGCTCAGAGAGCCCCTGTGCAATTCCATGGCTGGAGAAGGGATTAACATTTAGGGCAAAGGGGACAAACCTTTAATTAAGCAGACTCAAATCTTTAATTCTAGCAAGGAGCTGAGCTCTGCTGGTAATGATGACTCTGCAGCTGTGGCTGGTGCTGCTCAAAGCCTGGCAGAGGTGGTCAGGCACCAGAGATTGTCCTCAAAGGAGCATAAAATCATGGAATGGTTTGGGTTGGAAGGGACCTGAAAGATCATTGAGTTCCAACAGCCCTGCCATGGGCAGGGACACCTTCCACTATCCCAGAGTGCTCCCAGCTCTGTCCAACCTGGCCTTGGACACTTCCAGGGATTGAGGGGCAGCCACAACTTCTGGGGACAACGTGTGCCAGGGCCTCCCCATGCTCCCAGGGAAGAATTCCTTCCCAATATCCCATCTAACCCTGCCCTCTGTCAGTTTGAAGACATTCCCTCTTGTCCTGACACTCCAGGCCCTTTTCCAAAGTCCCTCTCCAGCTCTCCTGGAGCCCCTTTAAGCACTGGAAGGGGCTCTGAGGTGTCCCTGGAATCTTCTCCTCTCCAGGCTGAACAAACCCAGCCTTTCCTCATAAGAGAGGAGCTCTATCTCTCTAACAATCTTTGTGGTTTCCTCTGGACTCAGTCAAGACTAAACAGACCCCCAAATCAGTGTCTCAACATTACCACCAATATACAGGGCAGTCCATACCACAGGATTGGGAACAGGCAGTGGAAGGAAAAAAAATCCCTTTATATCATGATTTTTGCTGAAGAACTGGAATTGTACAACCCTGTCCCTCTGTCACAGGCTCAGGCTGGCTGAGATCTCAAGCCCTGCTCAAGCAGGGAGCTGCAGCCCCTTGCCCAGGACCACTTCCAGCTCACTTGGGAATGTGTCCAAGAAGGGGAGCTCCACGCTTTCTCAAGGCCACCAGCCCCAGCTCCTCATCCTTTCCCCACAGCAGAGATGCTCCAGTCCCTTCCAGTGCCTCCCAGTCCTGCTGGCCCTGGGCTGGACTCTGTCCTGGATGTGCAGGTGTGTCCTGGACTGCAGAGCCCAGGCCTGGGCACACAAAAGTGTAGGAAAACTCTGCTGAAGCCCGGGATTGAACCAGGGACCTTTAGATCTTCAGTCTAACGCTCTCCCAGCTGAGCTACTTCAGCTCTGCTGATGCTCAGATTTTCCCAAAACCTGTTGGAACACGATGAGATTTCAGACTTTCACCATTCAAACCAGTTTGCCCAACACTCCTCCAAGAGGAACCATGGAATGGTTTGGGTTGGAAAGGACCTTTAAGATCAGCTCATTTCACCTCTCACTGTCCCAGGTTGTTCCAAGCCCCATCCAACCTGGCCTTGGACCCTTCCAGGGATGGGGCAGCCAGAGCTTCACTGGGCAACCCATTCTGGTGTTGGAATGGTGTAACTGACCACACAAGAAAGTAAGAGAGGACAAATCTCAGGAAAACCCAAGCCAGGAGCAGCCACTCCCCACAAATAAGAGTTTTTCCTGGTAGAGCATCAGCTGGGAAGCCAACAAGGAAAACAGACTTGAAAACTTTTCAGTTCTTTTTGACTATTATGTCATAGATTGCACCAAAATGTGCAATTGTTTAACTACACTTAAATCACTCTAAACTACATAAATTGCCTTCAATGATCCCTCTTCTTTTCAAATGCTAGCAGTTTTTTGTTTCAGAACACTGCAATCCTGCTATCTTCTATATAATTATGCAACATATGTAGTTCATTGCTGCCTCTCCAATAGGCTTATGTTCCAGTATGCATCCAGTAACACCTCATTTTTCCTGTCTTCAATTGTTTTAAAAAGAAAGGCATTTAGACATGATTGAAGGGTAAAGTTGTGCTTAAATGTAAAGGGTTTGGGATCAAAAAATAAGATAAATTTACCCATCTAAATGTTCTAAATGTTATTGTTTAACAACTTGACTTTTAATCAAATTACCCAAAACTGCAAAGAGCAAGGAGTGTGTTGTTTGGTTGTGCTGCTGCTCAGGAATCCAGCTGCATTTCCTGAGCATTCCCATGCATTCCTTGTTCCAGGGATTTCAGAGGGAACCTGGGCAGGGTCCTCATCCAAAGCACTCCTAAATGTGTTTGTAGAGTGAGGATAAATCTGGGAATGTAGGCAATGGACACCACCAAGAGGTGACACCCCCTGGTTTCCCTCAGCTTAGAAGGAAAGCAGAGAGACCACAAAGTTTCTCTAAGTTTAGACTAGGACCCTGCAAGGCTCCAGAACTATGTGGAGATGGAGGAAAAAGCTGGAGCATCTTTAGCTCCCTCCAGAGCAACCTCCTGCAGCTGAAGGTCATCAGCTCACATTGAAACACGCTTCATTCCAATGCTAGAAGAATCAAACATGGAATGGTTTGGGTTGGAAAGGATCTCAAAGATCATCTCATTCCCACCCCCTGCCATGGGCAGGGACACCTTCCACCATCCCAGGTTGCTACAAGCCCCATCCAACCTGGCCTTGGACACTGCCAGGGATGGGGCAGCCACAGCTCCGCTGGGAATTCCATTCCAGAGCCTCACCACCCTCCCAGGGAAGAATTCCTTCCTAATATTCAATCCAAACGTACTCTCAGTTTAAAGCCTTGTCCTGTCCTTCCATGCTCTAGTAAATTGTTCCTCTCCATGTTCTTTGTCAGCTTATTTAGGTACTGGAAGGCCACAATTAGGTCACCTCAAGCCTTCTTTTTTCCCAGGCCAAACAATTCCAGTTTCCCCAACATTTCCTCACAGCAGAGCTGCTCCATCCCTCTAATCCCCTTGGTGCCTCCTCTGGACTCACTCCAACAGCTCCATGCCCCTCCTGTGCTGGGGACCCCAGAGCTGGATGCAGCACTCAGGAATCCTTCCTCCCATTACATCTGGCTGCTTCAAGAGTGGGATCCAAAGCTTTATGCAGTCTTAAGTCTGGGTGAGTGATTCAGCTTCATTCTTTGTCCATAAAAACCAGGTAATGTCTAACCAGGAGAAAAACCTGGGTGTGAGAGATGGAAAAGGATAACGGCACACGGCAGTGAAATGTGTGGAGGATGGGAGGTTCTGCATTTTCCTGGATATCACATCTCTGATCCAAACCTGAGTGTGTCTCAGCACTGGGAATTGCTTTTCCAACCTTGGGAAACTCCTCCAGGTACTCAAGCCTTTCACATATGGGGTGTGTGCTGCCACTTCCCATGGCTTCCCCCCCAGAATTCCACTACTGCTCATGGCTAAGCCCCAGCTGTGAATTTGGCAGCTCCTGCCATGCACAATGAGCTTTCCTGGGCAGACAGACATTCCCTGCCAAGATCTGAGACTGTGAGTGCCAGCTGGAGGTGCTCCACAGGACTTGTCTGGAAAAGGGAAGCACAAGCCTCCAAACCTGTTTGGAAGTCAGGTAGGTACCACCAGGCTGTTGGGAGGTCTCCATTCAGGATCCAGGTCTGAAAATCTCTCCTGGCTAAGCCAACCTACTCCTGTTAAAGTTTTCTGCTGGAGGCATGTGAGATATAAATTGGATCTTGCTCTTGGAGTTGGACAGGAGGTGAGGTTCAAGTCCTCAGCCTGAGAAGAACTTTCAGAACCTGCTCACCAGGTATCCTGGAGACCCTACTGAGGCCTTCCAGTACCTAAAAGGGGACACAGAAAAGCTGGAAAGGGGCTTTTTGCTATGGCAAACAGTGACAGGACAAGGGGGGGTGGCTTTAAGATAAGAGAGGATAGATTTAGATGGGATATAAGGTAATGAGGGTGGTGAGGCCCTGGCACAGGCTGCTGCTGTGGCTGCCCCATCCCTGGAAATGTTTGAGGCCAGGTTGGACAGGGCTTGGAGCAACCTGGGATAGTGGAAGGTGTCCCTGCCCATGGCAGGAGAGTTAAAACAGGGTGATTTTTAAGATCCCTTCCAAGGAAAACCATTTTATGCCATTCCCAGAGAACACAGAACAGGATCAAACCCTGAAAACAGCACAACCCTGAGTGGATCCATCTCCATTTTGACATCTGAAATACAGGAATAATTGGACTTTTCTTCGACTCAAGTGTTAGAAGGGCACTGCTTTTAAAGCCAGAAACATCCACCAGCCATAAACAAGATAATGGCATCAATAACCCAGCCCCAAGCCGTGCAATTGATTCTCCACGGATAATGCATCCAGCGGGAAATGGACCCGAGTGACACCAAGTCTGATGGGAAGATTGACAGCTCTGAGGCGTAGAAATGTTGACCTAAAGGGACTTTTGGTAGCTTTATCTGAGTTCTGTGTGGCAGGAATGATATTGGTGTTCAGCATCAAATATTCAGCCAGGATCTGGAGGCAAGGAAGGCTCATTTTTCCCCTTCCCTACATATTTAAATTAATAGGTGCTAATAAACCCTCTAGAAATTCTGGATGTAAAATAATAATGATATCCCCTCCCTGCCCAAAATAAGATTTTCCCATCCCCTCTCCCCTTCTCAATTTTTCCAGCTCCTTCTGCCAAACTTTCACCCTTCATCGCGAGAGGAGCTAAAAAAAATAAAATAAATGTTCTCAGCCAAAAAATGCTGCACTCTGGCTTTCAAACCCGTTGTCCCCCAGGTGGGAAATGACAGCGAGCAGAGCTGGTAAACAGAAAATAGCAGAGCAACTCCCACTCTCTGAAGCTGCTGCCTCTCCCTCCAAAGGCACACGGGGATGGATGAGTCAGAGCTAAAAGCATCTCTCTCCCCGTGGGGCCGGGGCTGTGCCTGGCCCACCTGCCTTCCCCCGCATCGGAGGTGGCTGATGCAGCCCCCTGGGCACTGCCTGTGAGTCACAAATGTCCCCAGGGAGGCAGGTAAAGCCACCTGCAGCTCCTGCTCATCTGACATTTCCAAGGTGTTTTATCCCAGCGTGGTTACACAGGGGTGAGGCTGGGGGAGAAGCCTCCATCAGTCTCCTCGTGGCTCTTGGGATGTCTGTGGTGCCGAATTTTTTTGGGGGGATGGTTGAAAATTGGAGCCACCTGAGGTTTTCAGGAGGGTGGTCAGACCTCCTGCCACATCAACAGCTTTTCCCTATGGAAAAAAATTCCTTCAGGATCAATGAACAGCCCAAGAGCTGCGTGAGGGGGATTCCAGGGATTTAGCCACAGACCTGTGTCCCTGAGGATGATTATGCAAATGAGCGTAATTAAATCTGTGGATAATCTTTGTCCTTCACAATTGTTCCCTGGATTTTTTTTGTGCCTTCTTTAATCCCTCTGTCTCTGGCTGAGAGCTGCCCCCATTGAAATGTCCTGGTGCTGGTGGAAAAGGGTGGGTTTTGTATTTCTTAGGATTTCAAAACCTCACCCCTTCCCTAAAAAATGGAGAATGCTTGAACTGAGGGTTCCCACTTAAAGGAAGACAAGTCTAAATACAAGGTTATGAAGCAAAGGGCTTATTTTTTACTTAATATAGAGGAAATTGAGGGGGAAACCATGTTTGATCCTCAGTGAATTGTTTAATTATTTCAGCACCAAACCTTGTATTTCTCTTAGTAAAGGATTTTAATTTAATCGCATAATCATGGAATGGTTTAGTTTGGAAGGGACCTGGAAGATCATCCAGTTCCAGCTCCTGCCATGGGCAGGGACACCTTCCACAATCCCAGGTTGCTCCAAGCTCCATCCAGTCTGGCCTGGAGCACTTCCAGGGATGGATGGCCACAGCTTCCCTGGGAATTCCATACCAGGGCCTCACCACCCCCCTAGGGAGGAATTCTTTCCTAATACCTAATCTAATCTAGCCTCCTTTAGAGGTTTGGGGTTGTGGTTTTTGTTGTTGTTGTTGTTTTGAATTTTTTTTTTGTTTTTGAGGGGTTTTTTTTGCATCAAATTAAGGGTGAAATTTAGTGATAGTCCAAGTAAAGCTTCTCCTGATGAAGATAGAGGGAAGATAAATCACCTCTAAAAACTCCCAGCAGCTGATATAATACGCATTTATTAGGCTTTAGATTTATTCCAAACATATAACTGTGATCAGCAAGCAACAGCCAGAGGGAAAAGAGGAAAAAAATGGAAAAAAAGAGATGTTGTTGGAAAGTTCTAAAGACAAGCAAACTCTGTGTTTGCTGAGTCTTCCCCCATCTGCTGCATTTCACTCTGTTCTCACAGTCTTGAGTAACAGACCCCAAGTAATTGCACAGTTTTGCCTGCAAATCCACAGCCTGGTTATTTTTAACCAACCTTTTTTTTTTTTCTCCAGAATCTCTCCAGGATGTAGAAAGACCATAATTTTCTCACCTTCCCAATGCAAGCAGAAGTTGTTGTGTCCATTAGGACAGGCCAGGGAATGTGGACAGCAGCAGTTGACATCTCCAGTGGGTGGTGAAGCCTAGGAGTGAAACCTGGACCATTTTTTGGGAGGTTCCAGGACACACCCTCATCAAGATGGTGTTTTTGGAGCCCTGGGTATGACCCACCACAGTTAGGGAGGATCTTGTGGATTCTGGGGTATTGTCCTTTCCTTCTGGGTCATGTGGGCAGTGAGAGTTCACTGCCCCCTTCCCTTGGTTCCAGGAACACAAAAATAACAGCAATAGGTTCAGAATTGTTTGGATTGGAAGGAACCTGAAAAATCCTCTCATTCCAGCCCCCTGCCAAGGGCAGGGACACCTTCCACTAAACCAGCTTGCTCCAAACCCTATCCAGCCCGGCCCTGAGCACTTCCAGGGATGTGGAATCCAATCTCCTGATGATTCAACCTCTGAGAAGGAGTTTCATCTTTACTCCCTAAGATGGAATGGTACAGGCTGGTAACTGATAACACATAAGGATTAAAAACCCTCCAACTTCTGTTAATTAAATTACTTTCAGAAATGCCAGCCAAGTATTGTATGTAGAGAGGGCTATAGATACCCAGGCTTAGAGGCAGATATACATTCTTAAAATAAAATTATTCTTTCCACGAAATAGCACAAATATCTGTAGAACTGTGGGCCAGCCTTGCCAATAAATGATATTTTCCCAGCAGCTGTAGGAGTCTATATTGCTGGCAGGATTCTGTCATGCAGGACATGCCAGGATGTCTCCCTGTCTCACTGACAATGTGAAAACTAATGGGGATAAAATCCCCACGCAGCTGCTGGGCTTCCCCCAGCAGGAGACACAGCCCACACGTGGGGTGGGTGGCTGTTTGCAGTGCTGGTCACAGCAAAAATCTTTGTTTTGTCAGGGCCACCTTCCTGCTGGGTGAGTGACAAGTGTCTCGTTCTGCAGCCCCAAGTCTGGCAGACACCATCACTGCCAGGGCTGTCTGATGGAACCCAGGGTTTTAGGACAAGGAAAAGAAGAGTTGAGTCTGTAAAACTCAGAGCTGAGTGAGAATTTAGAGCAAGGTGAGCAGCTCACACCTAAACGTTTTTTTTTTATTATTTTTTCCAGCTTGTTCTGGGGCAAGAACATTGCAGGGTCAGGATGTGGAGGAGTCACCATCCCTGGAGGTGTCCAAGAAATGCTTGGATGTGCTGGGTGACAGGGTGGGGATTAGCCAAAGGTTGAGCTCAATAACCTTCAAGGTTTTTTTCCAACTTTAAAGATCCTGGTTAATTCCCAGCATGCAAACAACCTGAACCTTTTCCATCTGTGCACTGGAAAAGGTTCTAATGCTAGAGGAATACTCCAATTCTAGAGAAATTAATCTGATTCCTTCAGAGGAATGGAGCACTGCTCCTATGAGGAAAAGCTGACAGAGTTGGGGTTATTTAGCATGGAAAAAGAAGGATCTGGGAAAAACTTATTGGAGCCTTTGAAACCTTTCAATATTTAAAGGGAATTTATAAGAAAGATGGAAACAGAGTTTTTAGCAGAGTATACAGTGGCTGGACAAGGGGTGATGGTTTTAAACTGAAAGAGAGATTTAAGATCTCTAAGGAAGAAATCTTTTGTGGCAGGACTGGTTAAACACCAGATGAGGTTATCCAGAGAAATTTCCATCCCAGGAAACATTCAAGGTCAGGTTTGATGGGGCTCTGAGCAACGTGATCTGGTTGAAGATGTCCCTGATCATTGCAGGAGGTTGGACTAGAAGACCAGGAGTTCATTTAAAGTTCATTTCCAACCCAAACCATTCCATGACTGGGGGACTGAATGTGACCAGCTCAGATGGAGCTCTCTGAAACGAGAGGAGGTGGATCCCAACCCAAATTCCTCCAAGTTAGTAATTCCAGGGACACAGTCCATCCTGAATTGCATTGGATTGCCAAGAAAGCAGCCAAGTCAAGGTTCTCCCTAAAGATAGAAAAGTGCCCCCGCTCCCCATTTCTTTCACAGGACCAGGCATTTTTGCTGTTAAGATTTTTGGGTTGCTGCAAACTGAGGCAGGACTGAGGTGGGTTAAATCCTACCTGGCCTAAGAACTTCCAGCTGGATGCCACAATCCCCCACAGGTCCAAACTGCTGAAAACTCCTGTGCAGAGGGTAAAGCCTGCAGTGTCCCATCATTCTGGTGGGTTTGGTAGCTTGGCTATAAAATTAAGGATATGAAATGCCTGATGTGACCCTTTGCCCATGGACATCTTTGTTTTCCTTGTCTGCCACAGTCCAGCCCAGACACTGTGCTGGATGTACAGCTCTAAAACAAGATAATAAATAATAAAATCTCTGAAAATGAATTCTTTACTGAATAAGAAACATTCTGAATTTATAGATCGTAATGCAACTAATAAAAACAACAACAATAATAAAAAAATAATAAGAGTCATATCTTTGTTGATGGCACCTTGAATCACACTTCTGCTTTTGTTCCTGGGTCTTTCCCATCTCTCTACCCAACCCAGGTCCTGATTTCTCCTAGGTTTTTTTCCTTCCTCATGGAATTCCCTGTCCCATCCCAAGTATGGGGTTGGTGGGAATCCTCAGGCACAAGGAGACATTGTGCTGTGCCTCAGCCCATCCACAATGGATGAATTCTTGTCCATGATTTGGGTGCCCAACTCCAAGTGCTTCTGGAAATAACTAAAAGACACCTTCACCCCACCTTCTCAGGGTGCCCAGCTCCATCCAGGCAGGTGCCAGCAAACTGAAAGAGGAGAGACTGAAATCAGATTTTAGGAGGAAGTTCTGTACTCAGAGGGTGGGGATGCCCTGGTTGCCCAGTGAAGCTGTGACTGCCTCTTCCCTGGAAGCATCCAAGGCCAGGTTGGATGGGGCTTGGAGCAGCCTGGTTGGAGCAAGATGGTCTTGAAGGTGCCTTTGAACCCAAACCATTCCATGATTCTATTCTATGATTCCATGATAAATAATTGCCTTCCTTCCCTATAAACTTGCCTGGAAAAGTCCAGATATATTTCAGGACACCAAAATCATGGAGAAATGATCCTGTCTCTGGAGAAGTCCTCTCTGTCCAGAGGACACATCACAAAACAGAAAATAGCAATAGTCATTATTTCTCTAAGGGATGCATTCCAGGGATTTAAAAAGGAAGAAATCTAAAGATTTCAAAGGCAACTTGAAGGCTGTTTTTTGTAGGGATGGTTTGGGAAAGGGGCAGTGGATTTAGTCCATTCTGTTTAATTTAATCAACCACTAATTAGGATGACAGGATCGTTATTAAATCTGGAATTGGGGATAATTTGCATTTAGAAGCAACTCCAAATGCCCCTTTTTTGGCATCAGCTCATTTGACACAGGGAGAGCAAAGGCGACATTTAATCAGAGTTCTTGTGCAAAAATCACAGACCTTCTGGAACTGACTAAAAACAGAGCTTTGATCGGAGATTTTCATCTCTCATTACAATTTAACATGGTAAGAAATTTAACTAAGGCATATTTAAATGGTAATTAAGAGTGTTATGGGTTTTTAAATTGATAATATAGCAGCTCTGAAAGTCTCAATATTATGTGCCAGACACATTGATGTGAGGTCACAGTTCTGAGGAGCATTTGGTCGGCCCTGAGTCACTCTTGCCACTAAAAGTTTCCACTAAACCTAAATTCTCATGTTAAAAACAGATGAAAAATGCCTGTTTTGTAAATTCAAAATTATTCCAGACTTTGTCTTAGTTTCATAAATTAGTCAGTCTCAGACAGACAAACAAAAAACAGCAGGAAGCAGAAAATGTGTAGGAGATGCAGCCTCTCATTTAAGAAATATTTTGATTTTCTGATTGGAAATGACATTTATTCCATCAGAAGTAGTTTTGAACATAAATCAAAATCTGGGCACTGAAGCAAAACATTCCCTTCTACTGAAAGCATTATCAACTTTCCCGTTTACCAGAGGAAAACAGTGTTTGATCAGACTCTATGCAAAATAGGCTACTAGGCCTTTTCTTTCTGCTGCAGGCCATAAGGAAAATAATAAATCCATTTTCCACACGATCTCCTGTTAAGGGGGTTCATTTCTGAGTTGGAAAATGTGTTTATCAGAAATGAAGATGCAGGATCTGAAGGGACTTCATGATACTTTATAAATTTGATAAAATTTCCCACTTCCAGAAAGTATTTGGAAGCCTATTTCTCCCTGGAACATCAATATTCAGAATGGTTAGAAATTCCTCTCAGTATTCCACACACAATCCTTAATAAATTGGTCAGCCAGAAAGGTGTGAAAGCTGCAGAAAATATCATAGCAAGCCAACAGGTTATGAAGACATAATTTTAAAATAACACTGGGCTGCCCCACTTTCCCAGCAAAGTTCCTCAGTATGTGCATAATTCCCAAAGTTGTGCCCTGCCGAGACAAAATTCCCACTTGAGATTTATGGAGTGGAGCTCGAGGTGCTGGGGGAACTGGGATTTTCTCCCTTCCAAAAGGGGATTTACAGGCATGTGCACACCTCTATTTCTACCTCACTGCTAAGTAGAGCACCAGCCATCCCCACACGAGGGGGAAAACACATCCACAGTTCCAGGAAAAGTAGGGAATGTCAGAGTGTCTGTTCAGGAGGTGAGAAAGGTGCTGTTTGCATATCAAAACACATGTGAAAACAGCTAAGAATAGGTATATCCACTGCAGAAATGGAGAGCAGATTCCTGAGGGCTGCCCAGATTGGTTTGTGGGGAAGAATATTTTTTTTTCTTTCCCCACCTTGGGTAATAGGATTTTATAGCCAAAAAGGGCAACTTCTGCTCTATGCTGCAGATCAGGAAATCAAATTTGTGAGCTACAAAACAATGGAAAAATAATCTTTTTGTACTCAGTGGTGCCTGGCACATTCAGCTTCACCCTGAGGGTTTTATTTGATACTGGTCTGGTCTCTTGTTTCAGGTCCAATAAATAACAAGTGAGATGTGACTCTATTTTCCAGAGCAGTTTTCATCTAAATGAAGCCTAAATCTGAGAGACTAAATTTATGAAGGTGTTTGTCCCTTCTGTCTTGTTTACATGGCTTTCCTATTCCTGGAAAAATCAGTCTAAGCTGATTTTAAGAATTCCATTGAAAGAGACTGAAATTCTTGGGAAATCTACACCACCATGTGACTCATCTCAGCATTTGGAAGTTTCTTCACAACTTTCTTCTGGAGGGCAAACTTGTGGCTTCTTGTGCTACTTTCCATAGTCACAGAATTGTGGAATTGTTTGGACTGGAAGGGACCTGAAAGATTATGGAATTCCAAACCCCTGCCATGGGCAGGGACACCTTCCACTATCCCAGATTGGTCCAAGCCCCATCCAACCTGGCCTTGGACACTTCCAGGGATCCAGGAGCAGCCACAGCTTTTTCTGGAAAACCTGGGCCAGGGTCTCACCACCAGCACAGGGAAGAATTCCTTCCCATCTATCCCTGCCCTCTGTCAATTAAAAGCCATTCCCTGTGTCCTGCCCCTCCATCCCTTGTCCCAAGTCCCTCTCCAGCTCTCCTGGAGCCCTTTCAGGCACTGGAAGGGTCTCTGAAGTTTCCCTGGATCCTTCCCTTCTCNATTATGGAATTCCAAACCCCTGCCATGGGCAGGGTCACCTTCCACTATCCCAGATTGGTCCAAGCCCCATCCAACCTGGCCTTGGACACTTCCAGGGATCCAGGGGCAGCCACAGCTTTTTCTGGAAAACCTGGGCCAGGGTCTCACCACCAGCACAGGGAAGAATTCCTTCCCATCTATCCCTGCCCTCTGTCAATTAAAAGCCATTCCCTGTGTCCTGCCCCTCCATCCCTTGTCCCAAGTCCCTCTCCAGCTCTCCTGGAGCCCTTTCAGGCACTGGAAGGGTCTCTGAAGTTTCCCTGGATCCTTCCCTTCTCCAGGCTGGACATTCCCATCTCTCCCAGCCTGGCTCCAGCCCCTGGAACATGTCCAGGACCTCCTCTGGTCTCACTCCAGCAGCTCCATNCAGCCACAGCTTTTTCTGGAAAACCTGGGCCAGGGTCTCACCACCAGCACAGGGAAGAATTCCTTCCCATCTATCCCTGCCCTCTGTCAATTAAAAGCCATTCCCTGTGTCCTGCCCCTCCATCCCTTGTCCCAAGTCCCTCTCCAGCTCTCCTGGAGCCCTTTCAGGCACTGGAAGGGTCTCTGAAGTTTCCCTGGATCCTTCCCTTCTCCAGGCTGGACATTCCCATCTCTCCCAGCCTGGCTCCAGCCCCTGGAACATGTCCAGGACCTCCTCTGGTCTCACTCCAGCAGCTCCATGTCCTTCTCATGTCAGGGTCCCAGAGATGGAGACAGTGTTCCAGGTGGGGTCCCTCAATCTTCTGATCACAGATCATAGGTCTGGAAATAAACTCATCTCTTCCATTTTTCCCATTCCAGGGTTCAGTAATTCTCATTCAGTTGATGCTGACATGGAACAGAGACTAAACAGAGCAGAATGGAATAAATAGGTATTTATTGAAAGCAGTGCAAAAGCCTGGCCAGGGCTACACCCAAATTAAATCCAAGATGGATCCTGGTCACGAGTCTTTACATTTTTATAAGTTTTGGTTCATCTACATATTGGGGTCAATTATCCAACCACAGCTTCAGGTTATGAAGTTTTAACCCCTTGGCTTGCCCCCTTCCCTTGTTTTCTTTTTGGGTACCAGTTGTCCTTGATTCTCCAGCTGGGAAGGGATTGTTTTGTCTGACTACCCTGAGAAAAGAACTTACTAACACCTAATATGAAGTCTCAGAGTAACACACTGAGCAGCAGAGAATCTGAAAAATATAAAAGCTAAAACCCAAGGCATCACAGTGAAGAGAATTTTGGAACCATGAATGCCACAGTCCCTCTACATCCAAATTCAAGTTCCAAACCTGACAAACTCTCTGGTGTTATGGACTAGAGCACACTGAGCTCTGTGCTCCTAAGGGAGCCAAGATAAAATTTCAGCCCTTGGCCAAATCCTGAAGGGAGATGGGAGAGGACAACATTTAAAATCTTTAAATTAAACCTGATTTATGTCTCTGTCTGTATTTGCCAGCAAACTTAGGGAGGAACTTCTGGTGAAGACTGGAAATTTGGAAAATTTGGAAAAATGGCCGTATAGGGAAATGTGTTAAGACAGGGTTCAAAGTAAAATCAGAGAATCAAAGAATCCGAGAATGGTTTGGTTTGGAAAGGACCTGAAAGATCTTCCAGTTCCAACCTCTGCCATGGGCAGGGACATCTTCTACTAGGCCACATCCAACCCCTTGAACACTTCCAGGGGTGGAACCACAAATACTCCTGCAATCTGTAGTGCAACTCTCTCTTTTCAAAGCTTGGAATAAATGCATATTTTCTTGTGTGCAAACAGTGGGATGGTCACCACAAATTAGGCTGACCTTCCTAAGCCACAAACTTACCAGAAACAATGTTCTGGAAATTTATTCCAGCCAGTATCCCCAATTTAGTCAGAACAGAGACCATCCAGAGCTAAAAAAGAAAAAAAGAAAGAAAAGCAAAATATGAGCTGTCTAGCAGCGAAGTCAGTGCCAATGCACAATGCACAATTCAATTTTCAGGACTGCACTAAAACACCAAAAGCTGCTGCCTGTAACACTCAAAGAGCTGTTGTTTTAACTTTCCACTTGCATCAGTGTCTGGTACCTTTTAAGATGACAGCTTATTTGTAACTTATTCAACCTGATGCCTCCTGAGCAATGAAATGTGCCCCTGGGACTTTTTTTTTTTTCCTTTTCCTCTCCGTCTCGCATTTTACATCCCTCATACATTTCAACAAGTTCATAATAACTTTGCTTTGCCTCACTACTCTGATTGCTCCCATCCCCGGGTTATTTACCAAGTGGAGGTGCTGCTGCAGAAAGGACAAACAGATTAAGGAGCTCAGCACTCTGCTGTGCCAATAAGAAAATTGCATCTCTCTCTGCACATGGAGAAGAAGCAGGGCTGGAAGTGGCACAGCAGTCAACCTTCACTCTGACTTCTGGATTGTGGGGACAAGGAAGCAGAAAATAACCCCTTTCCCCTGAATTTTCAGAGAACATTGCAGTGTTCTGGCTGCAGAGAACATGTCACGGAAATAACAGTGTATTTATATCTCTTATATTTTATTAGGCAGGATGGGGGAGCCACTGTTTGAGAAAACTTCCTAAACACACATTTGGGCTGATGAAATGGAGCTGTAAATTGCTTTATTTAGGAGAAGGGCAGTAACATGTGGAGGCACCAAAATTCTCCCATCATCTGTGAACTCTAGGTTTGCAGTGAAAATCCATTGGCTGAGTGTTGCACTATTCCCAGTGCTCCTGGATTAGTGCATGTCATTAGGGCAGTAAATATCCAATAGATTTAACCTGTAAACATTTATAGAATCCTGGAAGGGTTTGGCTTGGAAGGGATCTTCAAGATCATGTCATTCCAACATTCTGCCACCTTCTTTCCTAGACCAGGTTACACCACTTAAATTTTTACCAACAGAGGCCACAGGTGTTGCAATGAAATACTGGAGAATTTCGGCAGCATGGAGGTTGATATTCCAACTCCTTAGAAAAATTTAAAGAGTTTTAGAAGCTGTTTTGGGATTTAATTTCTGTCAAAACATTTTCAAAACCTGGAGACCTTCCCAAGGAATGAGGGCCTGTGGATATTTCATCAAGTCCTTGTGGGCTTCTTCCAACTCAGGATATTCTGTGATTCTATGTGGTAAATGCTGGACTGTAAAATCTGATCCTCAACAAGCAAAATCCCTGTTAGCTCAGAAGTTCACCAAAATAGAAAATTCAAAGTTAAAAATATCTCTCCAGCATCAGCTGACTTTGTTTCATGGAAAGTAGGGCTCATCAAAGAAATCTGTTACTTGTTCAAGGAGATTTCCTGTCTGGCTGATAAAGAAAGTCCTGATGATAAAACTTACTTTGGTTCCACTGGATTGTAACCAGGTGCCTTCAGGACTGAAGCTGCTGCCAAATAAATGAACAAAAAGACACATCATACATCAATTAAAACCCATCTCAGTCAGTAAATTCTAATTTGAACGGGGAGGGAAGAATTTGCAGTGATTTTTATCTTCATTGCAATCACCTTAAGAGAAAATTCTGAACAAATTTTGTTCAGTATTTTCTTCACAAGGGAAAATGGGTTGAAAGAGAATAGGTTTAGATGGGATTTGGGGAAGAAATTCCTTACTCTGAAGGTGGTGAGGCCCTGGCAAAGGTTTTCCAGAGAATCTGTGGCTGCCCCTGGATCCCTGGAATTGTCCAAGGCCAGGTTGGATGGGGCTTGGAGCAGCCTGGGATAGTGGAAGGCATCCCTGCCCATGGCAGGGGGGTGGAACTGGGTGATATAAGGGACCTTCCAACCCAAAAAATTGTATGATTCCATGATCTGCTATAAATTTGAAGGTGCAAAATCACATCAGCTCATTCAAGTGGATAAGGAACAGCATTCTTGTGTAGTTTTTCAGTGTTTAGCACAGTATCTCAGATAGCAAGGAGGACAAACTTTATAATTTTAAGTTATGCAAAAGAAAGTTGCATTAATCAAGGTGTTGGCAACTTAATTTAGTTGAATTTAGTCTTGAAATAAGATAGTATTTCCAAAAAGTGGAAATAATTATATTCACTGGGAGTTTAAAAGGGGACATAGTGGACTGAGTATTCCCTAGAATCTCTGAGACAGAAATAGACAGCAGAGTTCACTGAAAATCAGGATTTACCATTTGTTGGTCCTTTGGAAAGAGATCTTCTAAATGAGGAAAAAAAGCAAAAATCATCCATATTTCCATGAAACTAGAAGCTCCCAGATGTTGCTCAGTAAATTGACTGCTCCTGTACACTTCATTACAGCTGGCAATTAGCAAGCCCATTTAAATGCTGGCTAATGAGAATGCTAATTGCAGTGAGCAGCTGCAGGTGGCTCCTGGCACTCCCAGTTCTGGAGCAGATCCTCCATCTCACTGCCCAAGGCTGGGAAATATCCATCTTCCCAAATCCCCAGCTCTGGAACAGCCCTATCAGAGCTGGAGAGGGCACAATGGATAAAACACCCAGCTCGGGATAAATCCAGCAAAGGATCAGCATAATGTGAGGAAAACTGTTAGAACTCAGAAACCTGGGAGTTTTGAACTTTCTGTGCTTTCTGACCCCCTGGAGAACACTGCTTTTGACTTGAGGCCTTGGAGAAGGCTTCCAAATTTGAGTGATGGAGTTGGAAATATGGGTGTGTAGTTAAATAGAAATGTGTAAATTTCACATGGTGAAGGGTTTTGAATTTGAAGGTTTTAGAATACAGTAATAGGTATGGGACGTGATGGAGGCTTTGGGGTGTTGTCTCTTGTTGTAGTCTTCCTTCTTTTTCATGGTATCATGTAGCAGTTTCTGGTTGGACAGTTAGTGCTGCACTGCAGGTCACAGGAGTTTGGTTATTGGGTTAAAAGTATAAATAATATAGATGTTAGTTCTTTATTGGACTGTTTAGCTTTAGGAGACCTTGTAACTAGCTAAATCCACCTCCATTTTGCTGGCTTTTAGCTGGTAGCTAGAAGTGTTGTAGAACTCTCTGTACTTTAGATAAGATTTAATAAACAACCAAGACCGATCACAAGAAAATTTGTCTCCTTTGTGTTTTTAATCCTGACTCTGAGTGAAGACAGAAGTAAATGGAGACAAGTCACTAATTAAGTGGTGCAGTTACCCCGTTTACAGAAAACTGTTGCTAGCTTTGGGAAACACAGCTCTGGACTTGATTAAAGTTCATGGAATCCCAGCACTGGGCACTGGTGAGGCACCTCCAACTCTGGGGTCAGTTTGGAGCCCTCATGACAAGAAGGGCAATGAAGGGCTGGAGTGATCCAGAAAAGGGAACGGAGCTGGGAAGGGTCTGGAGCACCAGGAGCAGCTGAGGGAGCTGGAAAGGGGCTCAGCCTGGAGAAAAGGAGGCTCAGGGGGGACCTTCTGCATCTCTACAATTCCCTGAAAAGAGATGGGGGTGGTGAGGGTCAACCTCTTCTCCTGAGCAACAAGAGATGAGAAAAGGGGAAACAGCCTTAAGCTGCACCAGGGTAGGGTCAGGTTGGATATTTGGAAAAATGTCTCCACTGAAAGGGTGGCTAAACATTGGAACAGGCTGCCCAGGGAAAGGGTGGAGTCACCATCCTGGGAAGTGCTCAAAAAACCAGGCTGAAATGGCACTTTTTGGTGTGGTTCAGTAGATGTGGTGGAAATTCAGCTGGAGGTTGGGCTTGATGATCTTGGAGGTCTTTTACAAACTCAGTGATTCTGTGAATCTGAAGAAAATTTTAAATAAAATCTTCCATTCAAAGGTTCTGTCATTTTCATGTGTTTTTGTGGTAAAAGCAACACAATGGGAGCAGTAGGGTTAATTCTGGGAGGAGGGAAATAATAATTCCGTGGGTGCCTGTGGCCCTGGTGTTCCTTTGAGAGGGGAACTCAGCCATGGAGTGGCTGGATTGCAAAGCCAGTTGGATTTTCAGGGATTTTCTTCCCAAAACTTTCATACCTGTGGCTTGCAGCAATGGAAGATCAGCCTTCATCCCCATTCTCCCCGTGTGACAAATTCCTGTCACTGTGGCAGCATTGGGAACCCAAAGCACAGATAAACCACTGTAGCTTTGGATGTTAATTCCAACAGAACCTTCCAGCATTGAAAGTTCAGCATCATTATTAATACAAAAACCTTTGAGTGCAGCACTCCACCCCCAGCCCTGCACTCCACACAATTCAACTTACTTTACTTTTATTTCATCTAATTACAAAGCATTACTCACGAGAATGACGGATTTTATTACTCACTATTATACAATTTCTGTGTTCTCCAATCCTAACAAAAAGAAAGTACAGAAAAAGAAGTTATTTGAGGAAAAAAAAGAATGCAAAGACTCCCCTTAATAACAAATGACTTAATTTTAAGAAATAATTTTGATGCCAAGACACAACTTTTGCTGAATTTGCCAGTTTGAACCAAACTCTTCCCATGTTTGACATCTAATAAATGCCACATGAAGTAATTCTGTAGTGAGCTTCAAATTTGTCACTCTCGTGACTAATTCCTTTTAATTATACTTAGCAATATATAAGAAAAAAAATGTCATTATTTAAAGTGAAATCAGTGATGTATTGATTGGATAACAACTTAACAGCATAAGTAGTTTGTTAGAAAATTATTCAAGTGAGCATATTTTTAATTTCAGAGCATTTCTTTACACTCTCCTGGGTCCCACTGTGCCTAACAGCAATATCCTTCCTGATTTTCCTTACATCCCACACTCACAGGTGCATAATGCTTTAGGGAATTCTGCTCATAAACACGGTCATTTCAAGCCTATGAATTAAAATTATTAAGTATTCTGATAAAAAAAAAGGCATTTTGAAGACATCCAGAAGAGAAACAGCCGCCTTATTTCAATTATTTTGACCGCAGTTGATACGTGGCTGTAAAAGCAAAGGCAAAAACAATGGAGATTTATCCCCAGATATTTGAGGAAATAAAATGTGAGAAGGCAGATTGTTGGCATCACCTCTCAGCCATACATCCAGGACATCACTCAGGATCATCCTGCACCACTTCCCAAAATTTGAACTAGTTTGTAAGATTTCTTTTTGCTTGGATGGAAATGTCTGAAGTGCTCCTCTCTGGGAGTTGAGATGAACCTTTGTGCAGCTCTCTTCAGAATTCTACTCTTTTTTTAAGAGTTGCTTTCAGCATAAATTAATTGCCCAAAATTGTGTCATCTTAACCCAGATGTTTTTAAAGCATCACTGGAGTTTATTCCTTAGCATCACCATGGTCATGGAATTATCTGCAGTGATGAAGGGTTGTTATTGTATGTTTATTCATGTTTCCTTGAAAATTCTGTCTCTGAAATTTCCTCCTTTTGTTCTGTTTTTTATACAGAAGGAAATGAAATTTTTCTGAATTATTTAAGATGGGCTGAGGAAAACATCAGATCCTGAAAAGTCAGTCCAGGTTTAAGCCATCCTTCAACTCCTACAGTGCACAGGTCCTTCCCAGGCAGAGCAGCCTTGAGGGAGGGCTGCTGACTCTGGGATCTTTCAAGTAATTCCCAATATTTGTTTGCAAGCAGTTACTCCACCCTAAGCAGTTTGGATTTTCAGAGAACTCTTTTGGAAGAGGGGTAGGAAATCAAACTAGGTTGGAAATTCAGTCTTAGATTTCTTCTCCTTTCTTTAATCCAAAAGTGCTGCAAAACAATTAAGTTAGTCCTATTCATTAGTCTTATGCTAATGAACATCATGGTTAACATCTGAGTGATCTCCCAAATTACTTAGGAAAGCAGTGCTCTTACACTTATGTCCTTTCACAGGGGTTATTTATATTAATTAGTTGATTTACAGTAATTAAATAGTTGATTCACTGAAAGAAATAGTTGATTTACAGTAATTAATGAAGAATCCAGGAGAGCAGGGATAGACCTGAGACCTGGGGCAGAACAGAAGTTTGAGACTGGAATTCTTTTTGGGCTGAAACTTGGAATTTCTCAGTGGCAGTTCCACAACATGAAAGCTCACAATGCACAAATAACGAGGAATTACTAAACCTGTAGGATTTATTATGGAACTAATGTGAGGAAAGCTTAGGAATATCAGAAACACTGAGACCACCAAAGCAGCTGGATATGCTGAGTTCCAGTTCCTGACCAGAAGGAGGAAAGCCAGCTAACTTTAGCTGATTACCTTCTTGAGTTTTTAAGGAGTTGACTGGAAGTATTATTAAGATTTTCCAGTGTCATCCACCCATTTTATTGCACCCAGTCCATTCCTTTTTCCTTTTTTTTTTGTCATACAGTGGCAGTATCCTATGGAAACACCTGGTAAGGATGCTGTAGGAAGACAGAAAACATTGACTGTTTGTTTAGGCTTTGGAATCATCTTAAGGATTTGTTTATTTAATTCTGAAGTAGCTTGTTCCCATCTTGTCCCCTTGTCTAATAAATCCAGGGGACAAAGTCTGACTGTGACACTCAGGACTTTTTTAAAAGACATCAGTGCCTTCTGCAGAAACTCCTGTGGAGCAATTTTGGCAGAGTTGCCAATGTAATTTGGGCCTCCCCTACAGGATTCTCCAAGAGAAATGTTGTACAAGGTTAGGTGAATTGGTTAATCCATAAAGCTCATCAGATGGATTTCTTGCCATTCTACACAGAATTTCTAGTGATAATTACCACGTTCATGGTTCTTTCACTGACTGGAAAAAAAACCACAAAAAACAAAACCCAAAACTTGTTGGTTTATTTCTAGCTTGACTTGCAGAGTCCCTGGACATCAATTTACAACTCGTCTGTTTTGTTGCAGTAAAACAAAACCTTGGCAGAAACACCTCTCAGGAATTAATGAATTTATTGCATTCACCCATCTGCATCCTCTTTTTCTCTGTGGTGAATGGATCCTGGTTTCTGATCTGAAGGCTAAAAGACTGGAAATAGTTCTTAAATTATGAACTGCCTCGTAAAGAGTGTTCTGCTGAAGGCCAGCAGTCAGAGCATGAATATCCAGTCTGAGCAACCTGGTCTAGTGCATGGATCCCTGCCCATGGTGGGGGTGTTGGAATTAGATCATCTGTAAGGTCCCTTTCAACCAAGCCTTTCCATGATTCCATGATCTGTGTTCCTTCCAATTCATTGTTTCCTCTTTGGTTCCATCGAATCACAGGACAGTTTGGGTTGGATGGGATTTTAACGCCCCTGCCATGAGCAGAGACACTTTCCACTATCCCAGGTTGCTCCAAGCCCCATCCAACCTGACCTAGAACATTTCCAGGGATGGGGCAGCCACAGCTTCTCTGGGCAAACTGTGCCAGGGTCTCCCCACCTTCCCAGTGAAGAATTTCTGTCTAATATCCAATCTAACCCTACTCTCTTTCAGTTTGAAGCCATTCCCCCTTTTTCTGCCACTCCAGCCTTTGTAAAACATTTCTTCCTTCTTCCAGGTTCCCTTCAGGCACTGTAAGGACACAATTAGGTCACCCTGAAACCTTTTCATCTTCCAGGCAGAATAATCCCAATTCTCCCAGCCTTTCCTTGTGGCAGAGCTGCTCCATCCTCTGATCATCCTGGTGCCTCCTCTGGACTCACTCCAGCAGCTCCAGGTCCTTCCTGAGCTGGGGACCCTTCCTAGCTGCCCTTTTCAGCATCTCCTGGAGGTTCAGTGTTCCCACACACCCACAAAGAAGGGCTGACAGGGAGAAATTCCAGGTGAATTCTCCTCACTGAGGCCTTCTGAGAGTTCAGACTCATTCTCAAATGCTGAGTTCCAGTGACAAAAGTGGAATTAAGGTGCAATGTCTGTGTGTAAGTGGTGGTTTGGAATATTTAATGAGTTTACATTCAATTCACACCTCTACTTTAGGATGAGATAAAAAGAGGAATTTTCTTCATCAACAGTTCAAGTTCAGCTGCATCCTGAACCAGGTCCCACTTTGTGAGCTGATGCAACTCACAAATATAAATATTAATCATATTCATCACATTTCATTTTCTATCACACGTCCTTATCCTGAGGACAGTGTGACAAAACTTTCCTGAGGACAACATCAGCTCCTTTTATGAACAGGGAACAATCCCAGCTCCTGGAGAACAGGCTCAAGGTTTTTAACTCATTTGTGTTTTGCTAGAGGATTTTTTATTGTTTTGTTACTGTGGGCAACCAGCTGCTTCCCAGGGTGCTCCCAGGAAAAATGCCACGATGGGAACTTTCATTCCAGTGGTAAACAGCTATGCTGAGGTGTTCTGGAGATGCATGGCAAAGCTCTGGCATAGATTGGGATGAAGAAAAACAGCACTGAAGGGAAAAACAATGCTCCAGCAATGGCAGCCTTGTGAAAGAGTCCCTCTGCCTGCAGATTTGCATGGACCACATCGGGCTGGGTGTTATGTCAGTGACAGGAAAACAAATGCACAAATCCTTTTGAAAGCAAGTGAGTTTGATTTAAAATGCTGGGCTGGAATCATTGGAGACTGAGTTTCTCTTCGATGGAGATGTGGGGGATCAGCAAAGCTTCCCATGCAGAATCAATTCCCCATCTATTCCCTGCTCCCCTTTTTTTGCTGGTTCATTTCTCAGTGGAAGATCACACTGAGATTTTCATGGCTCACTGATGCTCTGATTTCTGTGAGGCACAAGGGAAAGATGTCGCTGGAAATAATAATAGTGGTGATTTGTTCCTCTAAACTCACAGACGAGTGGTCACCCCACAGTAAAAGTGGGATTTTGTCCACAATTAGGACATCTCCTTATCCATAATCTCCTCTTTTCACTCTCGTGCAATGGGATTTTTCACACTTGTAGGATTTATTTGATAAAATGCCAGAATGGTTTGGATTGGAAGGGAAGTGGAAGATCATCCAGTGCCATCCTCTATCATGGGCAGGGACACCTTCCACTATCCCAGATTGCTCCAAGCCCCATCCAGTCTGGCCTGGAGCACTTCCAGGGATGCAGGAGCAGCCACAGTTTCTCTGGGCACCCTGTGCCAGGGCCTCACCGCCCTCACAGGGAAGAATTTCTTCCTAATATCCAATTTAAATGTTCAAATTGTCTGGACATCCAAGGGCTTCCTTAGTCACAGGGTGACATTTCTGCTTTCTCCCAACTGAGGTTGCAGTTGTACTTGAATTTCTTTTTCTTAGCTAGAGCTGTGGAGTTATGTTTATTCATGTCAGTTCTGATTTTTTTTCTCTGTTTTCCTACTTTCTATGCCCCAACCCTTGGTTTCTTAAGCAATATAACTGGAAAATATCTCATGAGAGAGTGAATTTATTGATGGCAGACACTAAATCCACGTGAGAAGGAAATGCCACAACTTGAATAACAGCCAAAAAAAAAAAAGAATCAAACACGAAATCACATCCAAAAACCTGGAAAATAATTATATAAAGGGCTATATCCAATAAAATCTTCAAACAAACCACCCCTACCATCCAACACACAAGACCAATTAGCCAAACAGCAATTCATTAGCAGAGAGAAGTGAAAATATTCAGAAGTTTCATTCCTGGCATAGGGAGGCTGTGCAGGATGCAACACCGGCCAAGAGAAATATGAGATTTTATGTGGAAAAAGACAGCAGGAGATGAGGAAGCAGCTCCTCTGATGGATTTCCTGATTGCCCAGAAACCCCTCAGAATGTAAAGATTGGTATTTTTATTGTTTTAATGGATCTCATTTACAGAGCTGATGGGAGCCCAGGTTTCTTTGGATTAATTCTTTTTTTTTCTTTTAACTTTAGCTTATCTCTAATCCCCACCATCAATATCAATATATACAAGACCTCTTTCTACAACCTGGTCAATGACAAAAAAAAAGCCCAATGATGAATTTTAGGCAGCATTAAGGAATCTCAGTGATTCTCCAGTGAAATTTCTGTCTCCTGAAGTCTCAAGATCAGTGACTGAAGGCTAAATGGCACTTCAAGAGATGCTTTTCCAACCTGATTTCCTCAGGAAATGAAGTTTTTTGCACATGTGAGCAAAGATAGAAATTTCCATTTGCTCAGTTGTCACCTGCATCTATCATGGAGGCAAAATTTCAAAATTATATTGATTTCTTCCACTGTAAAAGTTGTTTTTGAGTGAGCACCACTCTCATTAGAGAACAGTGACCATCACAATCCTTTGTGTCTCTTCAAAACTGAACTGGAAATCACTGCAGTGGTGCTTATTGACCAAAATAAAATTAAAAACCAGCTGGAACACTGCAAAGAATATTTAAAATTATGAACATTTTCCATTTATTTTTGTATATTTAATCAAAGACTGTCAGTATGTCCAAGCATTTACAAATGAGGAAAATAAGTCAGATAAAACATATGGAAAAAGAAAGGTTTTCATCCCTATTTTAATGATAGGCAGCAAGGATGCAGAACTATTTTGTGATTTTTCCAAGGTTATGCACTGACAGTCAATGAAGAAAGAAGTAACTCTTGAAATTTCCTAACGACCAATATAAAAGCAGAATTTTTTTTCACTTCTGGATCTCATTTTCCATTGCAAATGGATTCATCTGAATGAATTACATCTCCAGCAAACATGTTCCCATAAAACACCAAAAAGTGGTTTGATATTTTGAAGAAATAGGTACCTTCAACAGCTTCTGAAAGAGGAGAGAGAAGGAAAAAAATAAATCCTTTTCCCTTCTCCTCGTTTCCATTTCTGTGGAGGTCTGAGCTGAAGACTCCAGGAGTTTCATGCTAAGAAGAAAAGCACAGCAGAGACAGCAGCAGAATTTCCTTTTTGTGTTCCAAAGGCACTGGAATTGAGCATTTTCTGTCCTCAGGGTTTATGGGGAATGGTTGTCCCAAGCAGCATCAGCTTCCAATGACACCAGTTCAAGCCCCAGGTCTGCTAACAATGCTTGGATTTGGGATTGAGCTCAGGGAAAAGTTGAATCATCATCCTGGAGGTGTTTAAAGGAGTATAGATGTGGGAACATGGGTTAGTGGTGGAGCTGGCAGGGCTAGGGAATGGTTGGATTCAATGATCTTGGAGGTCTTTCCCAAAATAAACAATTCCACGATTCTGTGATTCTCTACCCCAGCAGATCCCTTAGCTCAGCTGCCCAGTTTACCCCTGTTAGTCCCAGTTATCCTATGTGCAGCATGGCTAGTCCATGTCTCTAATAAATATTCCACCCAAAACACTCTGTCAGATAAGCTCTTATCAATTAAAAATGCCAATTTTCTATTTTTCAGCAGTAGCATTGCACTGGCAATGCTGGAGCAGGTCTGGAAGATGGAGTTTCCTCAGAGAGGAAGAAAGAAAAATCAAAATTATGCTGCTTTGCTTTTCAGCCTTTAGAACTGGAGCAGAGAACTGAAGAGGGAGACCTCAAGAATCAGGAGGGGAAAGGCAGCACCTCTGCATTGTGTTTGTGATCACCCACAAACTTTTGTGAGGGATTCCTTGTGTGCCAGGTGACTCAAACCAGCTTTAATACTCAGGAGATGTAGAATCCTAGAATGGTTGGAAGAAACCTTAAAGATCATTCAGTTCCAGCCCCTTTGCCATGGGCAGGGACACCTTCCACTATCCCAGGGTGCTCCAAGTCCCATCCAACCTGGCCTTGGACACTTCCAGGGATTCAGGCACAGCTTCTCTGGAAAACCTGTGCCAGGGCCTCCCCGCCCTCACAGGGAAGAATTTCTTCATAATATCCAACCTAAACCTTCTCTCAGTGGGAAGCCATTCCCCCTTTTCCTGTCATTCCAGACCCTTGGAGTGATTTCAAAGTGTCACAGCTGTTTCCCTGGCACTCAGTGATTCGCATCACGGGGACGTGGTACAAAAAAATGTAGAACACAAAGCTAAATTATTAATGATGCATTTAATGCTAAAGTGTCTCCTCAGCTTAATTAATTTCCCTGCTAAATGCCTCTCTGGATAATTCACAGAATCATGGAGTCTTTGAGGTTGGAAAAGACCCCCAAGACCATCAAGTCCAAGCTGTGCCTGATGCCCACCTTGTCACCAGCCCAGAGCACTGAGTGCCACCTTCATCATTCCTTGGAAACTTTCAGGGATGGGACTCCATCACCTCCCTGAGCATCCCATTCCAGTGCCTGACCACCCTTTCCCTGCAGAAATTCCTCCTAATGAAGAAATTCCTCCTGATTTCCAGTAGCTGCAATCCTTTCAGTCACTGTCAGATGGAGCTCGGGTGAAATAACATTAATGTTATTTCTCTCTTCACTCCAGCTTCGTTTCTATCTCAGCAACAAAATGAAAAGAATAAATAATTTAAAAATTAAAAATAAAAGTTTTAGATTCTTCTTTACTTTGGCCTCTTGGAGAACCTTTGCTTAAATCCAGGTTCAGCTATTCGGTATCACAGCATTGAGGTGACATAACCCTGCTGACAGACTTGTTTTTCCTCAGCATCTTCTGAGTGAAATATCTATTTTTTGTCTAACACATGTCTGGTTTTGGCTGCTTTTCTCCCTTCCAATTTCCTGTAGAGAAAAAAAAATAGAAAATGTAATTTTTTTTATGCCATTTTATCTTCTTCCAGATTTATAACAAGTCTTATTTTGTCAGCAAAGTATGAGAAGCAACCACATTCTGCAGATGGTGTAAATTGAGGAATGCCTCATAATTCCCCCTTCAATGTGTAAAATCTTCTCCAGAGCAGACTGTTCCACTCCCACTCCTGGATTTCAGGAGAGTTTAGTCTTTAGCATTACACTTGCTAATGGAAAACCACGGAATGAATTTTTTTCACCACAAAAAAAAAAGCAAATTCCATTAAAATGTAAACATTCAGATAAATCACACCCATTTCAGTGGCATTTTCAGTGTTGTTATGAGAAACATTCCAACCAGCAACTTAATGAAGAGGTTTGCAGCTTGTTTTGACTTTTAAAGAGATGAACATTTTCACTTCTCTTTGAGAGGTTGGATTTCTCACTTTTTATCTTCACACTTCCCATCTTTTTACTGTGGAAACACGAGAAAAAAGAAGTGGAATGAAAGTGATTTTCATGACGTTTTGCCAATGCTACTTCTTTCGGTTCCATTCATTTTTCAAGGGAAATAACAAGGGCTAATTTAGAAATTAAGACAAATTAATGGCCTAGCTTTGAACTAAAGCCCTCTGAAAAAGCTAAACTATCAGACACTTCAAAGAAAACCTTTCTCTGTTTGCTTTTTCTTTATGAAATCCAAACGAAACTAAACTTAAACTATTCATTATCACCTGACATGGTTTTACTGCCTCATATTCCATTTGTTCTTTCTTCCTCTTCCTGTGTTCTTCCTTAATAAATTATACAGCCAGCAGATAATTTCAATATCATTTTTCAGGTGGAAGATTTATTAAAATGCTCCTAATTTCAGTGAAACCTGTGGCTTGGAAGGAGAGGGAAGGAGAATAGAAGGTGTGAGGTGGGTCATTCCTTCACCCTGGTTTGCTATCAGAGGATTGATCCTCATCTCCAGGGATATTTTTTTCAGGAAACCAGCAGTGGGTTTGGTGCTGTTCAGGGAAAGAAATGAGAATTTGATGATCCTCATGGGTCCCTCCCAGCTCAGGCTATTCCATAATTTGGAGATTTTGTGTTTCTGATGAACATGATTCCAGCTGGGAAATATCACTGGAGGTTCCTTGCTCCACCTCAGGAGAGAAAGGCAATGGGGTTGTTGGAGTTTGGGATGTAATCTCCTCTCTACACCTGCACAAGGTGAGGCAGACAACACCCTACACTCAGATGAGGCTCTCTGGGGGTCCTTCATTTCCATAGAATGGTTTGGATTGAAAGGAACTTTGAAGACCATCCAATTCCATGCCCCTGCCATGGGCAGGGACACCTTCCACTATCCCAGGTTGTTCCAAGCCCTGTCCAGCCTGGCCTTGGACACTTCCAGGGATGGGGCAGCCACAGCTTCTCTGGGAAACCTGTGTCCAGTTTGCTGTCACAGGGAAGGATTTATCCCCAATATCCCCTCTATCCCTGCCCTCTGGCAGTGGGAATCCATTCCCTGTGTCCTGGTATTCCAGATCTTTGTCCAAGTCCCTCTCCAGCTCTCTTGGAGCCTCTTTAAGCACTGGAAGGAGCTCTAGTTCTCACTGGAGCCTTCTTTTCTCCAGGCTGAACAAATCAACTCTCTCTAATTATTAAAATAAAGGAGATTAGTGTGGGGAGCTGAGATCTGACATCAAGTGACAGTAATCTAGCTCTGTGCTCATTTCCCTGCCTTTCCAACTGTTCTGTAGCTTCCCTTCTGAAGACATTGCAGGAAGTTTATTCCGTCAGGGATTACCAGAGGTTTGCACTTCCAAAGCCTGTGCTTTCCAGCAAAACATGCAAACAAACCCACCTCTCCCTGACAACACACTCCTGTAATTACACCTTTCAGCAATTCCTTTGTTGTTTCATCCCTTCACTGAAGGCAAAGAGAAGCAAATCACCCTTTCCTCTCCCAGCCCTTCCTGCTCTCTGACTCACCACCAAGGAGAAGGTTTGGAATCAGGGTTTGGAATCGGGGTCCATCCCCCCAGAAATGGAGCTGGCACAGATGCAGGGTGCCTTTGGAAGTGAGGTGGGAGTGGGAGGCAGGTAATTGTTAAAATACAATTAGAGGGATGCTGCCAATTAGTAGGCACCCCACTCTGCCAGGAGCTGACGGTAGCAGAGGAGCAGGAAACGCTTTGGAGGGATGATGTAACAGGAGCTGTTGTTTCTACCTGTGTACCTCAACAGGTAATTAATCTGGTAATTAACAATCACCAGATAAATGATTCAGAAAGAGGAAATTAAGAGGGTGATGTAGCTTCACAATGGGAACTACGTCAGCTCTCAGCAGTTCACCTGCTCTGACAGAGCTCCAGAAATGGGTGCAGGTGAGAAGGGAAGGTTCTGGCAGCTCCTCCAGCCCTGCTAATTGTTGTAGAGAAGCCTGGAGCCACTACTTAGGCTTTTGGGTATAATTCTCCTCTTGGAGAGGGGTAAGGATTACATTAAGCAGTGTTAGGTCACCTCAGGAGGTGAGACCCCAGCCCAGGTTTTCCAGAAAAAAGTTGTGGCTGCTCCTGGAAGTGTCCAAGGCCAGGCTGGATGAGGCTTGGAGCAACCTGGGATAGTGGAAGGTGTCCCTGCCCATGGCAGGGGGGTGGAACTGGATGATTTTTAGATCCCTTCCAACCCAAACTGTTCTGGGATTCTGTGATTATTACATTACATGAGTTGTCCAGAGATTTCTTTCCAACTCTGCTTCCTGAATTATTGCAGATAGAACAGAGCAATTGATGCAGTTGAGGACTGAAACAAATTTGGCATGGAAAATAAAAATAATTCCCTCCATTACCTCTGCTTCCTCCCAAGGGGGAAAAATAAAGGTGAAAAAGCACCTCAGATAGAGCTAAACTCCTTCCTTTGACTCAGAAGTGCTTCTTCAAGTTAGTCCATCTATTAAAAAATCGACCATTTATTTTATACCAAAGTCAATTTTTCAAAATTAAAAACTGTTATTTTGAAATTAAGGGTGAAAAGGTCTAACTTACAAAAATGTCAAAACAAAGGGATTTGGCATTTCCAAAATGAAACTTTTCATTTAGAAAATACAAAGGGGAAATACCCTGACATTTAAACATATTCCCACATTAAGGGTTTGCAGTTTTGGGTGAAAGTGGCTCTAAATTCAGCCTAATTCTGTAAAGTTTTTCCATGCCTATAAGAATTTATTTTTATTTGGAACTGTTGGGTGCTGAAAGGAAAAATAGAAATGCCCATGTTTGCTCTATATAAATTTATAATCAGTGTTATGATTGTCTACCAAAGATTTGATTATTCAGTTTAAGAACAGAGGCTCCTGCTGCACTTGGGCTTGTTGAGCAGCCCAAAAAATACTGAAAAATTACAGAATCATGGAATTTCTGAGCTGGAAGGGACTCACAAGGATCAGTCCAATTTCCAACAGTTCCACCCTGTGCCTGAGAGCATTGTCCAAATTCTCCTGGAGTTCTGGTTTGGGACTGTGGCCATTCCCTGGGATCCTGTTCCAGAGTCCAACCACCCCTTGGATGAAAAACCTTTTCCTAATATCCAACCCAAAACTCCTCTTATATAACTTCTTGCCTTCGTACCAAAAATACCTGTATCAATCCCACTTTCTCGTCTATAATTACCTGTTAATTCCTGGTACCCACAAATTAAACAAATCAATTCATTGCCAAAGTATCCCCTGGACTGGAATCTTGAAGGAACTCATATATAAAATTTTGGCTGAGATATAAAACCTCATATTACTTATGGCCACAGTTCTCAGAGGTTGAAACAACTGATCTAATTCCCATCTACAAAATAAAGGATAATAAGCATTACTCTCTTTATGTCCTGAAAATTACTGCCTGGTTCCCTGGAAAATCAGTATTTTATAGGAAAGAATGAGTTTATGGCAAATATAGATTGTTGGGAAAGAGCCAGTGTGGCTCTGTAAAGGCAGATGAGCAGCAGTTCAGGAAGAGCTGGAAATCCAGGACTTTCAAAAAGCCAAAATCCCTTCCAAAAATTCCTGTAAAAAGGAATATTTAAAAATATAACATGCTACAGGATTGGAGAAGAGGTTCCAGCCCTTCTCCAGAGAGTTTAAAAGGAAAAGTAGGACTGAATGGTTGCTTCTCAGGATACAGAAGAGTGGGATGAAATTCCAAGTGGAGCTCCAGAGTAACCTGACAGGGATTTGAATTGAACGAATGGGAAAGTGGCTGTTGAGCCTAGCTTGGATGAATTCCCAAATAACTTGGTCCAAATGACTACAAATAAATATTTTGTCTCCATGGAAATACAATCTGAACCATGCCTGCACTCCGCTGTGCTCCAAAGTGTCAGTGAAAATTCAGGAGAGACATCCTGGGGTTGTCACTGGAAGCACCCTGAAACCCCTGGCTTTGTGTGCCACAACAGCCAAAAATGCTGGTGAGAAGCTGGAAACACCAAGGAGGTTTTTGGAAAGAAGACAGAGGGAGGGATTTTGCTGTTACACAGAATTTTTATGCCCTCTCATATTAAGTTGTCTGTGCAGTTCTGTTCTCTGTCTTTCAAAACAAACCCAACTGAGATAAGAGAAAGTCCAAAATTGCAAGGAATATGGAGTATCTGCCTTTAGAGAAGAGACTGAAGGCTGCAGAGACTCTTCAGTCTGATGAGAAGAAATCTGGGGAAGTGGAGGATGAGTTTGAGGATTAAAAAATAATGGAGGGGGTGGGATAACCAAATGGGGACTGTTTTTCAACAAAATTAAGAACAGAAAAAAGGCCAGATTGCTTCTTAATGCAGCAGAGAGCACATGGGACTGTCTGCTGTCCATGGTACTGGAGTCAGGCAACAAAATGTAGGGGCAAGAGATGCTTGAAACAGACATAAAGTGGAATTGGCAGAACTGTTCCCTCTACCTCCTCTAATGCAACAGCTGTAGGTGCCTGGGAATAAACTGCAGAAAGGTCTTTCTTTCTGAAAAAGGAGGGTTTTCAGCCCCCTAATTCCAAATTTCCATGCTAGACAAGGAATCCTATGCTAGAACAGAATTCTGAACCAAAAATTAATTTTTCTAACATCCTTATCCAAATACTGGGTAACAGCCTGGCATGTAAGCTGTTTATTGAATTGTTAACAAGCACTTTCTACTGAGGTTTGATGTCATGATTTTCCTTTTGCACATTTGAATATGGCTTATTTTTAAAACCTGATTTCCTCTGGGCACTGGAGTGACCCAATTACAACAATGGGAGGGTTGTGAACATATGAGTATCAAGGGTATTCAATTATTCTCCGTGGTTATAAGAAGTTGAATTAATTCAGGAACCACTGGTGAAATATGTATCAAACAATCTATTAATCATTATTACTTCTAGGTAAAATTTGAATAAACACCAGAATAAATGACCCAGATTTCAATGTCTCTACATGGATTTTATGCTTTGCGTGCTTAAATGCAGGAAACAATGGATTTATTAACCCATTGGCGTCCAGAATTTGGGAATACCTTCCTTAGGCTGCACAGTCTGTCTTTCAATTAAAACCCAGCTCAGATCTTAGGTCTGGACCTATTTTTATTGTTTTTGTGACCACCAACTCATGTTCACAAGTTTAGTGAGTTCAACTCAAACCTTCTCAGTTCAAATGGAAAGAGAATCAAAATAAATCAGGTCAGAATTCCCTCGGAATAAGGACATCTCCATTTGCTCATTTAATGTGTTTCTAAATTTCCAAGTCATGTTTCCATGTGAGTTCAGTGCCTGACGGTATCTCCTAAACAAGTTATTGCACAGAATTATATCTGAAGTCCATAAAGCACTGAAAAAGAATTAAAATACAACGGTTGAGCAGAGCAGAAAATGAATTTTGTATTTTATTGTGCCTGGAAAACACATGGAGTCTGGATGTGGGTTTGGATGAAGGACAATCAGTTGTGCAGCCTCCTAACCCTGCAAAGCTTGCACAGCCCAGGTGGGGCCACACATCCTGGTGCAGCTTTTCCCAGGCTATGAATTGGCACAACTGAGGTCACTTCTCCACTCCCACCAGGGATTCAGCCTCCCATTGCTGGCCTGCCCTCAGTGCTCCCTGAAGAGATTGAAAACATGATCCTGGTGAAAGTCATCTTCCCCAGAAATCCCAGGGATCAGCAAAGCCAGCACTTTCTTGGACAAGTGAGGATTGAAAGCAAAGGACTGAAAGTAAAGGTCAGACAAAAACCCCCTGGAAAACAGATGGCGATTCCTCAAAAAAGGCTTTTTTTTTTGTTCTCCTCCTGCAAAAGCAGCACTCAGAATTTGGAGTGAATGTCCTGGCTCTCCACCAAGACTTTTTCCCAAAGTATTTTGCTTTCTCACATTAAAAGCATCTCCAGGGGTTCTGTTTCAACATCAGCAGCACCAGATTATTCCACAGGGCAGTCCAGCCTCACCTGCAGCTGTCCACACCAGGAATCCCCAGGGCATATCCATATTTCCCTGCCTAAGGAAAGCAGGGCATGGGATATTTAGGAATACTATTAGGGATATTATTGTGTTTTTCAGACAGTGTCAGGATGTGGTCAAAATGCTCAGTCTGGACTAGGACTGCAGTAGAGACTTAGAAAAAACAGTCCTCAGGTTAAAAAAAACAAAACAAAACAATAAACCAACATCCTGCCCCCAAAGGATTCCTCTGTGCTCTGTGAGTTATTCAGCAAGAAAATTTAAAGGCCTAGAGCTCTTCTCTGGCCTGAACTCCAAATGGGATGACAAAGCCTGACATCATGCTCCAACCCTTCTCCATAAGCAGAGTGGAATAATCCCAACTGTCTTAAGCAAAAGGTTTACAGCTGGTTTTAACTCCTAAACTACACCTGGGTTTGTTGGTTTGGCTTTTTCCATCCCATTCCGTGGTCCTGTTTACTTGGCTGTGTCAGTACAGGCATTTAATCCAGTTACATCCCATTTATCCCACTGCTCAGGGAGTTTTACCAAGCCTGGATTTTACCCTGCCCTGCAATTAACACCAGCCAAGGTGTTAATCAACCATCATCCATCAATCCCTGCATCCCTCAACACCATCCTGACAGAGCAGTTTGGAAACATCCCATTTCTCCCTCTTAAAACAGAGCCAGTCCAACCCTTTGAGTGGAGGGTGTCTGTGGAAGCATCACTATTTCTACTTGATATTAAATTAATTTATAATAAATTTGTACAAATTTGGTTTAAGCCAGGATGCTCAGGATGCCTGTAACTGAGTAATTATACTTGCATGGATCAATGGTTTCCTCCCCAAAGCAATGTAAGAAAATGTAGGTGGGTGAAAGCTGGAGCAATGAATAAAGTATTTCAGTGTTTCAACGTGTTCTAATATACTGCAGATTAAAACTTCAGGTCCACAAATGCTGAAAAATTTCAATTAGATCCTTTCAATGTGTTTGTACTTTGAGTTCATTTTGATTTCTGATTATACTGATCCTTTAAATGTTACTGTGAAGAAAAAGGTGGGGAGGTTAAAGAGTGGGCATTAAAAAGCCCTAATTGAAACACAACAATAATTTGGGGATGAAATTAAGTCTTTTAAACTGACACCAATCTTTTTTCCCCTCATTTGGTCAAGGTTGCTCTGCTTGGTTTGGTTTGCTTTCACTTGTACTCATTTCTCTCCACCCTTCTCTCACCTCCACTCAAACCTTTTCCTTCTTTTGGTCTGCTCCATTTTGCTCTGCAAATCCTTTTGCCCCAGCTGTGTTTTTCCTTCACTGCTATTTTTTATTCTTTTCTATTTCTCTATTTTCTCACTGCAAATCCTTGTTGCTCTTGTTCTTGTCTTTGTCCTTGT
>VXBI01006192.1:36523-73091 GCA_013397375.1 Toxostoma redivivum
TCCTCCTCCCTTGTACATCCCACCCATTTCATTGTCTCCCCACCCTTTTCCAAAGTCCATTTCCAAACTAATCCTGATCATATTGAGGAAGTCAGATGTCTTTTCCAGCCTGGAGTGAACAAGATGTGCAATTTTCAGGCCCTTGTGCAGTGATTCCAATCCATTGGCTCTGGTAGGGACATGAAGGAGGAATCCAAAACACCAATGGCATCCTGGCCTGTGACAGCAAAATTGTGACCAGCAGGACCAGGGCAGGGATTGTCCCCCTGTACTGGCACAGGTGAGCCACAACTCAAAACCTGGGATCTGTTCTGGGTTTCTTAGGAAAAGAAAGACTGACTGAGGGGCTGGAGAATGTCCAGAGAAGGGAACAGAGCTGGGGAAGGGTCTGGAGCACCAGGAGCTGCTGAGGGAGCTGGGAAAGGGGCTCAGCCTGGAGAAAAGGAGGCTCAGGTGGGACCTTCTGGCTCTGCACAATTCCCTGAGGGTGCAATCAGGTTGGGGTCAGGCTTTTTTCCCAAGTAACAAGCACTTGGACTAGAGGAAACAGCCTCAAGTTGCACCAGGGGAAGTTTAGGTCAAATATTAGAAAAAATTTCTTGACCTAAAATGGCTTTTAAGCCCTGGCACAGAGTCCCCAGGGCATTGGTGGAGTCACAGCCTCTGGAGGTGTTTAAAAATTGGCACTTAGGGACACGGTTTAGTGCTGGACTTAGTAATGCTGGGCTAACAACGGGGCTTAATGATCCTAAAGATCCTTTCCAACATAAATAATTCCATGGTTCTAAGAGTTGGGAACAGCTTTATCCCAGGGGTTTTCCCACACAGGTGGCAGATCCATGAACTCCCCTGTTCAGTGCAGCCTGATAGAAATAAGTTCCTGACTGATTTCCTGGCTCAGGCACTGGGATAAAAGCCTTCAGCCTGTTTTAGGCAAATGAGCCTGGTGCTGTTATTTTTCTGGGCAGTTATTCCAGCAGGGAGGATCCCAGTGCCAGGCTGCCTGACAGCAGCTTTTAGAGGGCTTATTAAAATCAGGGTTGTCACTTCCAGTTAATGGCTGGGCTAAGGGGAAGTGCTTTGTTCAGAGTATCTCCAACAAGTTTAGGAATAAAATCCAGATCTGAATCTGTGTCTGTTGTAGCAGTCATTAAAAAACATCACAAATGGGAGAATTGAACTTTGTTCAGTTCAGCTGGAATCTGTGACCCCTAAAACCAACAACCTTCAATTTTTCCATTCTTTTTCTGAAGTCAAGGCCTGTTATTCACCTCTGTGGTGCATTCCCAGCTTTTGTACAGAGTGGAACTTCAGCCAAGCTGGGCTTTTGTCAGCTCTTAGTTTGAAATTTAATGAGATTCATCTTAGTCTATAAACAACCTGAATTATGGGATATGAAAGCAAAATGAAAGCTGTTATTTTGTTAACAATATGCAAGACTCATAAATAAGTTTTTTTTCAACTGCCTGTGATAGCCCAAAATGTTTTTGATGACCTGTAAGAATTCTTTATGAGTTAAAGCTGCCCCCCCAGGCCCACAGAAAAAAATGTGACACAGATTCTGGGTGTTAAAAAGAATGAGGAAGAAATTCTATTTTCACTTCCTAGTTTTTAGTGGCATCAAGCTCTTTGCAGGTTGTTGAGGGAATTTGTGTCCTGGGAAGCTCAGCAATGGCACAGTGTCACCTACCAAGATTAGAGGGATGGAGCACCTTTCCTGTGAGGAAAAATTGGGAGTGTTGGGGATGTTCAGCCTGGAAAAGAGAAGCTTTAGGATGCTCTAATTCCTGCCTTCCATTACCTGAAGGAGGCAACAAGAAAGAAGGAAAGAGATTATTTACAGGGACCTGGAGAAACAGGACAAGGGGAAGTGGGTTCAAACTGAAAGAAAGTAGATTTAGATGGGATAATGGGAAGAAATTCTTCTCTGAATTCCCTGAGGGTGGTGAGGCCCTGGCACAGGGTGCTCAGAGAAGCTGTGGCTGCCCCACCCCTGGCAGTGTCCAAGGCCAGGTTGGATGGGGCTTGGAGCAACCTGGGATAGTAGAAGGTATCCCAAGGCAGGGTGGATGGAGTTAGGTCATCTTTTATGTCCTTCCCAACCCAAACCTATCCATGATTCTATTATTTTCTGGCCATGTTCATGCCCAACAGCCACATGGAGATGTAAGGAATCGAGTTAAAAATCAATTTTCTCCACTCGCTTTTTGAACATCTGGTTGCAGCTGGAAACCACAGCAAGTGCAGACCCCTCCTCTCCTGGATGGGCTTCCAAGAGCTCTGCACATCTCACTGGGCACACTCCAATCTCAGAAATTTCATTCACTGCAGTTTTCTTATCAAATCACACTCTGTGCATTAACCTAATTTCAGTGGAAGTCACCCATTGCAATCAAAGACCTTGCACACAAAGAAATGGTGCAAGATGGGCTCAAGCTGCACCAGGGGAAGCTCAGATTGGATTTTAGGAAAAATTTATTCCCTGAAAGGATGGTCAAGCATTGGAACAGGCTGTCCAGGGAAATGATGGAATCACGATCCCTGGAAGTGCTGAAAAATGAGTGGATGTGGCACTTGATGATGAGCATGGTGGGATTTGGTCGAGGGTTGGACTTGATGATTTTGGAGGTCTTTTCCAACATTAATGATTCTATGAAAGTTCCCCACTGTTGCTTCCTTCTGGGCTGGTACCAACCTGGGGAATGTTCCTGGGCTTCTCGTTACACAACCTTTGGAAGAGCAGATGTGGAAAACGTTTGGAGTCTTCTGGATCAGGATAAAACCTCACCTAGACACTCTAATGAGTGTTAATTGGCTGAATCAGCTGCTTTATCAGCCTGGCTTAGCAGTTCCCTCTGTAAAAGCACTTGGGCTCTGTCCCTCAGTCACAACAGAGTCATTGTCCCCTCCTGTGACACAATTGTGGCAAAAGTGTCAATGTGTGAAAGTGGATCATGTTAAGTAGAGGGGTTGGAACTGCCCTGCTGATTCATTGGTGAAGGAACATTCTATGGATTTTGATTAAGTATCTCTTGGGAAACTGAAAAAAAAACTGAGCAAAATGTTCTAATCAAGCTGAAACTGCCTCTATGACCTTCCCAGCACATAACATTTTCATTCTTCATTTCCAAATTACTTTTATTCTTAGTTTTTCCCTCCCACTGACTGTATATTCTGTTAAATCATAAAGAGTGAAATTAAAAAGTAAAAATCAAAGGACCCCATTTCTTCTTTGGTTAAATGAAATGTTTTGATTTGACCGAAGCTTTTGGCCTCAAAAGATTGTGTTATACCTTGGCACTGCCTGGTTTTCTTCCAGGCAGCTTCAAAATTAACTGAACAAAGAATTCTAGACAAACAGAAAATCCATTGTCTGTCCTGTTCTGATAGATGGGGAAAAATAGTCACAGAATATGATTTATATTCTCAGGGAGGACAAGTTCTGTGTGGCAGGAGATCTATTTTAATGTGGTCTGTGTAAACCCAGGGCTGATCCCCAAGGCAGTAGCTGGGTCATCAAAGGTGTGAAGCCACCACATCCTCCCAAATTTCTTCCCATTGTTGCCTTTGTCAGGACCTGAAGAATTCAGTTAACTCATCCCAAAACACTGCCAAAGAGGGAAATTCCCACAAGAAAAGCCACCATAAGAGGAACTTAAGGTAGGCCTGGAGGTCAAAGGGGAGTGTGTTAATACCAGAGCTAAACAAGGTGAGGGTTTGGAATTTGCCCACTGGATGAAATTCCACAGTGCAGATGCAACAATGGGAAGATTCCAGGCCTGGGGAGGCAGACCTGGGTAACTGATCCAGAAAAAAAAATTCCCACCAAACTGTGGGGAAAAGGAAGCAACTGCCTGCACACACAGCACCCCAAGTTGTGGGAATGGAACAGATGCCTCTGGATACCCAGAACTTGAGCTGTATGAAAATGGTACCTTCAGAACATTTGGGGATGTCCACACTGAGAAGACCAGAAGAAGGGCTGGTGGGACACCACAGGGACCCCTGTGGGGATGACTCTTTTTATCTAATCTGCCTCTCTTTGTCTTCCTCTCCCACCCTTTACCTCACACTTGCTGTTAAATAAAAGCCATACTCTTGATTTTTATGGTCTTGTTTGCACCTTAATTCAGGCAAAGGCATCTTTTAATAATCAGACCCCAAGATTATTTCAGTTATCATAATATTATTTTGAGGTCAGAAGTGGGATCATGGCAGCCTGACACACCAGCTCCCTTGTCTCATCCTTTCTCCAGCTCTACCTCCCTCTCTCAGTGTATCCATGTCCCCATTTTAGAGGTAAGAAAGCAATTTCAATGCAGCCCAGGGAAGCTCAGAGAGATGCAGCTGGCTCTAAAACCCCCCCATGGGGTACTTCATCCCCAAAGTACAAATTCCTGAGCTCAAGCTGTCCCCTGCACATCTTGCAGTGCTCACACCCTGACAAAACCATCGGCAGCTTTTTATGGAGCAGATATTTGTGAAGCTGTGAAAAACCAAGCTCCTGTAGCTGGCTGTTCCCATCACTCAGGGAATGCATTTCCACACTGGGAGTGACAGCAGCCTCAGCACTCAGGATGTTCCCTTCTGGTCTTGAGGCCAGCTTTGTCACTTCTGAACTTAACACCAATAAGTCAAAGAGAAATAAATGTAGGTTTTGGAGTGTTGTGTCCAGTGCTGGGCTCCTCAGGGCAAGAGGGACATGGAGCTCCTGGAGCAGGTCCAGAGGAGGGTTATGAAGATGATGAAGGGACTGGAGCATCTCTGAGAAGGAAAGGCTGAGGGAGGGGGCTGAGGCTGTTCAGCCTTGAGAAGAGACACAGCTGAGAGGGGACCCCATCCCTGTCTGTCCCTGTCTGCAGGGAGGGCTCAGAGCAGGGACCAGGCTCTGCTCCTGGTGCCCAGCAATGGCACAGGGCGGAACAGGCAGGAACTGATCCCAAGAATTTCCACCTGGACATGAGGCAGAACTTCTTCCCTGGGCAGTGACCAAGCACTGAACAGAGACCAGAGAGGGTGGGAGTCTCCCTACCTGGGGATATTCCAGAACTCTCTGGACACAATCCTGTGCTCTGGGATGGTCCTGCTGGAGCAGGGAGGTGGCACCAGGTGACCCCACTGTGGTGCCCTCCAACCTGACCCATCCTGTGAACCTGTGAATCACCAAATCCTAGAATCACAGAATGGTTTGGGTTAGAAGAGACCTTCAAGAGACCTCTGCCAACCCCCTGCCTTGGGCAGGGACACGTCCCACCAGACCAGGTTGTTCATCCATGGCCGAACCATCCATGGTTCAATTAGACAACTTCTGTGTAGAAGATTAGTCTAGGCATCAGTGGAATTCCCAGCACAGGGACAAAAACCCCACCTGAGTGTACCTGGGACTAGAAGTGCACATGAGATGGGTCCTGGACCACTGACCACGATCTCCTGAGATCTCCACCTCATCTCACCTTGTTTTAGCCACTTAACTGTGTCATATAATAACTTTAAAGCCTATTTAAATAAAGAAAAACAGCAAACTCATGATCAAGGTCACCTCCAGAGATGCTTTCCTGCTTCCCTTCACCTGCAAACAGCCTGAGTAACAGAATTCTAATTTATCCAATCACTAATTGCTAACTGTTAATTTGAACACCTAAATGGGGATGAGCCTAGGCCTGAAGCACAAACCATTTGCTGGCTAATTCCTATTCTCTAAAGCCTCACTTTCTAAGTCAGGAATTCTTTGAAATCCCATCTGCTGAAGAAAAAAGAAAGAAATTTAAATATTCTCTCCCCTTTTCAAAGGAGCAGTGAAATTCTGCCTCACTTGCCCATGGTTATGCCCTTGGCAAAGGTAACAATCAAACCCAGCTCTCTCTTGCTTGGAGAAAAGATCCAAGACCTCCAGGTTTCCACTCAACTTTTCTCAAGGTACAAAAGAAAACAAAAGAAGTAATTTTCCAGCTCCAGAGTTTTGAGCTTTGTGACAGATCCGCGGGTAATAATATTAATTAAAACACTATGCCAGTACTTAGTGGGAATTATTTGGCTGATATGATTAGGAAAGACAACATGTCATTATGCCAACTCCATGATGTACAAACAGAAACAATATCTCCTGTAAATTTTTACAACAATGGCAATTAGCTGTAGTTCTAATCTAAATTATTGCAATGAGCCATGAAAAGAAACCCAGGGCTCAGCACGAGGCAGCAGCTGCTGAATCTCAGGGACATCTCATCCATGGATTTGGTGTAATGTGGTACCAGAGGCTGAAGGTTTATGGGGTGGCAGAACTGACATGGGAATTTGAACACAGGTGTGGATCAGGACTCATGAAGAGCACGGGACAGGTTTCCAGGATATGAAATTATTGGATTCAGCTGCTTTCAGCAGCTTGCTTTCAACAGCCTGGAGATTGAATTGAATTCATTTTTTATGCAGTGAAAATCCCTCTGCCTTCTTATGCTGGGATCATCCTGTGGAATTACCCTCACCTGTCCTGAGCAGAAACCAAAATCATTGTTGATTAAACAGTGTTAATTATTCAGAATTTTTAGATGTTAACTTTCCAGGAGTGTGGAACAGGCTTACCCTGGGCACTGTAGCTTTCTTCTGCTTAAAGAGCAGTTCTAGTTGTGGACAGCGGTGCTGCAGGTGCTCTTTTCATCCCTTCTCCACCTGGGAGGCTGTTCCTCCTCCCAAATTCTCCTGTTGGTGTCTTTTTCCCTGACTCCAGTTTCCCAAATCCACCAATTTTCTTTGTGGGCCTGCCCTGGAGCCAAGCCATGGTGTCTCAGTGCCCTTTGCAAGTGGATTCTGAGCTCCTGGGAGGACAGACACCCTCTTGCCTGCTCCAGTGAGATCCCAGCCCAGTCCTCTGGTGATGATGGCATCAGGATATGTGGCTGTAGAGGCTACAACTCCCTAAATTTCCCTTTTCTGTTCTACTTGGAAATTGTAGAATAAGTCAGGTTTTGGTTCTTGCCCAGTTTTCACCAAGTTCAAGTAGGTCTCTTCCCACTGGTGTCATCATGTCCTGTCCTGTCTCAGGCTTGGCTGACGGAGTTGTTTGTGAAACACAAAGACAGAGGCACTGAAAGGCTGTGTAAAGCAAATTCCAGAGAATCCTGTAATCATTTCCAGTTGGAAAAAACCTCTAAGGTCATCAAGTTCACCCAGCACTGCCAAGGCCACCTCTAAACCATGTCCCCAAGTCACACATCTGCACGTCCTTTAAGTCCCTTCAGGGATGGTGACTCCACCACGGTCCTGGACAGTCTGTTCCAGGGATTGAAAACCCTTTCAGTGAAGAAATTCTTCCTAATATCCAGGCTGAACTTTCCCTGGCACAACTTGAGGTGGTCTCCTCTTGTCCTGTTGCTTTATTTCCTGAGAGAAGAGACCAATGCTCAGGGAGTTGTAGAGAGTGACAAGGCACCTGACCCTCCTTTTCTCCAGCTGAGCCCCCCAGTTTCTCCTCCAGACCCTTTCCCAGTTTCTTGCTTTTCTCTGGACATGTTTGACCTCATCTCTCCAGTCCTACAGGGCTCTGAGTGTAGGGACCCACTGCAGGGCTTTGGGGGGGGATTCCTTTATTCCCATATCTTCCAAGTGCTTGGAGGTGGTGAAAGGAAAGAATTCCAGCTGCGTGAGGCTGCCTGGAAGGTTTCTTGGCAAGCCAGGAGCAGTTCTCCTCTGCAGTTCCTTTCTCCTGCCTTTCTTATTCTGCTCACAATAAATTGCAGACCAATTACTGCTGGCTGCTGGATCAGTGGGAAATGAAATGTGTCTCTCTTTGCCAGGGCAAGGAGGGAAAAAACGGAGCCAAATTTACAGTTAACTCCTTTTAACTTATTTTCATTGGTATCAGAATTAATCTCACTAATTTAATCTAGTCTTAAGCACTGAGTGTTTTATAGATATGTATTTTATAGCTGGAATTATTGATACTGAAAGATCTATATTGAGCTTTTGCATGGAAAAGAGAGCCACATCCATCACATTGACTTTTTATTGCCAAATTGAAATTGCCATCAAAAGAAAAATTGATTTAAGGATCCTTATATAAATCTGCATATATGTTCAATAATGTTTATGAATATATGTTCAAGAAGAGTTGATATATAGTGATATCTATAAAGATAGACACAAGCTGTGTATTCCTGTGGTGATGGAGTTTGCTGGAAGAACTGATAAAACACTCACAGAGAAATCTGTATTATTATCTGGAGGAGACATTTCCAGATTGAAATCCCTGATGATTTCATTTGTTCTCTGGGACTGGGAAGAAGGGAGGAATGAGCTTGTAATAGAGCAAATTCTTGGCTTCCTGCTGGGGATGAGCAGTTTGGTCAACAGGGCCTTGCCTAAGGAAATTATCTCAAATAAACACATCAAATAAAGATATCAGAGGGTTTGGAGGGAATGCTGTCTGATGCAAATGCTGTAAAAAATTTACATCCAGCTCTTAAAAGGCAGCAACAGCTTAGCCAAACACACACAAGTCCTTATTTTTGCGTTTATCAGGAAATCATGGAATGGTTTTGGGTGGGAAGGGACCTGAAAGATCATCCAGCTCCAACCCCCTGCCATGGGCAGGGACACCTTCCCTACCCCAGGTAGCTCCAAGTTCCATCCAGCCTGGCCTTGAACACTTCCAGGGATGGGGAATAAATTATAAATAGTTCTCTCTGTAGGAAGAAGTGATGCAGGGAAAGACAACTCTGCTTTCCAAGCAAGTTGAGATAATTACTCCTGGAATTCAGAGGAAAAATCCAGTACCCATGATTAGAGGTCCTTAGCACTAAATTGCAGTTGAGTTTACCAAGGACTTTCCAGACTGTACAAAATGTTGCAGTTGGAAGGTGATTTCCCTTCCAAGATTAAGAGAATATAGGTTGGGCAGAAAGAACTAGAAGAAATATTTCAAAAAATAAAATCCAAAATTAAAAATTAAACCAACATAAAAAAAATGGCTGAGTAGAAATTATTTCTTTCTCCATTTTAACTCTTAAAAGTAACAAAAATAATGACTAATTTTTCTTGGAGGGGAGAAAAAAAAAAAGTGATCCCAAAATCCAGTTGCACCAGCTCAAAAAAAAGTTGTTGACAGTATTATCAAAATCCTGTCTTGCAGGGAGGAGGAGTGGTTCTGAACACATTTCATAAAACTGACACCTTCGGGTGAGTTCTGGCAGGATAAAAAAAAAAAGAACCCAAAATCAAAAGTTTTCCTGAGCAGAACAAGAACAGCTGTGGGAAGTAGGGGGGCTGGTGGTTTATATCACAGTTATCAGGGAATTATGGAATGGTTTGGGTTGGAAGGGAGCTTAAAGAACATCCAGTTCCAGCCCCACTTCCACAGGCAGGGAATCTGCCACTAGAAGGTTCTGTACATCATTGGGGAGAAGTTTAAGCAAATCCTTTTCTTCCCAAAATTTTCCCAGCAGCTCTCCTTTTGGGACTAATCCCAGCTGCTCTTCCAAAGCTGATGCTCCCTCTGTCCCCTCTCTTCCTTCCCCCAAATCCCCCTGCCAGTCCCCTCTTCACCTTTCTCCTTTCCCAAATTTCATCCCCTTGAAGCCAGAGGCTCTGGGTGCTCTTTGGAGCTCGAATCTTGAGTTTTTGGAAGTTCAGACACCCCACAGGGATGGAACTGCAGCTTCCACTGCTTTTGGGAGCTCATTCCCTGCCCGACACAGCCATCAGCTGGCTGGATTTAAAATGACAGCGAGGATCATGATCCACTCCCAAACATCCCGGATTCTCCAGCTGGGATTTATTTCTCTCTGGTAAGCAGGACATCTCCTGAAGGAGCTGTGTCCTCATACAGGGATTCCCTGCTCAGCAAAGGTGAAGCTATTCCGAGGATGTTGTGGGAATAATTCCTGGAGGTTTTAAACACAGAGGATTTGAATGGGAAAGCTCTTTGCTAACTGTGCTGCTTATTCCCAATCCAGCACCGGAAAACCCGGGAAAACAAACCTTTACCTGCTGAAGAAATGCAATAGCTGCTATTCCTCATAGGTCTTGTGTTTTTACCTCCTCAAGGGGGTTTCCCAAGCAGAACTTTCCAGTGGATTGCTCCTGTTGGAGTGGGACATGGCAGTTTCCATCACAGGAACCAAAACTCTGGATAAACCAAACCAGTCCTGCTCCAGGAAGGAGTGACAGCTGAAAACTGTGCATAGCACAGAAAATACGTTATTTCTCAGCTTCCCACTTTACCTGCCTCACTTTTATCCCCTCTTTTTCTATCCCCAGTGCCCAGATTCCCCAGGGAAGTGGGGGAGCCACCATCCTTGGGATTGTTCAAGGAACGAGTTCATGTGGGTCTTCATGGTGTGCTTTAGTGGGGATGGAGGAGTTTGGTCAGAAGTTGTACTTGATGATCTTGGAGGTCTTTTCCAATATTAATTCTGTAATTCCATGATCCATAGGGGATGTAAGAATGCCAAACATCTCCAGCTCCAGAGACACTGCCACCCTCTTTAGCTACTTCCTGAGGGAAGTGATGTTTAATCCTCAGAGGTTTTGCAAATATTAAGTTGAAATATAAAAGTTTCAGAAGCACCAACTGAAGGATTGCCATCCCTGCTTGTACACTTTGGCCTCTGCTGATTTCATCTCAGACCCCAGTAGGGAATTTTCTGTTTTTCCTTTCCTTTCTAGCACTTTCTCCACATTTCTTAGAGCAGGCTCAGCGCCTGCAAGCATGAGATTTTCCACAGTTTTCATGCCTATCACATTATTCAGAAGTTTTTCCTTACCTCCTATTTTTTTTCCTCTTCCCTGTTCAGTCCTCCACATTCAGCTCACTGGAGGTTTCTGACCTCTCAAGGTGCTATTGAGCTTCTTGGCTTTCTCTCCAGACACTTCTCTTTCTCACCACTTGAAATTCAAGCCCATTATTATGCAAAAAGAAAAAGATCTTCGATCCTCATGGTCAAGGTGAGTTCCAGGATAAAAACATCCACACCCCCAAGGAAGTTATACCTGTGTGATTCCTCTGTGTCATTCCTTCCAATTTTGTGAGAAGCACTTTTTATTGTTTAATAGGGCAAATACATACATAGAACAAAAGACTTTATATTTATTATCAATATGAATTTATGCAGAGCCGAGTATTGGTCTAAATTAAATGACAATACTTCCCATTTGAAATTCATCCAGCCTAGACAAACAAAATACCAATATATGAAGAAAAAACCTTGTAAGATTGATAAAGACAGAAGAATGATGACTTTAAAGTGGATTTTCCTACTTTAAATGCATAGGTTACATTTTCTTTATGCAGTCTTTAAATAATTCATTAGTCCCCAAGACAGTTTTATTAAGTCTGGGAGTATTCCTCTGGAATCCCAAGTAGCTGTAACTTCTCTGAAGCTTATGGGACCAGGCAGTTGGAATGCTAAAACATACTTGGAAGGAAATAGTCAGACATTGGTGCTTGGAGACTGCATTTTGTCAGACTGGAGCTGCTTTTTGTCCTCTGAGATCCCAGATCCTGGATCAGGAGCAATCTATGGAGCTGATCAGCAGAGATCCATCAAAATCCAGGAGCTCTTCCAACTTCTTTCCTACCCAGCTGAGCAGCAGGTGCCACTTGTAAGGACCTCAGGGGTTGATTTTAGCAAACATCAAGCTTTTGAATTTTATATTTTATTTTTTTAAATGGCTCATATAATGGTTTGAGTTTGAAGGGACCTTAAAGAGCATCCAGTTCCATCCCCCTGCCATGGGCAGGGACACCTTCCACTATCCCAGGTTGCTCCAAAACTCATCCAACCTGGCCTTGGACACTTCCAGGGATGGGGCAGCCACAGCTTCTCTGGGAAATTTGTTCCACTGCCTTACCATTAGGATTGCTTCCCAATATCCAGTCTAAACCTGCCCTCTGACAGTTTGAAGACATTTCTCCTTGTCCTGTCACTCCACGTTCTTATCCAAAGTCTTCTCCAGCCTTCAGGCGCCCTTTAGGCACTGGAAGGTGCCACAAAAATTCCCAAAAGCCTCCAGTTTGGGGTCCTGAGCAACGTGGTCCAATCTAAATTGGTTGGAGCTGGATGATTTTGAAGGTCCCTCCCAGCCCAAACCATTCTGTGATCCCATGATCCTGAAAAATCTGGAAGCTGAATGCATTCTGTATTTACAGGACATTCAATATCTGTAACACAGACCATTCTCCAAACTTCATCAATTCCAAAAATTATGTGTCACTGAATTAACAAAATGCTGCTCTGTCTTCATTCCCTGTTGCTGCATCCTAAGTGGAAATTAGACAGCAATTTTTAAAATTGTTTGATATTAAATGAGAGGAAACTAAAGCATTAATATGTGTACTTATGAAGCAACATTTGAAGGGCAAGGGCAGCTTCCTGCAGTGCAGCTCCCTGGATATTCCCTGTATCCTGCTGGAGAGGAGCATCGCAGCAAATCCCACTTGTTATGACACTCAGGTCCACCATTCCCACAGCCTTATCACGTTCCACACCACTTATCTTCCCTGACTGACACTATCAGACACGGCAGTAAGTGGCTGAACTCCACGTTCCTGCTCACAGGAAAATCAGGAAAATCAGTGGGAAGTTGTGCACAAAGCCCTGCATTCATTAACCCCTGCCTGAGCAGAGGGTACCATTGCCTGGGCTGGGGAGCTCAGCACTTCCCCATAAATTTTAGATTCCCTTTGCCAGTGGAAACAGATAAAAAGTGATTTCCAAACTGGAGGAAATTTTGGAGGTTCGTATCACTTCAAATTCCTATCGGATCATTCTGTGGCTCTTTTTCACAGTTAAAAAAACCAGGCAATTTTCTGGTGTAGTTCACTTGGTCTCTTCTAAAATCTCTGTTAGGAACAGACAATTTCTCTTCTAAAGGCTCTTGACCCTTTAATCTGCTCCTGCCACAATATTAAATTAAACCGATACCCTCATTTCCCAAGGAAAACCTGTGTTTTGTTTAATAATTCCACCCTGTGGAAAATAACACTCCAACATGAAAAAGCCTGACAGACACAGCCAGTGTTGGCAGGTCATATCTCAAGAGAAAATTACAATAATAGTAATAATTTTTAAATTGTTGTAATTTTTAAATTATCGCTGGCAGCGTCCCAGGCTCACTGAGAGGCCGTGCATCCCTGGGGGAACATTGGAACTGAAACAAGGTGTCTGCAAAGGGGGTAACAGTAGAAAAAAAAGTACAATTGCAGAATATTCAACTGTGTGATTTATCAGTTTGTTCCATTTGTAGGTTAGAAGTTGTGGTACATGGATTTGAAAGTGTGAGTCAGATAAGGAAGTGGTTAATGCCCACTTTAATCTTTTATTAGAGCCTAGAGGGTGAAATCAGCTGGGGGTAAAGGTATAGATGCATTGATGTGAGGAATGTAAACCCCCACTGCTGTCACTGCTGGGGGACCTCAGTGGCATTTAAGGAATTATGGAATCCTGAAGTTTGGAGCAGATCTCCAAGACCATCAAGTCCAACCTTTGACTGATTATCAGCATTCCCACTAAACCACATCACCAAGTGCCACATCTGCTCCTTTGGAGCACTTCCAAGGATGGTGACTCCACTGCTTCCCTGGGAATCCTGTTCCAATGCTTGACCACTCTTCCAGTGAAGAATTTTATCCTAATATCCAGCCTGAACTTTCCCTGGTGCAATTCCATTTCCTCTCCTCCTGTCCCTTGTTCCCTGGGAGCAGAGCCCAGACTCCACCTGGGCCCCCCATCCTGTCAGGGAATCGTGGAGACCCAGAAGGTTCCCCCTGAGCCTCCTTTTCTCCAGACTGAGCTCCTCCAGGGTCTCAAATCCTGCTCTCTTCATTGGCTTCATCAGGAATGCACACACTAAAATAAGATTTTAGACCCATTGTTGGCTCATATCACCCCTGTGAGTTACTCCACTGATCCATTTCCCTAATATCTTCATTCAGCTCTATTCTGATGTAGAACAAAAATCCTAAAAGCTTTCCCAGTAGCTTTGTTTCTCTTTTATCCATTTAAATAGATCATTTTAATTTTCATGGCATGCCTTAATTAAGATAAAAGTGGTGATTTTGGTTAGCAGTCTTCCTTTGGGACACTGGCAATCTGAAGGGAGGAAATAACACTCTGGGATAATGAAAAGTAACAACAAACCCATGCTGGAGTTCTAAAATTACTAATTGTGCCAGGAGAGGTTATTCCAAAGCCCTGAAGTCATGCCATGAACCTTATCTCCTTCTGTACTCACAGCTATTATTGGTAAATCATTGATGATCTTTATTTCTTCTTAGCTGGAACGCTGCTGCAATATAAATATGATCTCCCTATCCAATCCTGTTCATTTGGAAATTTATTTGCTTGGTTGTTACAGATGGTTTGATAACCATTTTGAATCCATTTTTGCCGCCTGTTGCTGCATTTTCCAGTGGTTTGCTTGGTTGAGTTGGGTTGTCAGGAACAGCAAGGTCACCAGGGTGAAAATCAAGTGTGAAAATACCTAAAGCAGCTCTGAAAGACTCGGTGCTCCTGCACTGCTCCACCAGCCAGCCATGCCACGATGAAATGAAAATCCTTCTCACTACACCTGAGTTAATTTTTCTGCATCTGGCTCCCTTACCTTGGACACAAACCAAACCACTGCATCCCAGCTCTTTGCTCTTGAGGCTTTGTGCAGTTGTCACCCACACCAGAAGAAACAATTGGCTGTGAATGAGAAAGTCAGAAAATCACAGAATGGTTACATTTAGGGAAAAATAACTCTAAGAGCAAATCCAACCTTCAACCGAGCACCAGCACCAAGCTCACCATTAAACCACATCCTCAAATGCCACATCCATGTGGTTTTGAACACTTCCAAGGGTGGTGATTCCAGCCTGTTCCAAAGCTTTCCACCCCTTTCCGTGATGAAATCTTTCCTAATACCTGTTGGAACTCAAAAGCCTGGGAGTTTTGAGCTTTCTGTGCTTTCTGACATTGACCCCCAGGAGAACACTGCTTTTGAATGAGGCCTTGGAGAAGGCTCCAAATGTGAGTGATGGAGTTAAAGTCACTGGTGTGTGGTTAAATAGAAGTGTGTGCTTTCACATGGTGAAGGGTTTTGAATTTGGGATTTTTAAAATATAGTGATAGGTATGGGACAAGATAGAATGTTTTGGGTCTTGTCTCTTTCTCTCTTCTTCCTTCTTCATGATTTCAGGCAGTAGTTTTTGGTTGAACAGTTAGTGCTGCACTGCAGGTCACAGGAGTTTGGTTATTGGGTTAAAAGTATAAATAATATAGGTGTTAGTTCTTTATTGGACTGTTTAGCTTTAAAAGACCTTGTAACTAGCTAAATTCACCTCCATTTTGCTCACTTTTAGCTGGTAGCTAGAAGTGTTGCAGAACTCTCTATACTTTAGATAAAATTTAATAAACAACCAAGTCCAAACATGAGAAATTAATCTCTTTCGTGTTTTTAATCCTGACTCTGAGTGAAGACAGAAGAAAACGAAGACAAGTCACTAATTAAGTGGTGCAGTTACCCCATTTACAAGTACCCAAGTCCTTTGACACAACTTGAGGCCATTTCCTCTTGTCCTCCCAGAGCCTGACACCCATCCTGCTCCACCCTCCTGTCAGGGAGTTTTGGTCCCCCCGAGCCTCATTTTCTCCAGGCTGAGCCCCTTTCCCAGCTCTCTCAGCTGCTCCTGGTGCTCCAGACCCTTCCCAGCTCCATTCCCTTCCCATTCCAGCTCTTCAATGTTTCTCATGCATGAGGGGCTCAGAACTGGACACAAGATCTGAAGTGTATTTAAGTCTCCTGAAGAACTGATATTCCTTCAACTCTTCTCCCAAGATAAAGTAGAATCTCCCTACCTTTGGAGATAAGCATATTAAGGCTGTATTTATTAATATTTAATTTCTCCTAAACTTTTCCCCATTGAAATAACAGGTTTTTTAGACAGAAAAATAAAGATTTTTCTTTTCCCCTTGAAAACAAATAGGAAGAAAGATTAATATTTTCCCCCCAATCACCTGCTATTTATTTTTTGGGTTTGTTCAATTTTCTGTTTCTCCTGAAGTAACAAGATTTCGGGGGAAAAAAATAAAAAACCTCATTTTTCATCTTGTTTTATTCCTTGCCCTGAAAATACAGCACATTTCTTGATATCCTGTCTCATCTACAAATCAAGGTTTTAAGTAGTGTTGCAGCAGTCATGATATGAGATATTGATAACCCTGAATTATAAAACAAAAACTTTATTGCCTCTATGGAGATGGACACTTCCTCAGGATATATGGATTTTTGCCTGGCTGTCCATCTCCACTTTTTTTTCCCATTTTTCCTGAGAAAAGCAGGCAAGAGGCCATTTCTGGTTGCAATATGATTTTTTTTCCATGCTGTGAGCATCCAAAAAAAAATTATGTCCTTAACTACTCTGATTATCTTTTCCAGCAATTTCATTTTTCTCTGACATCATTCCATTGGATCCACTGCACTGTTCTCCAAAGTTTCTCACTTATCCCTGGCGAACAGTCGTGGGATCTATGGATGATTCATTCCAGGCTGTAATTTCCTGTTGATTTTTAGTGACTCATTTGCATGCTAGCTCAGCACACTGGGCTGAAATGGACTTATATTTGTTCAATATTGGGTTGCACTTTATTTTCCATAAAACCTGAAGAGGGTAAATCATCCTGTTAATATTGAATTAAAGGGATTTTTTGGAAGAGATCAGGAAAGGTATAGTGGGTGTTTACCCTGTACCTGTACTCCTGTTGAAAATTCCTGTCCCTTTTCTCACTCTGTTCCTTGTGAAGCCAACACTTCCCATTCTCCAGTACTTATTTAACAGGAAGGATGAGAGAAAATGGGAATATTATGGGGTTTAATTTAACAAAGATGTGAAAACCTGCATTTCACTGAAACTGAATTGAGATAGAACTTGTTAAAAATAAAAGAAAAAGGTCAAAGCATAAAAAAGTTGAGTTTATTTATGGTTTCCATTGATTCTCTGTCTTTGGGAATCACAGAATCATGGAACAGTGTGGGTTGGAAGGGACCCCAAAAACCACTCACTTCCAACACCTTCCACTATCCCAGACTACTCCAAGCCCTGTCCAAACTGACCTTGAACACTTCCAGGGATGAGGAATCTACAAGATCTCTGAGCAGAATAATTTACTCAAATCTAAATATTTTACTTAAAGTTAGATTGTAGTTCAGAACTGGAAAAAAGGCACTCAATAATTGTGGGATTTTTTCCAAAGAAAATTGTTACTCAACAGGAGTTGGCCATGAATAAAGTGAGACAGGACAGATCTACTTTTGCATTATAAAATCTCTCTATTTCTTCATTATCTTTCAGTTTTTCTAATCTGTGAGATTTCCAAACACATTCCCCAGCTCGTGAAAACTAAGAGGTATTTTATCCATGGTCCATCCATCGATTATTTTCCCTTCCAAATGGATATTTCAGGTGCCAAATAAACCATTTGGCTCCTTTCCTCAGTTTCCTTGCCACTGATATAACAAAACTTCTCCATCTCATTTGGGATCATTCAACATTCCACAAGCACATGAGCATCCCTCGGTGTGAGATTCTTGGTGGTTTCCATCATCTCACACTGAAATCACTTTTGGGTTCATCATTGTTGCTCCTCTGTGTGTTTATGCCCTGTAGATGTGCTGTCCTTCCAAAAAGCCTCATTAATAACTTCTTTGTCCCATCCATCATGGAAATTCTGTCAGCTGAGTGGAGCAGAGCTGCAGGTTTTAACTCCCAGATCAATATTTGCCATCCATTAAGTTGGAGAAATGACCAAGATCATTTCTACAACGTGAGTTGATCTACACGTGGAGGGTGTTATTAAAATTAACACAGCAATTAAAACAGTTGAGCTGCCCATTACGAATTCTCACCCAGTGGCAGCAGAAAAGGAGAAAAAGTTGCATAATTTGTGCTATTATCTTCATATTTAACCTAACCAGGGCCACTCATCACCATGCCCAGCCCTGGCTGCCACAGTCCCAGGAATTCTACAACTCCCCAATTTCCCAGGAATTCTACAACTCCCCAGTTTCCCTCCTACAGTTTTGCCTCCTTCAAATGTTTTTGCATCCTCTTTAGCACTCAGGCTTTGTTGCTCTGCTCATCCAAGCAGCTCCCACCCACCTTCCCAGAGTGGGATCCAATCTTCCAGGGCCCCTCAAAAAAAAGGATTCTACACCACCAGGGATTTACGTCAATGAGATGTGTCCCTGTAAATGAGGGCAGAATTAAAAATTTGGCTTAGCTTGGCTTTGCATGCAGCTTATGGAATATATTCCAAAGGATAAAGTGAATAAAGACCAGTTAGTTCCTCTTTGTGCTGTGTGTTTCTCTCTTTTATTTTTTTTTTCTCTAAGCAGATGAGAAAATAAGATGCAAGAGTGCCAGAGCAGCAAAACAAAACACTTCATTAACTTCTGGACAGCTTCCCCCCCGACCCTTTCTTACCCCTTCTGTTTTTCAAAACAGGGATTAATAAATAGAAAAGAAAAGAAAATACCAATGTAACAACTGTAGGTGCAAGGTAAAGGTTCAGTCTGTTTGTTTTTCTCAGTGAATTCCTGGGCTTTGTTTAAATCAATTTGTTATTCCCTTGGTACTTTAGTACACAGTAGAGTAGATTTTTAAAAATAAATATATTAAATAGATAAAAACTGCTCCCCTTGAGCTGGGGTTTTGTGTCAGCAAAAGGGCTTGAGAGCAACAGAAATGAAGACAATTAATCATAGAATCACAGAATTATTAAGGTTGGATAAGTCCAACCTTCAACTAAGTGTCATCATTCCCACTAAACCATATGGTGAAATGCCAGGTCTACTCCATTTTGAAGCACTTCCAAGGGTGGTGACTACACCATTCCCTGGGAAGCCTGTTCCATGCTTAACCACTCTGACACTGAAGAAATTTTTCCCAATATTTCACCTGAACCTGGACATCACCACCCAAATGTGCCAAAGGTTGCAATGAGCAAGGCAGCAAGGAGGAGAGAAAAAGCACAGCCTCCATGCCTGGATTGTGTCTCATCATTTATTTGGTCAAACACTGGAGAAATTATTTCCAGCTGATCAGGAATGAACTCCTTGCCTCCCTGAATTTCACAGGGAAAGGATAACCCTAATTTTTCCCCCTTTTTGTTGGCATTTAATGTATGTGGGCTCCTATCTGTACCCCTCCAAAAAATCTCAATGGATTCTCACCCAGCCTCCTGCACCTTGTTCCTCTCCCTCCTTTCCCATGGGAAAAGTGCCACTATTTGAAGAGTGCTGGTTTATTTTCCATGGGAAATCTGCCCCCTCAGCAGCCCAGCAAATCCATTGCAGGGTGGAATTAGCCATTCCTGGTGTTATTTCCTTCTTCCATCCACTTTGGATATAAATCAAAGCCTCCTCAAGGGTTAACACTCTTCCTTCTTCTTCCTTTTTGTTGGAGCTGGCTCATTCCATGAGGTTTTTGCTTTAATGAGCCCTTCTTAACCCTGCACTGAAACTGGGGATCTCAGGTCTCATTAGTCTGGCTAATTAACCATTCTCCTCTCTCTGTCTGAGGTTCATCTAAGTACAGAGAACCTTGAGAAAATAACAATTGCATTAGTGTGCAAACTCTTTGGAAGAAGGGAGCCAGGTCCCTGATGGAAAACAGGAGAAGCTTTTAAGTGTGTAGGCAGGACTGAATTCCATGATGATTCAGGAATTGCAAAAGCCGCCCCTCTCCACTTCCTAAAACTGGAGCTTTAAAAAAAGGATAAATCCCAGCGTGCTTGGAACTTGCATCAGCCTGGAGCTGCTGGGGAGAGCTGATCCTGATGGGGGATTAGAAGAAAAAAAAAAAAAAAAAAAAAAAGAAGGAAAGTTAAAAAAAAAAAGCAGGAAAAATTAAANAAGGCAGGAAAGTTTAAAAAAAAAAGGCAGGAAAATTTAAAAAAAAAGAAAAAAAAGCAGGAAGTAAAGCTTCCTTTATAGTCCAAGACTGAGTCCAAGTGCTTAGTTAATCCCTGGATTTTCCTGGATGATAAGAACATTTTCATCCAGCCAGTTACTCCAGAATTTCTTCATGGTCTTGGGGAGTAACACAATGGAGGCAGAACAGAACTTCAAAAACAATTGGAGCATCACAGCCAGCATGGGGAGATCTCACCACACTCCACAGCTCCCTGGAATGAGGCTGAGGTGAGGTGGGATCGTCTCTTCTCCCAGGGAACAAGAGATAGGACAAGAGGAAATGGCCACAAGTTGCACCAGGAAAGGTTTAGATTGGATATTAGGGATTTTTTTTTTTTCCACTGAAAGGTTTGTAAATCATAGGAACAGGCTATCCAGGGCAGGGGTGGAATCACCTGGAACCTGGAATTGTTCAAAAACCTGTGGATGTGGCACTTGAGGACCTGGGTTAGTGGTGAACAGGGCAGTGGTGGTGGTTGAAGGTCAGACTTGATGATCTTGAAGGTCTTTTCCAATAAAAACAATTCCCTGATTATCTTCTATGATTCCATGAGCTGATCATACAATCAATCCTCACATCCTAAAACCCCACAACTTCCATGTTCAGCCAAAAAAAATAGGAATAGAATTTAATTGAAGGTTCTGAGGTGACCCTTTTGTGTCTTTTAGGTACCTGAAGGGGCTCCAGGAGAGATGGAGAGGGATTTTGGGCACAGGGAATGTGTCAAAAGGAATTCCCACTGCCAGAGGGCAGGGTTAGATTGGATATTGGGAAGCAATTCTTGGCTGTGAGGATGGTGAGGCCCTGGCCCAGGTTTCCCAGAGAAGCTGTGGCTGCTCCATCCCTGGAAATGTCCAAGGCCAGGTTGGATGGAGCTTGGAATTATGAACATTTGCCTTTTCCTTTTTTTCCCAGGCTTCTTTATGTTTGAAAGTCCTTTAAGAAAGTTTCCTTTAGAAATGCAAAAATGTGTCTGAATCCTTGTGGCCTCCCATGTGAACAATGCCATTTACATAACTCCAAGCTTTTTGGAGGAAATATTACGTAGGTTTTTGTCGGCAGGGGCTCCTTTTGCTGGATGATGTTCCACGGTTAAGTGGAATAGGGGTTAAATTATCTTTTTAAGCTCTCCTATGTCCCTTTTTGATGCAGATTCTTCCGAAAAAGGTGAACTAACTGGATATTACCCATTGAGTGCCAGGATGGGGTTGATTTTAAAGGAAAGGAGACGATAATAATATGGAAAAGAGCAAAGTGAACCAGGCAAAAGCACAATTCCAGCCCTGAGATCCCTCTCTTGCACTTCTCTTCCTTAGAGTTGGTGCCTGTTGGGACGTGCTGGTGTCTGCTCCCAATTTACCCCAGCAGCTTCCATTCCTTGGCTGAAGATCTCAGTGCCAAGATCAAGAAAAAAATGTTTCTCCTTCAAAAAACTCCAGAATCTGCATGTATTCCCACTGTGATCCCAGCATGGTGGTTAATCCTGGAAAACCAAACGTGTCCAAGGGAAATGAGCTGGAAAACCAACGCTCTCCTGGAGACCTTCCCCTGTAGCCAGTGAGACTCTCCTGCAACTTTGGGAAGCACAGGATCAGTTTTGATGGCTGAACACCAGCATTTCCCATTCCCCTGAGTTATCCCAAATGGATGCTCTGCCCTGGGAGACACATCCCTGTAGGATGCAGCTGTCCCCAGCCACACAGAGCCCCAAGTTCTGATGGAGAAGGAAAAAGGAACCTTCTACACCACAAGGGTTGTAGTGGGAGTTTCACTGCCTGGCACGTTTGTGCCAGGATTTGCACTAAAGGAAACAAAATTCCCAAGTATTTTCTGGAGGATGGAAAAGATAATCTGAGTTTTTCAGTCCTGCAGGTGTGACTCAGCACTGCTCTTGTGTTAATGTGAGGGCAGTGTTCACCTCCAACACTGCCCCAGGGCAGTTTAATATTTCCCAGTTAACAGCCCTTAAATATTTTGCAACTGATGTTTACAGTCAAGGTCACTGTCCTGGAGCTTTTCTCTCTGGGTTATTTTCAAATTTCTGTCTCAGAAAAATAGATGGACAGACAGGCTAAAAATCACTGCAGTAAGTGCCAAAGGAAGAGACAGATTCATAGAGACATTTAATTATCAGAGAACTGAGTATCAGATAATTGAATTATTTAGATTGAAAAAGACCTTTAAGACCATCAAGGTCAAGCTGTGACCAATCCTCACCCTTGTCACCAGCCCAGAACACTGAGTGCCATGTCCAGGCTTCCTTGGACACCTCCTGGAATGAGGACTCCAAACCTCCCTGGGCAGATCCTTTCAATGCTTGACAACCCTTTTCCATGAAGAAATTCCTCCTGATGCCAAATTTGAATGCAACTTGAGGCTGTTTCCTCTCATCCTGTCCCTCATTCCCTGGGAACAGAGCCTGATCCTCACCTGACTGCACCTTCAGGGAGTTGTGGAGAATGAGAAGGACTCCCCTGAACCTCCTTTTCTCCAGGCTGAGCCCCACCTCAGCTCTTTCAGCTGCTCCTGGTGCTCTAGACCCTTCCCCAGCTCCATCCCCTTCTCTGGATACACTCCAGCCCCTCAATGTCCTTCTTGTCATGAGGGGCCAGAACTGGACGCAGCACTCAAGGTGCTTCAGCAGTGCCCAGCACAGAGGGACAATCCCTGCCCTGGTCCCCTGGCATTCCCTTTGATTGATTCCTATGTTTCCCTTACTTTTCACTACACCAGCAACCAGCTACTCTCTGCAGCTTCACTGAATTCTGTCATATTTAAAAAAAAACAAAAAAGAAAATTCTTTTTTAAATTATTATTTTCCCAAAAGAGACCTGCAAGACAAATTTTTAGAAACGTAGCAGAAACCAGGCATGATGCCATATCCTGAATTCTCCTCTCTTTTCCACTCTCCTGGTGCATTTTCAAGGATTGCAGCTTTCCTTGCGCGGAGTGATGCTGCTCCGTGATTGCGTCACTGTGATCACATTTTGAGCTAAAACTCCCTCGAGCTGGGACTCACTCCTCCAGGTTTTGCATCAGAATTGCTCCCTCCCAGGTACTGAAATTATCAACACCTCTGTCATTCCTCAGGAGGGTGGATTTGTGCTTCATTTGTACACACTTCACTCTGTGCTGACAGATGTCTTTGACTCCTTGGAGAATGTCTTTATGAAAAATGTCAGCGATATCAAAATAAGCCACAGGGATTTATTCACATGTTATCACTAGAAAAGATATTCCTCCTCTGTCTTTTATTCCCTGCCTTACAGTAGCAATCATTTTCATATTCGCTTCCACTTAAACATTGATTTTTTTTTTTTTTTTGGTGACTGGCCTGTGCAGCTGCACAGGACATGAAGAGCAGATAAGAACCTTCAGGGGTGGTGTGCATCCTTCACAGGTGAAGAGAGCTTAAAGCCCATTTTATTCCACTCTCTGCCATGGGCAGGGACATCTCCCATTATCCCAGGTTCCTCCAAACCCTGTCCAACCTGGCCTTGAACATTCCCAGGGATGGGGCAGCCACAGCTTCTCTGGGCAGCCAATTCCAGTGTTTCACAACCCTCTCAGTCAAGAATTCCTTTTTAATGGCTCAGATGTTTTTTGTCATGATCTGGACACAGCATAAGCTAAGGGCTCTTCCCAGCAGCTGCAATGAGCGGTGTTCCTTCTTTCATGGGGATGGGGATGAGAGGTCACACCCCTGGATGTCATCCATGCTGTATCAGGGGGTCCTGGAGCCAAAAAATCCTCCCGAAAATGTTTTGTTTATTCATCCCAATGTAGTGTGTGCAATTTTTAGGGATGGATTTGCTACTGTCTCCAGTCAGGACAAGTCTTCTCTTTGTTACTGAAGTTTTAATTTCTGTGCATGATGCTATAGGCAGTGGTGCCCATTCTTTCAAAAATGCAACCCAAAATCATGGAAATGATGCCTTCCCTCTCTCTTGCTAAAAGGTTTCTCCTTAGAAAAAGAGGGAGGCTTTTTACAGGAGCCTGGAGTGACAGAATAAGGGGAAATGGTTTCAAACCAACTAAGAGTAGGTTTAGATTGGATATTGGGAAGAAATTCTGCCCTGTGAAGGTGATGAGGCAGCCCAGAGAAGCTGTAGCTGCCCCAGCCCTGGAAATGTCCAAGGCCAGGTTGGATGGGGCTTGGAGCAACCTGGGATAGTGGAAGGTGTCCCTGCCATGGCAGGGGTGGAATGAGATGACCTTTGAGGCCCCTTCCCACCCAAACCATTCCATGATTCTCTGAAACACACCAGAGTCCTCCCACTTCAGAATTCTATAGGGAAAATAAAACCTTTAGAACTTCTTTGAGCAGAAAAATCCTGATTCTGTAATAACAGTGATGGAATTGCACCAAATTCCATAAATAATGTCTTTCAAGGTTTATTGCTCAGACACCTAAAAGGAGAAGATAAAGCTGAAATGATCACATTACAGATGTTGCACAAAGAATGACTTTTCCTGTCTAACGTTAATAGGCAAATAAGATATATTTATGTTCATACATCACCGGTTTTGAACAGAATATGTTATTATGCTAAAAATGCTGTAAAATAGCACAGCACACTTGGACTGGCAGTCATCTGTACCAAAAATGACATCTAGAGCTTGGTTCTTAAACACAAAATCTACAAGACTCTGAGAAATAGGAAAGGGTCAAAGTTAAGGTGATGGCATCTGGGTTAATTCCATAATTTTAATGCAACATCTGGCTTCCAAGACTCCCTGTTCATCTCAGTTCTTCACCCTTCAGAAATTATAATCTCTAAGATGATCTTGAGGAGATGATTCAGTCTGCTGGAAGCTGAAATCAGCGGGTAAAATCCTGCATCTACTGAAAATAAATGGCAAAACACACACTGCCCTTAAAAAATAGGCACGGTTTCTGCCTTAAAATGTTTTAGACTTGCTGGAAGACACAGTCTGAACTTGTCTCCTATGGAAATTGTGATGGAAGGCAGATTCCTGAAAGGTCTGAAAACAATTAAGAATTGCAGTAGCAGAGATTGGATTGTGTTAGAAGGGACTTTAGAGATAATTTAGTTCCAATCCTGTGTTTTGTGTTTGTTCCTGCCTAGAGATGAATGATCCAGCCAGGATCTCTGGGACTGCAGATGCTAAATCTGTTTAAAATCCTGTGCATGGGCAGGAAGGACCATCCCGTGTCCAATGTCCTTCCCATGACCCCACAAAGCAGGGCAGGGAGTCAGGGGATGAATCTCACAGCAAAGTCAAATCCTACAGCATGGACCAAAATGGATAAGGGGTGAGCCAGCTCCCAGGTGACAGCAGAGCCAACATCAAAAGTCTAATCCCTTTCCAGACCTTGCAGCAAAATGGGAGATAAGAAGAGGATTTGCTTAAAGGAAAAGCTCTCAGAGTTCATCTGGACCTTGCTGCCCTCCCTCGCTTTCCAAAAGGCTCCGACTCCACTCCAGTGCTGCAAACTTTGTGCTCTTGCTTTGTCACTAGAATTTTGTGAGGGCATCCAGAGGAGAAATCCACCCCTGTGCTGCTGGCACTTGAGGAGGAGCAGAGGCACAGATGCAGCCAAGCCCCTGGGTGCTGCTGGTGAGCACAGTCCTGTCCTGGGGCTCCCCAGACTCGGCGCACATCTGGGATCCCTGGTGGGATCAGGGCTGTCACCAGGCACTCTGCTGCCTGCTGTCCCAGCAAATGGAATAAAACCTGGATTAACCGACGCTCTGAAGGCACAACAAAACCTGGAGGCTCTCACCCGGGTGTCACTCTCACTGTCTCTGGGAGCAGCGTGGTGATTTTGGGCCAAGGAAGGTGTTAATTAAACCCACACCGACTCCTGCTACAGCCTCAGCAAGGTACAGGCAGCTGAGAGCCTGTTCAAGGGCATTTGCTTCTCTAGTTATTTACATAATTCATTGTTTTTAAAGTCACTCTGTTGGCTTGTTGGGTTTTTCGTTGTTTTCAAATTATTTCTGTCAAAAGATAATTTATGGAGTGAAACTTATAAGAGAAAGCCACACTTCCTGCTGAGAAACCTTTTCGGAGTTTGGCTGTAGACAGGATTTTCATCCTCCAAAAACTCTGGGATAGCACTTTGCACAGAGAAGAAAATGCTGTTTTCTGTGTCAGGGGATGCCTTCCAGGTTATGGTTTACAGGAGATACAGGGGGAACTGGGAGAAAATTCCTAATTTTCTGCTCTTGAGCTGCTGCAAAAAGAGGGTCTGGAAGCACAAAAGCATTTAAGAGGAATTTATCTCCATTCCTAGTACAAAAAAAAAAAAAAAAAAGAGAATGGGAAATAGGCTTGCATTTAAAAATTAGCATTTTATCTATTGTATCAATATTAACATTGTAATTGTACTAATATTGTGTTTGTATTAAGCTTTTATTAACATGACCAAGTGTTGGTGTTGCTCCAGGGTCAATCCCAGCATCAATCCAGGCTGGAGAGCAGATGAAGCAGCTCTGGGGAGAAGGATCTGGGGAGTGGTGGTGAGAGGCTGGACATGACCCAGCCATGTGTGCTCCAATCCCAGAAATCCAAACACATCCTGGGTTCATCCCACAGTCTGAGCATCAGGAAAGGAGGGAATTCTGTCCCTCTGCCCCTCTCAGGTGAGACCCACCTGCAGAGCTGCTCCAGCCCTGAATCCCAGCACAGGAAGGATGTGGGGCTGCTGGAGCAAGTCCAGAGGAGGGACCAGGATGATCAGAGGGCTGGAGCAGCTCTGCTGGGAGGAAAGGCTGAGAGAATTGGGATTGCTCAGCTCAGAAAAGAAAAGCTTTGTAGTGACCTAATTGTGGCCTTCCAGGACCTGAAAGAGATAAGGAAGATGGAGAGGGATTATTTACAAGAGCATGGAGTGCCAGGATGAGGGGGATGGCTTCAAACTGACAGAAAATAAGTTTAGATTGGATTTTAGGAAAAAAAACCTCTTCCCTGTGAGGGTGGTAAGGCCCTGGCACAGGTTTCTTAGAGAAGCTGTGGCTGCTCCATCCCTGAAAATGTTCTAGACCAGGTTGGATGGGGCCTGCAGCAACCTGGGATAGTGGAAGGTGTTGGAACTGGATGATTTTAAGATTCCTTCCAGCCCAGGCCATTCTATGATTCTGTCACAAAGATATAGATAGATGTAGCTATAGATACTGGTCTATATGATTTAGATAGAAATGCACACAGGGATCTAAATATAAGTACTGTGAAAGGGAGAGAACAGTTCTTAGTCACTCCATCCTGGCACGGAGCTTTCACACCAGGAACTGTGTGACTGATAATTTCTTTCATGCAATGAAGGGAATTTTGCCTCACAGGGAATGGCCCAACCTCCTGCCACACCACAGAGTCATCAAAATAACCCTGGGATTTCCACCTTTGTGCTCAAATGCAGCCAAGACTGTCTCAGGATTTCATGTATCTCTGTTGGAGATACCATGTGTATTTTTTGGAGCAAGTCCAGAGGAGTCCACAGAGATGCTCTGAGGGATGGAGCCCCTCTGCTCTGGAATGTCCAGCCTGGAGAAGAATCCAGGAAGACCTCAGAGCCCCTTCCAGTGCCTAAAGGGATTCCAGGAGAGCTGGAGAGGGACTTGGGACAAGGGATGGAGGGACAGGACACAGAAGAACAGCTTTAAACTCACAGAGGATGGGTTTGGATGGGATATTGGGAAGGAATTCTTCTGTGAGAGGCTGGTGAGACTCTGGCACAGGTTTGCCCAGAGAAGCTGTGGCTGCCCCTGGATCCCTGGAAGTGTCCAAGGCCGGGTTGGATTGGGTTTTGAAGCAACCTGGGATAGTGGAAGGTGTCCCTGCCCATGGAACGAGATGATCTTCCAATCCAAACCATTCCATGCTTTCTAGAAAATTTACAGAAGTGAGAAGGGAAGAAGTGATGTAGAAATATGAAAATGTTATCATGCTCCAGCCTTGTTCTCCTTTCTCTGGAGGAGAAAGAAAGCAAGGGACAAAGGGGACCTTAATTGTATCTTGGAGGAAGGTGCAGGTTAGCCTCTAAGGGATGCAGGAAATGCAGAGCTGTTGGGAACTGGATGAATTTCCAGCATGGATTGTTCGGAGAGCTGAACTCTCTCTTCTCTCTTTACTAATGTCCCTGTAGAGAACTGATAAGAAACTTGTTTCTGATAAGGGAAAGGATTAGGAAGGGAATCTCTGCAGGAGATAAACCATCAGCTCATTTTCAGCCTTCCAGAGAAATTGGCCTCACAGCACTTCCAGAACCACCTTGCCAGGCAAATTTGTCTCTATTCTCTTCAGGAAAGCCCAAATTTTGGTATTTTAGGGAGCCACGGTGAATGGGAGCTCCTTTTCTGAAAGGGATTTTAGATTTCCACCATCAGCTCTGTCATTAAGTGACACTCATTAACCACTGCTACTTTCAGGTCACAGATGCAAAGCAACTAAACCTGACTTTGCAGTTTGCTACCTGGAATCTACCAAAAATTGGGAAACAGTTAAATTAAGGATCTTTGTTCATGAATATTCAGGACTCAAATATGCAGCAGACAGTGCTGAGAGTTGGGAAATGAATTAAAACTGATTTTCTTTTTAACCAGTTTAGAAATCTTTGGTTGAGTCCCATCGTCATTTGGCAGAGCAATTCCTGACAGACCTTTATTCATCCTGATTGTTTTGTTCTGTGTTCTGTAGGGTTTATTTTTCCCCCTTAATGCAAGGCAAATTTTATGCTTGAAACAGAGAATGACCATTTTCACCTTCCATAAAGTGAGAGGTTAATTGTCTACCCAAGGAGAAAGGCTCTAATGACCACTGCCCATTAAAAACGTCAGGAAGAGTCTGCTGTGCACTTTCTCTTTTGGAATAAACCTGTAGGGAAAACAGAGTCCACAGTGTGTCATTTTATAGTACAATTCCATCCCATTTTCCATTCATTTCTTGCTAACTCTGCACCATAGTCAAACAAGTCATGTCTGCATTTTATTCCTCTGGCAAATCATCCAAAAACAAATGGAGACTTTCCCTGCTCCAACTTGGCAGGTATTGTTTGAAAGTTTTTCTGCCTGGATAGCAAGAATAGGTTTCCTGCTGTGACAGATGCAGCCAAAGGAGGAATTTACCACTTGTCCTCAGATCCAGACACATGTGAGTCAGCTTTAGTCTGGAATTCTGCCATAAATCTATTGGAGAAGCCAAGATCTGTGTCCATGGCTTTATACCCCACACAGTGCCAATATAACGCAATACTTTTTTTTCATTTAGAAACTAGAGGGGAAAAAAGTCCAATTTCAGGCACCTTCTGCTCTGTAGAAGAGAAGGATATAACAATTATCAGGGAATTTATCTACCTAGGAGGATCATTGTCTTCATCTTAGAGGTGGAAAGTTTCCACCTGGTCCACAAAATTCTTTGCCATCTATTTGAAGATTCTTCCCTTCTATTCCACTCTCATGAGACCCCACCTGAAGCACAGAATCCAGCTCTGGGGTCCAACATCAGAGGGATGTGGAGCTGCTGGGTGAGTCCAGAGGAAGCCACAGAGATGCTCAGACGGCTGGAGCCCCTCTGCTCTGGAGCCAGGCTAGGAGAGCTGGGAATGTTCACCTGGAGAAGAGAAGGATCCAGGGAGAACCTCCAGTGCCTAAACGGGCTCCAGGAGAGCTGGAGAGGAACTTTGGATAAGGAATGGAAAGTCAGGACACAGGAAATGGCTTCCCACCACCAGAGGGCATGGAGAGATGGGATATTGTGAAGGAATTCTTCCCTGTGAAGTAGATGAGGCCCTGGCAGAGGTTTCCCAGAGAAGGTGTGGCTGTCCCTGGATCCCTGGAAATGTCCAAGGCCAGGTAGGATGGGGCTTGGAGCAACCTGGGAGAGTGGAAGGTGTCCCTACCCATGGCAGGTGTTGGAACAGAGTGATCTTTAAGTTCTCTTTCAGCTCAAACCATTCCATGATTTCTTACCAAGTCTCTGTCTGTGATATGAAATAAATCAGTGCAGGGACTGTTCTCTGTCTCTGAGGTGAATCTCCAGGTTCAGATTAAATAACTTTGTTCCTTGATTCCCCTGTAGAACTCCTCCAGTTCTGGTTGACTTTAACAGACAACAATAACCCAGGTACGTGTGTCCTGTGTGTCTGATCCCACTCCTCTGATTGAAGGAAGGGAAACAAATAAATACTTTATTTTCCCCATTTATTATTTAATTCTAGGTCTTATTTATTAATTGGGATATTGATATTAATTACCCACCCCAGACTGTGGGAAATGCTGAAGAGTCTGAGAGTGCAAGGTGGGAGCTGGGATCTCCCAGCCTTGATGTTTCCTTATTTATAAGGAATATCTGTGGTCTCTCAGCAGGGATGGCAAAGGCTGGTGGAGAGGATTTGGTTTATTCCAGGTTTATTCCTCTCTCTGCCAGCATGACCTGGAGCAGATGATTCCATGACTTTCTGCAAAGACAGCTTCTTTGTCCAGCCTTTGGAGCAGTGCCAAGGAGAAGCCCTGCAGACATTCTGGTGTTCTGTTCTGCTGCAGGAGAAATTGTTTGTGTTTCCACAGTGCTCAGCACAACAGGGCTTTGATCCATGGTTAAGCATCCAGGCTCTGGAATAAATAAGGGATATCCAAGTGCTACTTGTATTTTATTGTGGATGATCCCTACAACCTAAAACTACATCCAGACTTATGACACAAAGGTAATTCCCCTGGCACAAAGTGTCCATTTCCTGACACAGCACACAGGGGAGATGTGAGATTCTTCCCACATGATATTGTGTCCACTTAAAGTGATTAAAAACTGGATAAATTCCTGGGGGAGGAAGGGAGGAGCGATTAATACAGGAATATACAGCACAAAAATCCCATGTCTGTGTCCAAAGACCCTGGACCATGATGTCCTGATATAGGACAAGCCCTTTAGGGGAATCTATCACTACATCCCCATCCCTGGAATTGTTCAGGGCCAGGCTGGATGGGCTTGGAGCCACCTGGTCCAGGGGAAGGTGTCCCTGCAGGGCAGGAGGTTGGAATGGGGTGATATTGAAAGTCCCTTCCATCCCAAACCATTTTAGCATTATACTCACCCTGTTACAGCTTTTCTTATGCACATCATGTCCTGTGAATATCTGATGTCAGTTTACAGGGATTTCATCCTGACCCTGTCCCGATGTTCTTATCTAGATCCCTATGGTCACTCCTGACTTGCAGACAACACACATCAAACCAACAGCCAGACTTTCCCATCTCTGGTTCTCCAGAGGGTTTGGGATTGTCTCCCCATCCAGACAATGATAGAGCCTGGTAATCTGAATTAAAATTCTGGAGAACACCTCTGGGTTATGGGGGATCACCTTTTTTATCAAATGAAACAAAAAAGCCAAGATAAATATATAGACCCAGGAGGCTTCTTCAAAAATTGTTTCTGTGTCTGTAGGTGCTTTAGTTCCTTTGATATCTCAGTGCTTTGATGTCAAAGAACTGACAAATCCTTTTGCTTTCTGGCCTTGCCCTAATCATTAGGTCTGCTAAGGGGGATTCCCTTGGGATGGATCCTGAGAAACAGGAGGAGGGGGTGGGAGATGAAGGTTTTCACACCAAATTTGTGAAATCCCAGCACTGGGAGTTGGAACGGGCTCTTCCATCTCAGATGTCTTGAACACTCAGCCACAAAATTCTTACAAAATTAAACCCATCATTAACTTGAATGTTGATGGACAAGAACAGAAATGGATTGAGCAAAACAATTCACAATGAATTCCATCCTCAACCCAAGTTTTGGAATGACATGGAGTGAGCAGAAGCACCAGGAGAGGGAATATCTCTGTAACAAGCCCCAGTGAAGCTCTCCCTGATTTTTTTTATGCTCACATGTGGATCCACAGATCTCCTGGAATATTGCAGTGACTCAGGGAGAGGCTGCCATGGGGAGCAATAACTAGGGAGAGTACAAGGGAAATTAGAAGCAATGGGACTTGAAAAAAAAAAAAAATTTTTTCAGATAATTCACTCTGAAACAATTTCATTTCCACTTAAAATGGGAATGTTTTATCCTGGATCTACAGAGACCTAAATCCAAATATTTCTATCTGAGAATGTATAAACCAGGTTTAAGTTTTTTTCCATTTCTTTCTATTTCAAGATGCCCAAGTAGATATCCTGGCACCCTCAAATCACTGGGACAACTCTTTTGTTGAAGAAATTTTTCCTGCTATCCAACTAAACCTCCCCTGGCACAACTTGAGGCCATTTCCCCTTGTCCTGTTGCTTGTTACTTGGGAGAAGAGATCCCACAACCTCATTTCAGGGACTTGTAGAGAGCAATAAAGCCCCCCAGGAACCTCCTTTTCTCCAGGCTGAGCCCATCCAGCTCCCTCAGCTGCTCCTGGTGCTCCAGACCCTTCCCCAGCTTCCTTCAGTTTTCTGGACATGCTCCAGCCCCTCAATCTCTTCATTTTTTAAAATGTTATCATTTTATCTTCATATTGCTTCCAACCCCAAATCCCTAAAGATGAAACAAATGCAACCTCATGCAGTGACTGCTGATGTTCAAAGGAGCCTGAACTGGGATTCCTTGTGGTGTCCCTCCGGTTTTCCACTTTTTTTTTCTTTGTTTAGGTTGGTTTGGTTTTTTTTAATTTGTTTTTTTTGGGGGTTTTTTTGGGGGGATTTTGTTGTTTTTTTGTTGAATTTTTTTGGAGGTGGCTTTTTTTTTTTGTTGTTGTTGTTGCTACCTCTTCCCTCTTGTCTTGCACCAGCACTGTGGCACTTTGAGACCTGGAACCTCATCACCCTGTGCTGTTACCACCTCCTGGTCTGCTCCTGGAAGGATTCAATCCTGTCCCAACAGAAGCCACCAGAGCAGCTCCAGCCTGTCCTGCAGCACACAGTGATCCCAGCTTCCCATCCACGTGGATCACACAGGTTTGGAGTCCTTCAGCAGCAGATCCCATCTGCTGCTGGCACTGTGAGAAGGAGCAGGGCTCAGCTCCTCATCACAGCCCCTCTCTGGGGGTGCAAAATTATCCTCTCACAGATGCAGCAAACTCCGCTAGGAGCCAGGAACACTCCAGGCTACGAACCTAAAAATGACTTTAAAACGATCTTGTGACTCAAACTCAGTGCTGGGAAAGGAGGAGGAATGCAGAGAGAATTTTTCTTCTCTATATTTTAACAGCCCAGTTTAGTCAGAGATTTTATATAAGTTAAATATCACTATTACTAAATGAAGCAAGAGGTCGGAGATTAAATCTGCAATTGCACTTAAGGACTATTTCATAATTTGTCTTTTGTGTTATTTTTAGTTTGGGCAGGGTGGAAAGTAAAAATAAAAGTCAGTTTGATATGGATGACTGAAATTATAAAGGGAATGTCCTTCCTGATCTAACCAAATCTGGTGCCTGATCCAACAAACCTTTTCCTATAACCTTGGGAGCACCAAGAGCCCATCTTTGATGACCCCTTTATCAACTTCATCTTCCCTTCCATGAAACCAGGCTTCCCCTTTCAAATCAGTTGGTGTTTCTAGAAGGCAATATCTGAGAAAATTGTCCCAAAAGTTCTTTCTAAATTAATTTATTATTATTATTATTATTATTATTAAAATTTTCTCTTTTTTGTGTGTGTGTTTAAATTTATGGAAATGCTCAGGGAAACCTCTACATAGATTCATGGGATGGTTTCTCTTGGAAGGGACCTTCAAGATCATCTCATTCCAACCCCCTGCCATGGACAGAGACCCTCTCCATTAGACCAGGTTGCTCCAAGCCCATCCAGCCTGGCCTAGAAGATTATTCCTCAGGAATAATGAATAACCAATCCAGTCTGCATGTTTCAGACATTTTTGCCTTTAAAATTAATGCAAAGCAGTAAAAGAAAATGTGTTAAGTGATTTAAAGCCTTTATTTGGTTTAAATGATTGCCATTTGTATCTCCTAGCAGCACAACAGTGTGGAAGCAATTCCTGCTGCATCTCAGGAGCAGGCAAGCACCTCTTTGCTGTGAGTTATTTTAGGTGACATTCCATAAACACTCAGCAATCCATCAGATCCCTGTAATACATTGGTTTCTCAGCACAGGCTTTTTGTGAAAAAATAATGAAAGAAAGGAGTATTTAGAGTGATTTGAAAAGCCATGAGTGTTTCCTGGCCATACAAAAAGAGGGATTAGATATCTTGTAAATTCTTGTTTTACTTGCTGAGAGCTGTTTGGAGTTAAAACTCTTGGAATGACACTGGGGGCTAAATATGAGTCCAAAGATACAATTTCAGCAAAGGTGATGGTGTCTCCATCTCTTATTTCCAGGGATTTCTACCTCAGACAGTGAGGACACACTCACAGCATCAGTAGCAAATCTAACTTAGTGCTTTCCCACCTCCCAGCCATGAAAATCTCTTCCAAGGTGAGTTGTGAAAATGTGACAAAGAAAGAACTGTGGATTTCATCCACAAGAGGAGGAGAGTTGTGACCCACCTGCAGCTCCTCTTCTGCCCAGGGTTCCACAGCTGGATCTACAGAGGAGCTGCACCTCTGGCATTTTGGATCTCAAGGTGAGAAGGTGCCCCTGATGCTCTGAGAAACAGCTTGGCTTTGTGGAGAATCATAAAATCATGGGATGGTTCGGGTTGGAAGGGACTGTAAAATCATCTCGTTCCACCCCTCTGCCATGGGCAGGGACACCTTCTACTACACCAGGCTGCTCCAAATTCTGTCCAAGTTAGCCTTGAACACTTCCAGAGATGGAGCATCCACAGTTTATTTCTCTGGACCATCTGCAGCCCAACCTTCCACCCCAGCCAGCCCAGCTGGCAGCAGTCACACTGCTAAAATTGAGGAGAGGCAGTTCACTGTAAACCCCCAGAAGATACTCCCCTAAGTGACAAGAGTTAATTCCTGTTCCAGTCAGAATTTTGAGACAAAGGCCTCTTTTGAAGCAGAAATATCTTTGTTCCAAACGTGCTTTCCCTACTCCTCTGCCACAAATCAGCTTTCTCAGCATCATGGAAATGAGAAGGCCTCGAGTCTCTTTTCTTCTCTTCTTCTAAGGGTTTGGATAAAATCTCTTCAGATAGATTTTGCTTATCTCCTTCTCCAGTAATATGGAAATCTAGGGCCTTGGAGCAGATAGAGATTCCTTAATAGCTGGGGAGCATTAGCAATGCTGGAAGTATCCAGGCAGGATTTTTAGAGTCCTCAGCTTTAACCACTGTTTGTGGTTCCAAATAAATTTCAAATCCTAAGCACAAGCTCTGCCTTTTTCTGACACTTCCTGACAAGTGTTTTTACAACAGAGGCAACTGGAAGCATCAGCTGGGATTTGAGGTGAGGAGCTCTGAGGAGGAAGAACCTTTCCCTTGGAATGATTGCAACCTGAACAGGGCTGAGGAGTGTGTGTGTCATTGTTTTCCAGGTGGGAGATGGAGGCAGGGAGGTTGCAGATGTCCTGAAGCAGCACAGAGACAGCTGGATTGAGAATTTACCCAACTCCAGCCACGTCAGAGGCTGCATTAAAGGACATGGGACCAGCTGGGTGAGGGAGAAGATTCTCCCACCCACCCTGGGTGCCCCACATGGAGCACAGCATCCATCCCTGAGGTCTTCAACATCAGTGGGATGTGGAGCTGCTGGACCCAGTCCAGAGGAGTCTCTGGAGATGCTCAGAGGGCTGGAGCCAGGCTGGGAGAGCTGGGAATGTCCAGCCTGAGGAAGAGAAGGCTCCAGGGAGACATCAGAGCCCCTTCCAGTGCCTAAAGGGGCTCCCAGAAAGCTGGAGAGGGACTTGGGACAAGGGATGGAGTGACAGGATGGGGGAGTGGCTTAAATTGACAAAAGGCAGGTTGGACAGAATATTAGGAAGAAATCCTTCCCTGTGACGGTGGTGAGGCCCTGGCACAGGTTTCCCAGAGAAGCTGTAGCTGCTCCATCCTTGGAAGTGTCCAAGGCCAGGTTGGATGGGGCTCTGAGCAACCTGGGATAGTGGAAGGCATCCTGCCCACAGCAGGATCTTAGAACAAGATGATATCTTAGATCACTTCCAACACAAACTGTTTGTGACTTACTGGGACATGATGTTCAGCTGGCCCAGTTTCCAGCAGTGTGTAATTTTTCCATCAATTTTTTTTTTTTTTTTCCCTAGAGGGTTGTTGGAAAGTTGCTCTGGCTTAGTCTTCAGCTGTTGCCTTGAAATAAATGAGTGACCCAAGACCAACTTTAAATCCAGGACTATCTTCACCTAACAGTGAGGACTGAGGGTGGCCTTCATCTGGATTTCATTGTCTAGTGACAATGGAGATAACAGATATAAACATTTGTCATTGTACACTTGGCCCCTGATATGTTGAGCTGTGGTTTGGGGCAGTCCCCGAGGTCCTTGGAGCAGCCAAGAGCAATTTAGATCTGAGATATTCCAGGAATGATCCCGTGTGGGAGGACTGGGTGGGCTGAGCATCCTGCTGCCAGTGCCACCCTCCCACTGTGCCAGCACTGATGAGACCCATCTGTTCCTCTGAAAAATGGAACATTTGCTCCTCTCCTTGGGCCATCCCATGCCTTTATATATCCATCCATCCATCCATCCATCCATCCATCCATCATTCATCCATCCATCCATCCATCCATCCATCATCCATCCATCCATCATCCATCCATCCATCCA
>VXBI01006192.1:73282-121972 GCA_013397375.1 Toxostoma redivivum
CATCCATCCATCCATCCATCCATCCATCCACCTGCATCCATCCATCCATCCCATATGAACACAACCCTCACATTTTGCCAAAATCTTCCCCTCTCACTCAGATTTTTTCCCCTGCCTTGTCATAATTAAGGCTGACTCAGCTGCTGTTCCAGCAGGAGTTCTCTGCTGTCTCCCAGCCTTTCCCTCAGCTTTGCCTCCGAGCAGGTGACACAGGCGACTTGTTCCTGTTGACAAAATGTTCTATTAGGACGGTGGCAGACACAGAAAGGCCTGGGGGTGCTGTTGGTGTCAGGTTAAGCAGCCCTTTCACTGCATCTCTTAACACCTATTTTGGTTGCCAGGCACTGAGCAAGCTCCAGGATGATCCCACTTCATGGAGATGCAATGTGACTCCATAGCTCCAGGGCAGCTCCTTACATCTCTCAGAGGAGCTCGGGAAGGTGGTGCTGGTTGGGACTGAGTATCCAGCAAGGAATGACTGCTCCAAAGGCTCTGCATCCCTGGAAAATTGTCCCCATGGACATGCTGCATTGCTGGAGGAGCACAGTTCCTTTAATTCTTGCAGGCTGGGGGAGTTGGGGATGTTCAGCCTAGAGAAGAGAAGACTTCAGAAAGATCTTAGAGCCCCTTCCAGTGCTTAAAGGGACTCCTAAAAATCAGGAGAGGGACTTTGGGCAAGGATGTGCAGTGACAGGACAAGGGGAATGGCCTTAAGCTGAAGGAAGGTAGGTTTAGATTGGATAATAGGAGGAAATTCTTCCCTGTGAGGGTGGTGAGGCCCTGGCACAGGTGTCCCAGAGAAATTGTGGCTGTCCCATTCCTGAAAGTGTCCAAGGCCAGGTTGGATGGGGCGTGGAGCAACCTGGGGCAGTGGAAGATGTCCCTGCCCATGGCAGGGGGTGGAACAAGATGCTTTTTAAGATACCTTCCAACCTAAAAAATTCTTAAAAAACACCCAGTTCCAACTCCCTGCTATGGACAGGGACACCTTCCATGAGACCAGGGTGCTCCAAATCCTGTCCAATCCTTGAACACTTCCATTGCAGGGGAACTCGGGAAAAATTACTCAGGCAAGAAACAACACCAATTCACTCCATTGTCCACAAATAAACACATTCCCAGTGATCCCAGATGCATTCCCAACGTTGTGACTTCTCTGAAAGCAAGAGGATTCTGACAGTCACAAGCTTCTAGCAACAGAAAAGAAAACGGGAATGAGTTCTTTAGGGACTGTGTTAGAACTGTATTAATTAGCATGGGAACAATTACACCTCTCTGTTCACTGTGAGCTCCTGTTACAAGCAAATATTTTTCTTGTAAAATATTTTCCTTGGTTCTATTGTAATGGCAGAAATTTGCTGTCCTGCAGGCAGATGTATTCAGAAGGATTTATTTCCAGAAGGGAACCCAATGATCAGCTTCCCAGAAACTTCTTAATAAGTTCCTCAGCTCTTTATTTAATATGATGGATATTTTCCTGTGTTTATACTTTGCTGCCATCATCTGTGCTTTGCTCATACTGCATCCTGCTTCCCACAGCACAGACTAAATTGTTCTCCAAATTGTTTTCCCTACTGCTAGAGAGGGCATTATTTATTTATCACCTTTCTAGGACAACACTGTCACAAATTCCACAGGGGATGGGTGCACCAGCATCTGCTTTGGGCAGTTCCCACCCCACTGATTGGCAGGACACAGATGGGATTAGAGCTGGAAGGATCCTTCAGAGCAGCTGTGTAAAATCCCCACAGACCAGATTTACCCACTGCCAACTCAATTATTCCACAGTGTGAATGGATTTTTAGCACAAAATTTCGTGGAATAGCCCAGAGACAGCCAAAGTCAAACTCACTGCGAGGACAAGTCAAGGCAGGGCTTGTGGCTGTAAATTAATTGACTTCTGGCTTTTTCATTCATTAGTTCAGCCAGAGGATGTGCAGTGAGTAAGGCTTTGCTCTCTGTAGTATGGAAAGGCTTCTCCCACCTCTATTCCAATGGTTTCCTCAATAAAAGCCAGTGATTCATCCAACCTCGGTGAGGGTTTTATCCATGTCACATCTGGGATGTAACATCAGAGCTAGGAGCAGCTGTCATTCAAGCAGTGACTCTTTGAACTCAAGGAGAGTCCAGCTATGACTTATTGGTGTCAGACACCATCAAAATTTCACAAGGACCAGTCCCAGCACTTTTTCTGGGGAGAAAAATAAGAGGCTTCTCAAAAAAATGAGTCCTAAAACACCCACATATAAAGGAGTGCAGGACTTCAGAGATAATCCAACATTGTCCAAATAAAATGGAGAACCAGGCCCAGGGAGGAAACAGCTGGATCCCCTTTTCCTCCAGCTGCTTCTTCTCAGTAATCAGAACTAAAACTGAATTCAGCCAAAAATTTAGCAGTATAAACCACTTTGAAACATCTCACTGGACAGCACGGCCATGGTACTGAGTGTGTGAGGAACCAGTTTTCATCTTCTCCCAGTTATTGTTGAGGAAAGTTCATGGATGAAGATTAATTCTGGAGAAATTCTTTATTTCTAGAGAAAACAAGGGAGGAAAAAACAACCTGTGGTCAAATGTCCTCTAAGCTCCTGCTGGGAGAGGAGTCCAAGGAAGGAAGAGAAAGGGAGAGGAAGAGTGAAAGGAAAAAAAGGAGAAGGAAGAGAAAGAGGAGCAGAAGGGAAAGGAGAAGGGGAGAGAAAAAAAGGGAAGAGGAAAGAGAAGGACAAGGGGGAAAGAAAGGGGAAAGGGGAAANAGAAGGAGAAGGAGAAGGAGAAGGAGAAGGAGAAGGAGAAGGAGAAGGAGAAGGAGAAGGAGAAGGAGAAGGAAGTAGATGGCTTGGCAAAAGTGACAGAGTTTTGTTTCCTATTCCAACACATTTTCTTGTAAGAAACAAAACGCTTGAATCCTCCTCCCTCCCTCCACCAAAGTCCTTCACAGCCAGGAATATTCCCCTTTCATTCCATTCCCTCAGTATCTGATCCCAGTCATTGCCAAGGGCAAGTTCTCAGCTTTCACCTTTACTCAGTCCCTGGGAAAAGCTGGACTTTGCAGTCACAGTTTTTGCCACCTTGTAGAAGTTCCCAACAGGGAGATTGAGCACATTGATTTCTTGAAAAGGCTTTTAGAAAAGAAAAATGAAGTGTCACTATTTAGCAAGGAATAGAGAAGCACTTCCTGATCCTCCTATTACATTTATTTTCCAAGCTCAAATGCCACCAGTCCAGCATTTTAAAAGTACCCTCAGGACCCACTAATTTAAGTAATGTGTGTCTGCAGTGTGACCTTGCAAGAAGATGAGGACTTCATGTCGCATGTTGTGTTTGGAGAATGGAACTCTCCAGTACCTACTTTTTGCTCCAACACTGTTTAAATACGAAGCAGATATTTGTTATGAAAATTTGATAACATTTTAATGCTCAAAAAAATAAATTCCATCTGTTTGATTCTCCCCAAGAGGAAGAGAAAAAGATTCATTAATAGAAATGCATGGCATTTCAATGGGAAAAAATAACTTTATTTATGTAACTAAGGGTAACCACATAAAATTAAAGATGACAAAACTTCAGCAGAATAACATAAAAACCATCCTAGAATTCTATTTATAATTTGAATTGTGCCAGTGGGAATCCTGGGGTTGGAGTTAGAAAGCAGCAGAAGAGCACGAGATATCATTTATCCCAGAGGTACAAGAAAGACATTTGAGTACCCACAAGCTGTGGGATCAGGAAATTATGGAGTCATGGGATGGTTTGATTGGAAGGGATCTAAAAACATCATCTCATTCCAACCCCCTCCCATGGGCAGGGACACCTTTCATTATCCCAGGCTGCTCCAAGCCCCATCCAACCTGGCCTTGGATAATTCCAGGGATCCAGGGGCAGCCACAGCTTCTCTGGGCACCCTGTGCCAGGGCCTCACCACCCTCACAGGGAAGATTTTTTCCCCAATATCCCATCTCTCCCTGCCTTCTGGCAGTGAGAAATCATTTCCCCTTGTCCTGTCTCTCCATCCCTTGTCCCAGGTCCCTCTCCAGCTCTCCTGGAGCCTCTTCAGGCACTGGAAGGGGCTCTGAGCTCTCCCTGGAGCCTTCTCTTCCCCAGGTTGGACATTCCCAGCTCTCCCAGCCTGGCTCCACAGGTTGAGAATCTTCATTTACCAAATTTGCATCAGGCTGATTCTTTGTCCTCATCCACTCAGAGTTATCTTCTGGAACCCAAACTCTGGACATCACACCTGAAATTACTTCCTTTTTTTCTGAGTATCCAAGTCAGTGCCTTGCCAGATTTTGGGTTCTGGCACACTCACAGTCTGCAGTAATTTTGTCACAAGAAAAAAAGAAAATCTTTAGATTTTCTCTGAGATTAATCAGCTGATTATTTGTCTCTGCCACTTGCCCTGAATCTTTAAACTGGGAAGAAAGAAAAGAACCAAATTAAAATCCAAGAATCCTAAATCATTCATGGGATAGAAAGGCAGGGTTATGGGTTTGCAAGTGAAAAATCTCCTAAACTAATCAGCTTCAGCTTTCCTGCCATCAGCAACCCTGGCAGCCACGGCCTCCAGGACCAGGCAGTGACCTTGTTAAACAGCACATGGTGACATTCCCCCCTTCCTAAGGGTCAGTGGTTCTCACAGGGAAAACCAGGATTCCTTCTTGGCAAAGAGGGAAAATCTTTTCCACCTATTTTGCACACAGAATAATTAATTTGGTTATTTATTGTCACACTTGAACAGGAGCTTTGGTCTTTTTAAAGGAGATTCCTCTCTTGGACCTCATGTCCTCTGATCCTTTGGCAAAATAACCTTTGCTGGGTTTTTCCTTTTCCCTAAATTTAACTAGCTGGTGTGAACCCATTTGTTAGCCTCTCCTGTCTCCACTGCAATGTATGAATGCAAATGAATAAATTATTCCACTTCATTTCTCATGAAAGTAGTAGACACCTCTCAGAGAACATCATGTACAAGAGTTAATCAAGAGAGGCCAGAAGAACAGGAAAAAAAAAAAAGGGAATGATTTTTTCTTGAGGTCTGGGCTCAGGGAGGTGACATGAAATCAACAGAGAAAGAATTCTGGATTGGTTTAGGTTGGAAGGCACCTAAAAATCATCCAATTCCATCTCCTGCCATGGCCAGGGACACCTTTCACCATCCCAGGTCACTCCAAGCCCTGTCCAACCTGGCCTTGGACATTTCCAGGGATGGAGCAGCCATAGCTTCTCTGGGAATCTGTGCCAGGGCCTCACCACCCTCACAGGGAGGAATTTCTCCCCTATTTCCCATCTAACTTTTTCCTCTTTCATTTTAAAGCAATTTCCCTTGTCCTGTCACTGTCTGTCTATGTAAAATGCCACTCTCCCTCTTTTTTTTATAACCACCCTTCAATTAACCTCAAGGAAAACATGTCCAGAAGGAATAAACCATGATATGGATGGGAACAAAACTGAAAACTTAGAAGTGATTTACTTAAAAGTGGGCTAGACTTTCTGATTACTGGGAGATTCCAGAACTTACTGGGTTTTTCCATTTTGAAACTGAACAGCCCCTGAAATGCTGAAAACTTCGAACAAAGGCACCAGAACAGAAAACTTTAGCTGAAAGCAAAGGTTTGTTTCAGTGACATCAGAACACAGTGTTTTGCTTTTTGAGGTTTATTTCTGTGTTGGGTTTTTTTTTTTTTCTTCAATTCTCAAAATAAATTTTTCAGATAAAAGAACGGGATAAATTCCAAACAGGCAATTTCAGATGAAGGACTGAAACATTCTGTCCTTTTCAACATTGTAAAGAAATTTTTCAATACCTGACATTTGTTGCTGAAAATGGTGTTCTTTCTCTTGTTTGACTTTGACTGGAGCAGCATTTCACTACTCACTGAAATCTGCTGAAGATTTTCTGCACCACATTAAAAATATCATCTCACTCTAAAATCCCACCTCTTTCCTTTCCTTGTTTACCCTTGACAGCTCCAAACTTTTGGAAAATATTTGGTGATCCAGGCTGGATGGGGCTCTGGTCTAGAGGAAGGTGTCTCTGCCCATGGCTGGGGGTTGAGACAAGATGATCTTTAAGGTCCCTTCCATCCTAAACCTGTTTATGATTTTATGATTGATCCTGAAGAGACATTCTATTCATGGAGCACAGATCTCCACTGGTTTTTATCTGCCACTTCCCATCATGTCTGTGTACATTTAGACACTCCCTGATCTGCATCATCTGCCTGCTTTAAGGCATTGCTTAAAAACACCAAAATAAATTAAACCAGAAAATTTCTTACCAAAGAGGAAAAAAGTGCAGCACTTCAAAACAGGAGCCTTTGTGCTGTGAAGATAAAGCATCAAGGCTAAAATTACCTACCTATGATGGGGAAAGGATGCAGATTTAAAGAGGTGGTAAATGGAAATGCTGTGTTTTCCTTAGGGGATACTCAGCAGTGGATGGTGATCCATAGATTTGCCTCCAGCACCGGAGAGAGGCTGAAATTTCCAAGTGCAGAGCAGAGCTGAGGACATTTGCAAGGAGGCCTTGCCTTGTTTAGAGTGCTGTGCTGAGTTATTGCCCAGCCAGCACCTCCTCCCACCCCATGTGCTGCTCTCGTGGGGTGCAGAGACTTGTGGAGATCAACTTGATGCCTGGAGGGGCTACCTGGAACACAGCTAGACAGTGTTAAAGGAACAAAGCAGGTATTTATTAAAAAACCTTCAAAGGATTCACCTTGGGCAGCACAAGAGCCTGGCCAAGGCTCCACCCAAGATGCACAGTGTGTCATGAGTTTTCACATTTTCATAAGTTTTGGTCCATTTACATATTGGGGTTAATTGTCCAATTACAGCTCCAGGTCATGAAGTCCCATCCTCCCAGATTGCTCTCCTCAATTCATTGTTATTTAAACTTTTTTGGCCAAAGATGCAATGGTGTCCTTGGTTCTGGGGCTGGAAAAAGATTGTTTTGTCTGACTGAACTGTGAGGAGACCTTGCTAACACTTCAAATGAAGTTCAGAGTTGCACAGTAATGCAGTACAGAATCTGGAAAATATGAAAGCTAAAGCTTAAGGTATCAGTCTGGTCTTCAGGAATTTGTGTGGAGAGTGATTTTACTCCAACCTGAGCTGTGGCAGCAGAGCTCAGCCTGGGTTTAGGCAGCAGGGCATTGTCCCAAGTCCCTGAGTGTTTTTGCAGCCATGGGGACAATCCCCAATCCAGCACAAGAAGAAGCATCCTGGGCAAGTTGCTTGAAAGAGAGGAGGTTTAGATGGGCTATTGGGAAGAAATTATTCCCTGTGAGTGTGGGGAGACCTTGGGCCAGGTTGCCCAGAAAAGCTGTGGCTGCCCCATCCCTGGAAGTGTCCAAGGCCAGGTTGGATGGGGCTTGGAGCAACCTGGGAGAGTTGAAGGTGTCCCTGCCCATGGGAAGAGGTTGGAACTGGGTGATCTGTAAAGGTCCCTTCCAACCCAAACCATTCCCTGATTCTCTGACACCAACATCAGGAATCTTATTTGGGGTGAGATCCACCAAGCCCTGACCACCCTTCACTGACTGTGCTCAAAACACCCAAATTAGATGACTCTGCTTCCTGACCCTCTTCCCTGATACCCAAGGTGTTCACAGGGGTACAAGGAGCAAAACCTGGGTCCAAACTCCAGAATCAGAGGCTGTCAAAGTCAACTGTCTTCATAGGATCAGGGTCTTCACAAGTTATATCAGGCCTTGCATAATTCATCAGATCCTCATGGGAACTGGACCTCAGATGACTCCTGGTGGCAAATCACAGAATCCCAGAATGGTTTGGGTTGCCAGAGACCTTTGAAGATCATCTCATTCCAAGCCCCTACCATGGGCCAACTTTCCACTAGACCAGGTTGCTCAGAGCCTCGTAAGTTTTCTTTGCTTTCCTTGTTTTGTTTTCTTTTCCCAGCCTTCCAGCTTCCAAAAGGTCTGGTCCAGTGAAGGGAAGGAGAAAAAATTCCTCAGAGGGCTGGGACATGGTGGTGACAGTGACAACAGCATTGGCACCCGTGTCCTGCATTGAAACACCATATCCTGAGACAATTGCTAAAGGAGAACACGAACCCAGCACTGAATTTGAGTCTGTTTGATGCACACTTTGTCTCCATGGTGGAATTCTTGGGGTCCCCTGTGCGGGGAAGGAATTGAACTTCAATCATCCTTGTGGGTCCCTTCCAGCTCAGGGTATTCCATGATTCTATGATTCCATCAGCTGCTGGGAATGCAGAAAAACCTCTCTGAAGTGATGATGTGCACTAATTGTTCATCTGGTTTAGCCCTGGCAATTTCTCATGACCTGCAGTTAAATATTCCAGCACCTCGAGTTCATTACAGCTTTCCTACTAATTATATCTCCTTGCAGACCTCCTGCCAACTAAATTGCAGGAGCTGGAAGCACTCAAACTTGTAATTTTTTTTTCTCCATCCTACCTTTCTTTGGATTTCCTCTGATATTTTCTTTCTGCTTCTGTGCACAAGCCCTTGAAGTCATTCCCACGCTCCAAAGTCTGACTCCTACTTGCTGCCTAAACCCAAATTCAAAGTTTTCTCCTGTTGCTTTCTCCAGCAAATTCTTGTTTAACTCAGTGCTCAGATCAGTTTGTGACAGGCCTTGACAACTTTGAGGGAGAAGGGAAAGAGAAAGAAGAGAGGAGGGAAAAGAAAAGAAGTCGTGTAAAGATTAGTTTCTCAAGGGGGAACTAAAAACAAAAAAAACCACCAAACCTCACTCTGGAGGGAAAGTTTAATTAAAAAGAGCAGAGTTTTTAATTACCAGGGAAATCTACTTGAATGATTCATTTGCATAATCCCGAAGGCAGTGGGAGAACAGGCAGGAACAAGATAAGCTTTCTTTACAATCCTTCTCTTGCTTTCCCCTATCTCTTAAAAAATGACTCTGATCCCTCACTGCTCCCCTCTCTCCTTCCCTGCCTCATTGTTCTTACATCTGATGGCACATTTTGGCCTCAGGCTACTCCTGCTTGTTTGGCTCTTTGTTCTGGGATGATTTTGGTACGAATCCTGCACCTTTCCTCTTTTGGGGCTGTCCAGGGGAGATGAATCCATCCCTGCCTCCTTCTCCCATGGTATCCAGACTCTGCTGAATTGAGCACCAATGAGGAGTGAGTGTCACCACCTGGTGACATTCAGAGTGAGAACAGAGAGAAATCTGGCAGCAGAGAGGTGGCCAGGAGGTCAAATCACCTCGAGCCAGATTTGGGGGACAGCAAAGGGAGGACCATTAACCCAGCACAGCCAAGGCCACCACAAAGCCACGTCCCCAAATGTCACACCCACACATCTTTTAAATCCCTCCGGGGTGGTGACTCAGCCACTTCTCTGGGCAGCCTGTTCCAGGGCTTGACAACCATTTTGGTGAAATTTTTTTTTTCCAAATCATAGCAGCATTTAGATTGGAAAAGTCCTCTAAGAATCCAACTGTTCCCCCAGCTCAGCTGAGCCCACCACTCAGTGATGTCCCCAAATGTCACACCTCCACATCTTTTAAATCCCTCCAGGTACAGTGACTCAGCCACTTCCCTGGGCAGCCTGTTCCAATGCCTGACAACCCTTTTGGGAAGAAGTTTTTCCTAATAACCGATCCAAACCTCCCCTGAGGCAAACTGAGGCCGTTTCCTTTTGTCCCATCACTTGTTCCTTGGGAGAAGGGACAGACACTTGGTCAGTGGTCAGCCCTGTCCTGTCCAATCCTCTCCTGGAAGATGAAAAGGAGGCTTGAAATGAGCTTTTATCTCCAAGTGTGATGACTCACATGCTTTTTACCACGTTATTGACTTGCTGACCATTGAAAGGCTCATTCCTTTCTAACATGCTGGAATTCAGGGACAGAAGCCTCACACTCTGCCCTGCCATGATAAAATGTCACCTTGTGCCTTCACACACACCTGGCCTGCACCCCTCTGATTTCAGGGGGTTGTAGTCCAGCAAAACTACAGTTTTTTTATGCAGGAAAAGCAATTTTATATCCCAAGTGATATTGTCCTGTGGATGGAGCAATGTCTCACTCATCCCCATGGCAGACAAGGAGCCCTGGCTGATTTTACCTGCCTGTAGAGAGCCGATTCCATTAAAGAGGGACATCTGAGCTGTCCCCACAACCCAGGCCCTGGGGGAGTGGAGAACCCCACGCTGCCCTCAGAGCTCCTCCAGACAAGCCTGGATTTGAGCACAGAAATCAATATCCAGCCACCAGAGGCGTTCAGCTCTCCTGGATCACAGCACTTCGCCCCTGGATGACCCTTTTGTCTCCCTCTCCCTTTTTCTGAGCTGCCCCATCCCTCCCCTGCTTTGGAAGCTTTGCAGGTTTTTCTTACAGCACCACTAGAAAAGGTCTTTTGTTGGTGCTGCTTTTGAGCCTCAGAAGCAGAAAATTGATGGGAGCAGCGTGGTTGTCCGACCTTTCCAGGCTTCCTGACATCCTTGGCATTAACATGTGTTTGGGATGCTGGGAACCAGGAAGGGTCAGAAGGCAACAACCCGTGTCTGGACATGAAATGTGAGAGAGGAAAAAAACAGCCAGCTTAAGAAACACAAATATAACTCCCAAAATAATGGAAATTGTAAGATCCAGAGAGGAGCAGGGAATATTGATCAGCTGGATACAGGGAGACCATGTGTGTCGGAATCAGGATGTCACCATGGAGCAATTTATCCCTCCAGCCCCCCCTGACCCACGGGGATGGAGGTGTGGGGAGTGCCAGCTTGATGTCAGTGTCTTTGGGCTGATGGATGGGATGTGGTACACGGATTTTTCGTGTTTAATTAAGCTGAGGGGGTGACAGGCACCACAGGAAACCTCCAGAAAATGGATTTTTTACTCACATATCCACCCACACAGGAGCTGTTGTGTGCAGATGCCTGGAGAGGGTATTTTGGGGGATCTGCTTGTGTTTTCTTTGTCTGCTGAACTTAAAACCAGGCAAGGTTTGTGAAAATACCTAATGCTTCTTCACAAATTAGTGTAGTATCTATATTTAAATTATATTTTAGGTCTATTTGAGGTATTCCAGGGATGCTCCATCCCTCAAAGTGCTCAAGGCCATGAGGACTTGGAGCAGTGTGGTCTAGTGGAAGGTTCTCTGTCCATGGCAGGGGGGTGGAACAAAATGAACTTTCAGGTCCCTTCAAGCCAAACCATTCTATGATTTCATAATAAATTATGTATTAAATATGAAGATTCATATTCATCCATAGAAAACAGAGTGCCCAGAGACCTCTATTAGTGGTGTGCAAGCCCAGAGTGAGTGGGTTTAAGGAAAAGTGTGGCTATTTTGGGGACACAGGGATATTTCAGTGTGTAAGAAGCTCTGAGCTTGCTGTAAGCATGGAATGTGTGTGTGTGTGTGAGTGCAGGCAGCCAGGATGAATTTTTCCAGGCTGTGAGGGGGAGGCACAAGGCTCTAAAATCTCCATTTCTGCTGTGAGCAGCACATTGGTGTAACTGTAAATGGTGATTTTGTGCAGAAAACAGGGATTTATCCACGGCTGGGCATGCTGCAGGTGTGCAAAGAGCCAGCACAGGCTGTTTGTGCATGGATTTGTGTGTGGTGGATGCAGCAAAGAGGAGGGAGACAGGGAGGGAGTCTCCCAGCCTTCACTCCCTCTTAAGACCATTCCTAACGACCAGTCCCAGTTTGACCAGCATGCACTGCTGGAAAAGGCAAAAAAATAGGGAAAAGAAGGGGAATTTCACCTGCCTGGAAAATACCAGCTGCCAGAAGTGCACTGCACCTGGAATAGTGTTGTAGGGACATCAGATCCTACACCCACAAGCAGATGCTGGAAGTGAACTGGTATTAATGACTCTGGAAAATCAGGGATGAGACTCCAGAGGGGAGTTGAGCAAGTTGTTGATGATGTAATGAGGCTCACTGCCCACCCTTCCAAACCCCCAGAGCTCAGGTTTTTAGCTCTTCAAGGCCATTCCACAATTCCCCCAGTCCAATATGATCCAAAATTCACCCAAATCTATCTCCCTGTGATGTTTTCTGTCTTGCCAGCTCTTCCTTTCTTTCTGTACTCCCTCCACCTCCATCCCATGGCAGCCTGCTCTGCCTTCCTGCAATGCAGACAAGAGTTCTTCTCTCTCAGACAGGTATTTCACCAAGCAAGTCACATACTAAAGCCTTCAAACTCCTTTTAACAAAATACCAGGAGGGTTTAGGTTGAAAATAATAAAAATAATAAAAATAATAAAAATAATCCCATTCCACCCCTCTGCCATAGGCAGGGACATCTTCCACTAGACCAGGTTGTCCAGGGATGGTCCAGCCCCAGATTCTTTGGCCAAAAAATTCCATTGCCTGTTCCAGGTCAGTGAAAAGGATGAACAGGTACAAGGGATGAGACAAACACCTCCTAAGGTTTATCCCATGTATCCCATTTCCCTGGGAAACCAGCCTGGAAATGCAGCCAGCCATGAGTGGTGCTTTGTAATGAATTGAGTGAGTGGCTAAACATATGAATAGAAATAAAACAATTTCAAATAACCCCCCACCAAGCTGCTTATTGCAGGCTCAGCGCTCAGAACTGCAGATTTCTGGAATCACTGATTTCTGGGCAGTTCCCTGTTACAGGGTTCTGCACTCCTGACATCAAACCTCATCTCCAGTGCCCCGGAGATAAAAAATCTCTCCTGTTGAATTAAATAGGAGATAATTCATTGGGCGTGTCCTGGGGTGGCCCTTTCCAGTCACGGGCCAGCTGTGCTGTTAACAAACCCCTGCAGAAATTCCAGCAGCTGATCTGTGCTCTCTCACATCCTCCTGCACTCCACTGATGTTAAACTGCAGCAATTTAGCAGAGAAACATGGAATGGTTTGGAAAAGACCTCAAAGGTCACCAAAAATTCTCATCTATCCTCCACTGGGCAAAGCACAGCTGCAGTCCACCTCCCAGAGTGCCCACAAACAGGATTTTTTGAACTCCTATGAGTTCAGGACAGTCAAATGCAAATATCCCGGCTTTATCCTGGGAGAATTGGGCAGGGAAGCCCAAAGGAAGATCTTTTCTTGTATACAACCAAAAATAAAAAACTTGAGACAGCTAAATATCACCTTTCATGGAATGAGGGGGAATTTCTAGGTAGGGATTCATCACTCTCTGCTCTTCACTCAGGATTTGGCTTTCCAGGAGCACATTTCTCATGGAAATGTGAGCAGAGGAAGGGCCTCACCTCTCAGTGTTTATTCAGTTTCTAAATCATGGGAATATGGAATGGTTTAGGTTGGGAGAGATCTTAAAGACCACTCAGTTTGATAACCTATTAAATAAATAAACATATCTCATCAGAGTGCCCCAGTTCAGGCAAGAAGATCCATGAAATTCTCAAACTGATGTCATGTGGGACAGGAGAAATGAGATGGCAATTATCAGCTGGTGATGGCAATTATCAGTTTCTAAGCATGAGCATCAATTCTACACAAAATAGTGGGGGGAAAAAAACAAAACAAAGAAACAAACAAAAAAACCCTAAATGATGCAATCAATAAAGAACCAGAGGATCAGAACACAATTAATGTCAGGTGCTTTATGGAAGGGAGCCTTGTCAAGCCAGCCTGATTATGTTTCTGAGGAGACAAAAGATTGCTGATACTGGGAACAGCCTCAGTGTGAGACTTTTCTAATGGGTTTGATTAATTTCCAACAGTCATATTAAATGGAAAAAAAAAGTGAAAGAGAAATATAAATATAAAATCAATTAAAATGTGGTCAAATGACAAGCTCAGGAGGAACTTGTCAATGGAAAATCATCACTGACACAGGTTCTGCAAGAAGTTTTCAGCATCGTTGTCAGTGATGTGGGAAGAAGAATAAAATCACTGCTGTCAACATTTCTAAAAGGTGATTATTGCCTCTGAGTAGGGCCGAGGGATTCTACAGAGAGATTGGGATTTTGGGGGAAACTGCACCAGTTTGAGTCTGAGACAAGTCAGTCCATCTGAATGCAAATTTTTATATTCAGAACCAAGAAATGAGAACTTGTCCAAATTCCTTCTGGTACCTGAAGGGAGTTGGCAAGAAAGATGAGGAGAGAGAATTTACTGGAGGGTGGATTGGCAGGAAAAGGGGGAATGGCTTCAAACTGACAGAGAGTGGATTTAGATTGGATATCTGGAAGAAATTCAGGATGGTGAGGCCCCGGCACAGGTTTCCCAGAGAAGCTGTGGCTGCCCCATCCCTAGAAGTGTTCAAGGCCAGGCTGGACAGGGCTTGGAGCAACCTGGGATAGTGGAAAGTGATGGAATAAGATGATCTTTAAGGTCTTTTCCAACCCAAACCATTCCATGAGTCTCCCAAAAACCAAGGGGACATTTTCATGAAGGTAAGGCAATAAAATGCAGAATCTAAATACTATCCATAGGTTTTTCTAGGAAACCTCTGCTTCCTCTGCTTGCTCCTCCCCATGGCACAAAAACTCACATTTAAATTTGTAAGGGATCAGATTGCAACTCCCCAAGGACTCCTCATGTCCAAATCTTTGCCATCACATTCCTTTCTATTTTTTATTCCAAAGCAGATGCTCGGGACACCTTTCTGTGTGGGTTCTTTCATTCCAGGACACTTTCCTGTGTGGATTCCTCCATTTCATCACAAACAAAAGTTGTTACTTTATAGGAGGTCCACGTGTGACTTATCTTCAAAAGTTCAGGCTGAAGAAATAAACTGCAAAGGGTTCATTTGTGCTCTATTTAACTTCCAGTCATGATGATGCCTCAAAGCTGCCTCCTGACAGTCTGCAGCCCCTGAGCCAGATGCCAGCCAGGAACAGAAATCTCCAGGAAAGGAGCAGAAGAACATTGTCTTTTACAGCTTGGAAACAGCTGTTCCTGCCTTGGGGCCAGCACACTCAGGACTCACTGACCTGGTTTAGCCAGCCCTTGGTTTCTGGTTTATATCCCTGTGTCTGCTGATAATTGATGCATTTCTCATCGTTACTTAAACTCAGTTAAAGTGAATATTGGTAATTAATTATCTCTTGCTTTGCTGAAACAATTGTACTGCCTGTAGAAATAGAGAAAGTGGAGGCAAATTATGCAAATTCTTTAGTGAGAGTGATTAGGCAGGGGGGTTGCTTTATTTTTATTTTTTTCTAGGAGGCTTTTTAAGGGTTTTTTGAGCTTGTTGCTTTTTTGTTTCCAGCATTGAACTTTCTGAACCTCTAAAACACCAATCTGGCATCTTTTCTTCAAACAGCTTTGCAAAGAGGATATAGATGGAAATAAAGAGACATATGGTGCACATGAGCCTAATTCATGCAAAGTTGCTCATCCTGGGCAGATGGAAATGGATGTTTGAGTGCCTTGGCTGGAAAGACACCTTAAAACTCACCTTGTTTTTATTTTCCCTTTGTCATCAGCCTGGCTAATGAGCAGCTCCAAGGCAGCTTTGCTTGCTGCTCAGACTCTTGTGCAAATTAATTTTGCATCTGTGTGTCTTCCTTGCCCCTTTTTCTCCTGAGTTTGGATGGCAGATTTATTTCTTGAATGGCAGCAAATGCAAAGCTCACCCAAATATTCCAGTGTTAATGAGGAAGGGGTTAATCTGATCTGAGAGAGAAAGGGACAGGGGAAAGAGAGGCAAAAATGTGTTTGGGACTTCCCCAGCACCCAATGGGATCTGCAAAACTCACTTATGCTTCTCTTTTTCCTCCTTACATGTCTTAATATCCTGTCTGAAAATATGAGCCTGCCCTAGGCACAGCTCATGTCAAATTACTGACTGCCTGGAGCTTGGCGGAATTTGTAAGAGATTCATCACTTGGTTCTCTTCTTTTTCCTTTTTTTAAATCTGTTCTTTTTTTTCTCTCATCCTCCTTCCATTGCATCACTGATCCATCAGACATTGATCTTCACATAAAGGTGCAAAGTGAGTCAAGAGACTCCTGCCACATTTTATCAAGCAGCTTTCCACTGGGAATCAAAAGACATTGGATAAAAGAGAGTATCCTGAAATATCATCCCCAAACCCCTTCTCTGGGAGTGTCAGCAGGACTCTGGATTTTAAGAGCCCAAAGTAGTTCAAGACTTGAGAAGGATGAGGTGGAGTCTGGTTATATAAATCCCTGATGGCTTTAAAATGAAAGGGGGCAGGTTTAGATTGGATATGAGAGAGGAATTCTTCCCTGAGGATGGTGAGGGCCTGGCACAGGTTGTCCAGAGAAGCATCCAAGGCCAGGTTGGACAGGACTTGCAGCAACCTGGGATAGTGAAGATGTTGGTGTTGGAATGAGATCATCTTGAAGATCCCTTCCAACCCAAACCGTGATTCCATGATCTTTCACCTCAGTAGTTCAGATATCTGGATAGGATTTTGAGGAACCAAATCCCTCCAGGAGTAAATACTTTCCTGCTTTATCTATGGCTCATCATTTTATGTGTTTTCCTCTGTATGGAGGCCTAAAGGTATTTAGTGATCAACTTGTGCAAACAGGATTTCATGGAATTATAGGTGGATGGAACCACAAGGATCTTCAAGTCAGCTCCTGGCCCTGCATAAACAAGCCCAAAAAACCCAACTCGTGTCTGAAGTGTTGCTCAAACACTTATTGAACTCATTTTCCCTTCTGGTGAAAAATATGAAGTCAAATTATTAATAAATCAATAAATGTTTTTTTTTTTAAATATAAGATATTCAATAGAATGCTAAACCAAATACTAAAGCCTGATCAGTTCAGCGGAAAAATCCCAACATTCTCTGCAAATCCCAGCACTGCTTTTATGGTTTATCCTGCACAGCAGATGTCCTCACTCCAAAACTGTTTGGATTTTTCAGGGATGGGATTGTGGGGCTCATTCTTCTCCTGTTGTTTTTTCTTTTCTTTTCCCATCCTTTTGAAATTCAGATCAAAAACATTTCCTAAATGTGAGCACAGCTGGAATTTCCACTACAAGGTGAGAAAAACTAAGGAATTTATAGAGAGGGGTTTGTGCACAAGGCAGATCCTCTGGGACTGAGTTGGAGGCGTAAATTCTTCACCATTAATGTCTTTATTTTCTCAAACTATCAAACCTACTCAAATCCCTTCCCACTGCTGGCAGCACTGGAGTTTGGAAAATGTGGAACACGGCAGCAGCTCCTTGAATGTCCTTCAGGACGGGGCTTTGCTGCAACCACAGTTGTCATCTGCACCTGAGGGAGAAGATGATGGATTTGTTCATCAGCTTCATAATTCTGATGTTATTGAAATTACATCTGCAAAGGAAAAAGAGAGCTGGGTTAGGAGTTTATGCCTTTGACCCATTCACACAGTCCTTGAGCTGACACAGTTCTGCTGAAATTCCTCTCAACTCCCACATTTTGCATGGATTTGTCTGGGTCACATAGAAAAAGATGGAAAAGATGTCCTCAAGTGCCATTTCCACACTTTCTTTGAACACTTCCAGGAATGGCAAATTGCAAATTCACCACTTCCCTGGGCATCTTGTTCCAATGCTTGAAAACCCTTTCCATGAAGAACTTTTTCCTAATCTCCAATTTAAACCTTCCCTGAAGAAAATTTCAGTTATTTCCACAGGGCACACCACACTTGAATTTTGAAATGCTGTACCAGCTTCTCCCACAGCTCAAAGGAGAAGGAAGTAGATTTTTCTTTTCCCCACAGGAATTTGGTTTTCAGCCATGCCCCTCAATGCCTCAAATAATTGATGTCACAGCTTGAAAAGCCATGGCTCCCTGCTGATCAAGGATGGAATGGCAGAGTAAATAATTCCAGGATAAAGAGTGGAGAATGAGAAGAACTCTTAGGAAAATGACAGAAGAGAGGGAAAAACTTCATAGACAATGGGAGATTTTCAGTACAGCTCTTCAAAGACCTCTGCCATCCTCCTTAAATCTGTGTCCTCTTCAGAGTGGTTATTTCAGCATAGAATAAGGGAATTATTAAGGTGGGAAAAGACCCCTGGGATCATTGAATCTAATCTGCCACCTCCTTGTCAATAAGACAGCGAGTGCCACATGCAGTCATTTATTAAACACCTCCAGGCATGGGGACTCCACCCCCTCCCTGGGCAGCCCCTTCCAATGTTTAACAGTGCTTTCCATGAACAAATTCCTCCTGAAATTTGCATTCTGAACTCCATTAAAAGATCTAAGACACCATCAAATACCTGTGGGTTTGAGGAGATCCAGCAATAAAAAATATTTTTTAAGTTGACATTTAAAAAACACTGAAGTTGGGCTTTAAACAGACCAGGACATGTGGGAAGGGCAACCAGAACTTGGAAAATGCCAAATGACATGAAGACAAGGGGAAAATTTAAGGCCATGTGGAATTACCCACATGGCATTCCCAAGCCAATTCCCATGGCTTAGGAACATTCAGTCTGTTACATTGCATTTCCTAGAACAATAAATATTCTCCTCCTGTGTTTTCAAGAGTTTAAATAAATTCTAGGACTAACTTGGACTCACGTGGAGTCATTTAGGGAACATCAGCATAGTGTCTTTGCTCTGGGCTGAGGGGTGAAGCACAGCAAGGGTTTGTGTGGGGTTATTCCAGCCTGTGCTTGAGCTTTGGTCCTTAGGAGTGGAAGATTTTCCCAACAAGATGTTACACGTGCAGCTGTCCCAGGGGTTTGAGCAGATCAAACCTTTACAAACCCTCTTTATTCCCAACTTCAAAGCCTTTGGTGTCTCTCCAACTTGCCTTTGGCTTAGACAAACATACAAGGCTTGTCCTTGGAGCTGGAAACACTCCCTCCCTTCCCAGTCATTTGGTTGAGCTGGTATCCAAGGTTATTTTGACTTTTTTTTTAATTTTTGATGATAAATCAGAAAGAAACCTCTTTGTCTGGGTACAATAAAGGAAGGAGCTCTTGGCTGCCATTTGCCCTCTGGCATTTTTCAGTGGTAGAAGACAAGGAAGAAAAATGAGCACAGCCTTTGGATTGGAGCAAATCCTCATCTCCCAATGGAAGCTGCTTCCCATTGCTCAACTTTTCAGCTTTTGCCAGGGGGTGAATGTAACACATTGTTCCTTTTTTCCCCCATCTGAGACTTCCCTGGACAATGGCTCAAGGCTGCTCCTTGGAGCCCCTGGTCAAAAATAAATGAGGTTTGCAGAGGCAATTTGGATTCTGGCAGCCCTGCTGCAGGGAGGGCTCAGTGCCTTCTCTGTGTCTCCAGCTGGTTTTCCCTCTTGGAATATTACACATATCACAAGTGGGATAATCCCACACTGCACCAGGGCTACTCCAGCTCGTAATCATGGGATGCAAGATGTGTAAAGCCAGTGCTCCCCTCTTCGGAGTCGTGTTGGGAAATAATTGCAGTAATTCTCCATCCCAGGCAAGGTTAATTGGTGTTGAATCAAATTTTGTTCTTCAGCATCAGGAGAATCAACTAATCCTTTTGGGAATTAAAGGTGTTTTGGTCCCCAGTGGAGCAAACAGTTTCCTAGTCCTGCTTTGAATTGGTGGGATTATTCCTTGGAGAGAGACTTTTCAGGGTCAGTCCTGGGCTAGAGCAGGAATAGCCTTTGGAGGTCACACAGTGTTGTACTTCCCATGAGAATTCCCAGAGCTGGAGATCAATCTGGAGCATAAGTGATGGAGAGCAGCTGAGGGAGTTGTGGATGTTCAGCCTGGAAAAACAGAGGATCAGGGGGTACTTCATCACTCTCTACTGACAGGAGGGTGCAGCCAGGTGGGAGTTGGGTCTCTTCTCACAGGGAACAAATGACAGGACAAGGGGAAACAGCCTCAAGTTGAACCAGGGAAGGTTCAGTTGGATATTAGGTAACATTTCTTCACTGGAAGAGTGGGTAAGCATTGGAACAGGTCCCTCAGGACAATGGGGGAATCACCACCCCTGGAAGTGCTTGGGAAAGGAGTAGAGCTGGCACTTTGCCACATGGTTTATTGGATATGATGGCATTTGATCAAAGGTTGGACTTGATGAGCTTGGAGGTCTTTTCCAGCCTTAACTATTCCATTATTTCCTGTCCCACACCACCAACACCAATTTCTCATTACACAGGGCACTGCATTGCTTCCCCTCACAGTTCCTCTCAGTGTTAATATTTTTGTCACCCAAACCCATTAAATAGTTTGAGTTCCTCCTGTATTTCCTTTTTATTCCTTTTTTTTTTTCAGTTTTACCCTCCATGTCTGTGCCTGGAAGAACAATTTGCAGCCCTACCAGAAGAGAAGGGTGGGGATGGGCAGAACTCTGTGAGCACTTTGCTGAAGTGTTTATTATCCCCAAACCCAGTTTTGCTCCTACATGAATTCCTGTGCTACACATCCCAATGTCAGCCTTGCTTCCAGGGAATTCAGGCTGCTCATCCATCACTGCTTAATCTGTCCTTAATGGGCAGCACGTGAGGAGCAGCCACCAGGAGAAGAAGGGACATTAATGGGACAGCAGAGATAAAGATGGGGAGGGAAGCTGAAAAGCCTCATTAGGTGCATGGGCAGCCCAAGGAGAGTTTACTTTTAATATCTCTGCTTTCTGTCAAGGCTGGATCATCACAGTGAGGTTTCAAGTCACCCACATATGCTCAGATTTTGTGAAAAAAGGGCTTTTTTTTTTTTTTTTGCTAGCTGAGGAATATTTGTGCAGCCATAAAAGAACAGAATATTTTATAGCCTTTATTAAAAAAGGGCTGTACTTGAGATAAAAGACAGGACAGCAGACGATGCCAAATGGCTTGGCAAGCCCTCAAGCTGTTCCAAGTCTGGTCACTGCAAAGCTTTGCTAAATTGACCAGGAGAAAGTTTCAAATCTGGAGCTTTCCCTGCTGCAGGTAAAGATTTATTGGATGTTAAATATCTGCTCAATGCTGGGGCTCACTTGGGCCCGAAGCCATCCATGCTTTTATAGACCAAAGGAGGGAAGGGAAGCCTTCCCTTTGGGAGTCTGTGGCCAAGAGTAAATTGACCAGGCAGTTTCCATCAGCTAAATACATTTATGGGTGTTTTAGTGTGTTTTGTTGGGGTTTTTTTGATGTTTTTATTTGGGTTTGGTTTTGGGGTTTGTTTGTTTGTTTGTTTGTTTGATGTAATTTTTGCCATGTTAGATACAAGTCAATGCAAAAATGAGAAGAAAAATAGAATCAAAAAATAAAACTGGTTCTATTGGAGTCATTACCAGGGAGCAGCTCCAGTTCCACAGATGGTCCCAGTGGTTCCAAGTGTTTAATTCTGATCCCTTTTGAGTTCATCTCTCTGATGAACAGGGAGGGGAGATCTTTCTGCCCCTCCAGGTCCTGGGCTCATTTTGATTCTCCACCTTTTGCTCTCCCTTCACAATTCTCCAGTGAGACACAAATTCTCCAAAGCCATTTTGTACCCTTCTTGCTATTTTACTTCTATTTATTTCTGATTTTTCCCCACCAAACAAATTCAATATCTAGGATCCAGGCCATAGAATCACATTCTGAAGCCATTTTCTTCCTTTCCTGATATTATTTCCTGTATTATCCAGGATGATTCAGAATACTGACTCCCTTACTAATTTTTTTCTTTTATTTATTTTGAGGTAATCTGATTGGTAAAGTGTTTTTCCCTCCTTTCTTTAATGGATAAGGGTCTTAAATGTCCTGTCTGGAAACACAACCAGGGTCAAGGAGAGGAGAAAAAGACATTTAATTGTGTCTCATGGCTGAACTACAGCATCAACCTGCTGAAAAAAAAGAAAATTAAACTTATAAACAAAGCCATTTTCCCATAGAATGTGCAAATATTGAAGGGAAATTAATGCAATGGTGTTAATAAAAGGAGTGCTGCAAGGTGTTGGCTGCTATTTTGGGAAATTTTTTCCACCCACAGGGTCTGTGGTGTTTTAGAAGTTGGGTGATGCCTCTTTTGAAGATTTGTGCAAGAGATTGGTCTAAATTTATGTTTGTGAATCCCTACATATAAAAACAAACAAACAAACAAACAAACAAACAAAAAAACCCAAGAAGGACTTCATTGCTTTGTCCCAAAACTTTTCATCCAGAATTAACCGCGAATTCATGGGATTTCACTGGGCTGACACAAACCCCAGCACTTGAAACAATTTGTTGCATTTTTAAATGAAAAAGGAAATTAAATAGATTAAAATGAAATAGGTTAAAAGAGAGGTTAAAATGCTGCTGGAGTAGCATGAAAGCCCGGATTTGAAGTGATTAAAGCTCCAAGACATAATTGGCTGTGTAGGAATGGTTCAGGGAGGATGGGGGTTGCAGGGGCATCACTTGAACTCTGTAAATTGACCCTCAGAGAAGGGACAAGAAGTGACATCAGAGCAAACTCCTGTGGCTGGACATCTGCAGACCTGAAGGCTCTTCCTGGCCATTTACACTCCTTGATGGAAAGAAATTGTCTCAGTTGTGAGTTGTCACTTCCCATTAAAGCAAATTTCTTCTGCTTCTCTGAGCGCCAGAGAGGGAAACAACAGCAACAACAAAAAAAAAAAGAAAACCAACAAAACAACAACAAAAAAAGAAGATTTTAAAAAGCAAGAAAAAAAAAGAAAAACAATCAGAGAATTGTCTGAACATCCCTCGAGGTGATTGAAGAACCTTTCACTAACCAAGACCAGCTGGCTGCCAAATAAACCCTTCTCATTTCTGTGTGGAGGAAGGAGCAGGATCATTTGTCACAGCTCTCTCCAGAGCAGTGGCTCCTGTGTAACAGGCTGGAGGCAGGAAGGTGCTGGGTAAATGTGCTTTGGGATGCAGCCTCCCTGTGGATTTCCAGGAGATCCTCTGCTTGCCAAACTCCTGGCACTTTGACATCTGGATTTAATTCCTGCTGTGCTGCGTGGGGACAGCTGTGTCAGAGGAAAGGAGGTGGCCATGGAGAAAGGAAAAGCTCTCACTCATGTGTGTGAGGCTGAAATAATCCACAGACCCTCAGCTGAGGTTGCCCTCATCCATATTCAGACAGAGCAGGAGGGGATGCTCCTGCTGTGCCAGAATTTGAGTGTTTCAGAGTATTTCCAAAATGTTGTTACTGCTGGCCTTACTGGAAAGTCAATGAAAAGCTTCTCCAAATTTGATTTCTGTCTGTACACTCAGACCCAGATGTAGCCAGGCTGCATTTTAAATGCATTTCTGGCACTTAGGTGGTCTTTTTGGGGTTTTTTGGGTTTTTTGGTTGTTTGTTTTTGTGGGTTGTTGTTGTTTGGGGTTTTGTTTGGTTGCTTGGTTTGGTTTGGTTTGTTTTTTTTGCTGTTCAGCACCTTCCACCCTAAAATGGAGGGGAAATACAATCATGAAATGATGGAATGATTTGGGTTGGAAGGGACCTTCAAAATCATCTTGTTCCAACCCCTGCCATGGGCAGGGACACCTTCCACTATCCCAGGTTGCTCCAAGCCCCATCCAGCCTCCAGCCTGGCCTTGGACACTTCCAGGGATGGGACAACCACAATTTCTCAGCCTGAGGTGTCTAAGACAATGTGATCCCTCCCAGCCCAAACCATTCCGTCTTTCTGACTCACTGGCAAATAAATACTGACTGAATCTATCTGGGGGATCTTCTTTGTCTAGAAATGCCTCAAAATCACAGGTAAACCTCTCCTCTTCTGAGCCTCTGGGGTTTTTTCTCCCAGCCTTTTTCATTTTTACCTGGATTTTCCAGTCCCTGGGACACACAGCAGGTTGCCTCTGGATCTCAGCCATGGATTTCTGCCCAGACCACAGCCTCAGCAGCACGTTAATGAAATTCCAACATTAAACAACAACCATTAGGCCTGGGCATAAGGAGCAGGCAGGAAATAAAAGCAAGGTTTTATTGTGCAGAGCCATTTCATTGCACAGAGTTATTTAATTAATATTTAAAAAACACCTCAAGATTCCATCAATTAACACAACGAGGATGTACAAATTACCTATAATTATTACTGCCTCCATAATCAGGGAGCAGATTTTCCCTCTCTTTCCAAGACATTTGGGTAAGGAGCTAATGAGGGGATTCCACTTCAGGTGTGCTGAGTTTTAGCACTTAATTTTGCTGGGTGAGTGATAAACGGCTCTGAATTATTCCTCACTCTCTTGGCCATAAACCTTTTAACAGCTTCAATTTTTTACAAACCATAGACCCTGCATTACAACCACCACTCTACTCAGCTCAACTCCTTGTGCTGCTTAATATCCTATAAAACGGCCCTCCTAAAGAACATTTCCATGGAAACAGTCCATTAAAAATGAATTTTATAGCTTATGTTTTCTATAAATGGACAGCTCATTTAATGGCCTTTTACTAGTACACTTTGCCAGAGCAGCTTCAAATTTAGCTGTATTTAATTATTTTATCATTTGAAACAGCACCTTTTTTATTATTATTTTATTTTATTGCCATTGCAAAATTTCAGCCTGGTTCAATGGGCTCTAGGGTATTTTGGAGCACAAAGGAGGTGAAAATTAAGAATTGCATCCCACACACTAACTATAATAAAGCAAGGTCTCTCCACTGATTTAAGTGCTTCAGAATGTCCAAGTTCTGTGAATTTTATCCCAAAATCAGCTCTTTCCACCTAAAAGTGCAAAAATGTGCTGTTCAGTAGAACAAGAGGACAGATCAGCCTGCAGATACTTTTTTTCCTGTCAAGATGGATTCCCAAAATGAAGTTTGGGATTGCCTTTATCTCAGTCTCTTGAAACCCTCCTAAAATAAAGAGGAGACATATTTGCAATGAAACCCAGAATCTGAAAGAAAAAAAAATAAACTCTGTCAGCATTTTGCTGTTATCTGGACTCCTCAGGAACTGAATTAATTTGTGGTGGATTGCACAATTTATCAGTGCTCTCCCAAGGGAGATCTTGGCCAGGGCTGTGGCTGTGGCTCAATTTTCAGAGAGCTCAGCAGCCTAAGGAAGTTCCTGCAGTGTCACAGGCTCTTATTCATCCACAAACATCAACATCAGCGTTCCTCAGCTGGCATTATCATCTCCTTAAGGGAACTCAAGCTGGCTTTTGCTGAGCTTTATTCATCAAAATCTCCTGGAATCTGTTGTCTTTTCCCAAATAGAAGCCATTTTTTCCTGAGTTCAACTCAAAGATTTTGTGTTTGTGTTGAGAAGTCCACGATGCTCACATGAAAATGTTTGGTGTGGCCATTTCCTTGGGACCTCACACGTTTCTTTATGTGATGCCTTCCAGAAGGGCAAGACTGAGGAATCTGGGGATACCATGTACATAACTCTGGTCCCATGAAATTTAGCTCCAGAAGAATCATGGGGTCACAGAATGGTTTGGGTTGGAAGGGGTCTTCAAGATGATCTCATTAACAAGCCCCTGCCATGAGCAGGGACACCTTCCACTGTCCCAGGTTGATCCAAGCTCCATCCAGCCTGGCCTTGGACACTTCCAGGGATCCAGGGGCAGCCACAGCTTCTCTGAGCAATCTGTGCCAGGGCCTCAGCATCCTCACAGGGAAGAATTTCTTCCCAATATTCCATCTAACCCTGCTCTCTGGCAGTGGGAAACCATTCCCCCTTGTCCTGCCACTCTATCCATTCTCCAAAATCCCTCTCCAGCTCTCTTGGAGCCTCTTTGGGCACTGGAAGGGGCTCTGAGGTCTCTCTGGAACCTTCTCTTCTCCAGGTGAACACTCAGACCTCCCTCAGCCTGGCTCCAGAGCAGAGGGGCTCCAGCCCTCAGACCTTTGTGGCCCCTGGACTCATTCCAGCAGGTCCCTGCCCTCACCCATTTTCTGTGCTGCTGCAGATCCCTGACCAGCTTGATGACTTCCATGGCACTTTTTCCAGATCTTCAATGGGTTTCACTTCCCCGAAAAAAAAAAAAAAAAATCTCCCAGAAAAGGAAAACTGCCAGGTCCCTGAAAACTCCCCAGTGTGCTCAGCTGCTGAATATTCTGCTCTGTGCCCTTTCCCAAGCTGGGATTTCTATTGGAAAACCCTGTCATAAAGCTGATGTGCCTTTATCCCCAGCAGGGCAGCTCCAGTCTCCTGTTGTCTGCAGTAATTCTCTGAGGGACAATGATGAATGAGCTGCCACTGATCCAAATCCACAAAAAAATTCCCCCGGAGTCAGGACCTGTTACAGAAGCATTACTTCTTACTCTTTTCTGTTATTTTATTTTAAATTTTTATTTTCTTTTTTCTTTTATTTTTCTCTCAGATGAGTCATCAAAGGCCATGATCCCATACTCAGAGTAAGGGATACCAGGAAAGAAGCAAGATAATATTTTCCTTTCCCAGAGAGATATTCTGCAAAACAAAAAGCTTGGATCCTGCTGAATGGGACTGGATGACCAACTGCTGGAATAAAAAAGCTCTCAGAGATTTAACAGCCAACTAGTGTTAAATTTTGCTTCCTTTTAACCATGAAAACAGCAATGGAGCCTGACTAACAAGGGACAATTAACTGGAAAACAATTGGAGTTAGTAAAGATGCTGTGAGCAGCTACAGAAATATTCTCCATAATACCTTAAAATAATATTCATCCATGCTTAATAAATGCCTAAACATTCCCCTCTGGCCCTCAGCATGCAGATCAGGGGATCTTTATTTTCATCAACTAAACTTAAAGTATTATTGCAAACTCTGCATGATTCTATGAGGATTACAACACCTGGAAGTTTGAGTAGCAAGGTTTGGCACCTACCACAATTTCATACTCAAAAATCTTCACTCCTGAGTCTTTCAGTCTTGAGGGTCTTCCCAGTTTCCATGTCTGGTGTCTTGCTAAACCAGATTTGTCTCACAAATATATCACACGTTCCATCCATGGAAATGCTCGAGGCCAGGTTAGATGGGGCTTGGAATAACCTGATCGAGTAGAAGATGTCCTTGCCTGTGGCAGGGGTGTTGGAATAAAATGATCTTCAAGTCTTTTCCAACCCAAACCGTCCTGAGATTCTTTGATTCCTGAAGGAAACTCTTTGCCCCATGACCAACAGCATTTTCCCTCTGGCTGCAAAATGAGCAGGTGTAGTCCAGCTTCTCCAGCTACTCAGGAAATCCACCCTTGCTGCCAAATAAACATCAGATTTCCTTGACATCCTGAATTCTCTTCCAGTCTAACTGCCTGGCTGTTTTCACTGTGAGCAGGGGGTAATTCTGAGCAAATATTAACCAAATTCCAACCTAAATGATTCTGGGATTCTGAAGGGAAATGTAACAGGAATTTTATGTTGTGAGGAAGCTCAGGGAGGACCTGCTGCCATCCCTGATCCCCCACTGAATTCTGGTCTGAGATCATGCAGAAAGATTTGCTTTGGGATGGTTCACACTGAAGTAATCAGGAAATATGGATATTCCAACTTGGCCAAGTGGAAGATGTCCCTGCCCATGGCAGGGGCATGGAAATGATCTTTAAGATCCCTTCCAACCCAAACCTTTCTGTACTCCATGATTCTCTGATAAAACCTTATTGATTATCAAGTTCATCTTTCTGCAAAAATCTTGTTTCAACACTTTCTGTCTCTTCTCTAGAACAGCAGGTAAAAACAGAAGATGAACTTTTTTAAATCTGTTCTTTTTTGAGGCATTTCTAACTGAAATTTTCCTCCCTTTTGTGGCAGCCATGTCAGGCAGTTAATTATATTATCTGTAAACAATTTCCACTGTGTTTTTGCTCTTATTTCCACTTTCAGCCACTGTTTCTTGAATCTCTTGCAAAAATTACCTCCACCACATCAGTTTGGAACACCTTGTGTTTGGAGGGAAATTTGGTGCCTGATATGGATCTTCTGGACCTCAGGATGTCCCTCAAACCTGGTCCAGATGGGGGGGTTACCCCATCCAATCCACCCCTGGATAATCACAGCTAAATTGCCATGAAAACAACCTTCTGGACACTCAGATAATGTAGGGAATGCAAATTTGAGCTCAAATCCAACTGACCTGAAGGCTCTTGGTGCCATGTTTAGTTGAGACAGATTCTGCAATTGATGCCAAAGACTCATCCCAGAGTTCACAGGGATATCTTTGTTCAACAAAGCTTGGCACAGCTCAGGGTGGGCACTCAAAATTCAGGGTTTTTTTTGTAGTTTAGGCAATCCAGCAGTATTTTGAAGAGTTAATGCTGAAGAGGCAGAGGAAGGAATGAAATAATCTTAATTTGGAGTTGAAAAAGTTCTGTTAGGACTCAAGGCTACAAGGTTGTATCATCACACCTCCTCAGGTTTCCCTCATCCACACCTCCAACTATTTTTCTCATCACTGCAGGGACCAAGTACTTCCCAGAGCAATTACACTCTTGGGGTAGCATTATTTCTGAGATCTGTGTTTGTTCCCTCAGAGAAATAAAAAAAGAAACAGCAGATTAAAAAAATGAGATATTTTAATGTTTGGAGATATTCAAAACATGTATGATCCTTCCTCTTGTGTTCCCCTTAAATGGTGCCTGATGAGGCTTCAGTGCCACTAATCCCTATTGTTGCAGGCTTCCAAATAATTTTATTTAGGGTAATAAAATGTAGAAGGTGATTTGAACGTTAATGATGTGAGATATGAGTTTTTATGTGTCAAATCCATCTCTGCTTAATGATCTAATTCACTGCAGGCTGCTGGTTAAGGTAGATAACGTGGCCCTCTCAGAACACCACAGGACTGAGTGATACATCACTTAACAGTTCCCTCAAGTCTGTATGGTGATGAATAACAAGGATCTGTGAATTAGAGAGAGATCAGAAGAGTTTAGGGCACCTCAACCTTCCTCATTTCAATCCAGCTCCTCACAAAAAAGTTTTCCTTGATGGGAGTGAAGTAATATGGATCATATTATCTAAAGGCTGGATGAATCCTTAAGAGGTTTGGGTTTGCTCATCCACTTTGGGAGGGAAACAATCAGCTGTGTCCCCAGTCCCACATTTCTGTTTGGATGTGGATTTTGCATTTTCTCCTGGGCTGCAGTGCTGAGCAGTGACTCACAGCTTACACAGTGTCCATTGCCGTGAGAGGCAAAGCAGAACTTTCATAACTGTGGTGGGAGTCAGAAAGTGAAAAAACAAGGTCAAAATATGGAGACAATATATCAGGAGTGAAACAGAACAAGCCCATCTGTCCTATCTGGTCTGCATGGACTGCTGTTGTCTGGAATTGGTTTATTTTATATGGTGAAATGGGATTTTGGGAAGAAATTCCTCCCCGGGAAGGCGATGAAGCCCTGGCACAGGTGTCCCAGAGAAGCTGTGGCTGCCCCATCCCTGGCAGTGCCCACAGCCAGGCTGGATGGGATTGGAGCAGTCTGGGATAGGGGAAGGTGTCCCATGGCAGGGGGTGGAACGAGATCATCTTTAAGGTCCATTCCAACCCAGACCATTCTGGGATTCTGTGCATGATAAATATATTGCAGGGTTGGATTTGTAATGGTTAGAGTGAATACTAGAGTGTTTTATAATGTTGACTGGTGTAAAACAAGTTTTTCTAAAGTTTAGAGTTCTCTTAATGAGAATGTTGTGTTGTGATACCAATGTTGGCGAAGAGTTGTTGTAATGTTAACATTTAATCAACACAGGAATCGAAACCTGTCCAATCTATCAAAAAGTAAAAAATTACTACAACTAGGACCACTGCACATGCTCCAAAAAGTCAGGATGGATGAGGAGCTATATTAAAATGTTTCAATATGTATTTGATGCAATACCCAGGGTATGTAAGGAGTGTTGTGTGTTGACTGGTGCACCTCTGGCTGCAGCCAAGCACCCAGCACTGTTCCTTTTGCTTTATTGACTTTGTCCTCTACTGTCCCCTATTAAATTTTCTTTAAATTTTAACTGAAGAGTGGGTTTCATTTCTCCCATATGGAAAAAGAGTTGAGTGGGCCATTTCCCTTTAATTCTTCCTCAGCTTAGCACTGTGCAATCCATGTCCACATTCCCTCCTGTTCACAGCTGGCTCAGGCCCAGCCAGGACAATGTACATCTGCTTCCAAAGTAAAAACCACAGAATCATGGATTCCATAAGGTTGGAAAAGACCTCCAGGATCATCCAGTCCAACCCTTGACTGAGCACCACCAAGTTCACTCAGCCATGCAGTAAAGTGCCACCTCTACTCATTTTTACAGCACTTCCAGGGATGGTGACTCCAGCATTTCCCTGGACAGCATCTTCCAGTTCTTAACCACTCTTGCAATGAAAAAAATTTTCAGGATACCAAACCTGAACTGCCCCTGGAGAAACTTGAGGCTATTCCCTCTTACCCAATTGAAGTCTGCGTGTAGGAATTATGGCATTTTCCTCCTATCCATTGTTGCTGTAGATTTTACACTACATTTATCTACACAGAGAAACTCTGCCATGAGCAGCTCCACAGATACCGGCAGAGGAGTAATAGAATAAGTCCCAAAAAAACCCAGTGAACTGGCATTAATGCAGAATAAAAAAAAAAAAAAAGAAAAAAAGAAAAAAAAAAAAAAAGACAACTAGGCCAGAAATGAAAGAATGAAAGNGAGCTGAAGTATTTTTGCTCTTCAGAACTGTTGGACTGAAACAATTCAGGTTCATTTAACAGCTGAATTCCTCAGTGGAAAAGAAGGATTTCTCTGGGGATGAGATACTTTTTCTTTGCTCACAGACAATATTTAATTTAGAAATTTAGCCCCAAACAACAAACCATTAAGAGGAAAAAAGCTTTTGATGCTGGCTGAGTAACTGCTCCGCTCAACCCAAGCTGAAAGTTTATTTCAACAAAAAGAGTTGATTGTTTTGGGTTCATTTAACCCAAGAGAGTTTTTATCCTGCTTTCATTACTCCACTTTATCACCTGAACAAGAGCAAAGAAAGAGGCGAAAGATAATTGATTCACCTTTTACATACAACCTGAATTTGTAGTACAAGCTGGAAACCACCGAAGTCTGGGCTCTTACTGCCCTAGGTCTTAGCTGCAATCAGCAGAAGGGTTTTGGAAAGATTTGTGACTGTTCCTGGTTTTGTTTTGGATGACTTCAGCAGGGTCCAGCACTCTCTGTTCTGTTAAATCCAAGGAGAGACCAATCCTCCAGCAAAATTCTCCTGTTTCCCTCCCCACCTTGCTCAATGGTGCAGCCATAAAAAATTCACAGCCCCTAATGACCTGCTTGGCCTCAGCTTTATTATCTAATTTGGAAGTAATCTCTTTTATTTTACTTTTTAATGGCCCAGTTTTATCAAAGAGTGCAAAAAGGGGCAGTTGGAGGCAAAGCTGCACACCCATAAAACTGCACTTTATTGGAAAAATTATTAAACTGATTTTAACTCATGAGTTTTGTCACTTTTATCCTTTCAATTCTCTCCTTCATTCACTGTGGGGATGTCTGAGCATCTCTGGGGTTAAAACACAGCAGTTTTATGAAATTACATGATAATTTAGAAACACACAGATTTTAGTAACCACATCTTCTGCAGGATGATGGAGGAGAAGGGGAACAAATCCAGATTCCCTCTAATCCATAAGTTTTGTGAGGGAGCTGAAGTGCTCACACCTAGCTCAGTGTGTGTACTGAGAATTTCTCAGCAATAATTAAAGAAGGGCATTTGGAAATCTTAAAGTGTTTGTTAATATTTTTATATGTCTCATAGTGCAACTTACCTGTTGTATTGCTGATACCAGTCTTGAATGTGAGGTTCACCTACTGCCACTTAATTAACGGATGTTAATAAACTAATCATAGAATGCTTGGGGCTGGAAGGGACATTTTACAAGGATGTGCAGTGACAGGACAAGGGGAATGGCTCTAAATGTGAAAGAGAGTAGATTTAGGTGGGATATTGGGNTAAGCAGGTGGCTCTGGTGGCTACAAAGGGCTGAGAAGTTCTGACAGAACAGGAGAAACAGGATCAAGGAATCAGGACCATGCCAAGGCATCTCTTCCCAGTGAGACTTCCAGGTGCAAGAGATCCTGCTTCAGTTTCAAAGCTGCTCTCTAGAGCTCCTCCATTTTCCAACTTCCTCTATGTTCCAGCTCTTCCCCTCCAGCAGCACTAACAGCCTCCAAAGCTGATTTGCTGAGATGCCATTTTCCTATTTTGGTTTCTCCATCAGCCTCTGGGCACTGAGGGTCTGCAGGGTGACAAGTGTGACCCTGGTACTCTCCTAGGAACTACTGTCTTTCCTTGGAGCCATAAAACCTGGCAATGACAGCGAGTTTGGAATTAAAAGTGGCATAAGAGAAGCCAATGGGGTCTTGATGTCTCTTGACTTTTCAGGAGATGCCTCTGCAATTCTTCTAGAAGGAAAAAATGATAAAAAACAAAGGAGATATGCAGAGGGGAAAAATCCCTGTGCAGACAGAGCCAAGCTCCTCAGATCCTTTGCAGCTCTCTTCTCCAAGCATCCATGGGGAACATTTGTTTCCTTTTTAACATCATGGTTGACATTTCATTGTCACAAACCTCCCAAATGCCTCGCTCTTTAAGGGAAACATTAATGGAGGCTGAGAGATTATTGCATCCCTGGAGTTTTTAGACTGGGAAAGAGACTTTTGGGCAAGTCTGATGAGTTTTCTCCACTATTCCCTTCAACCTGTGGAGGGATGTTTTCTTCTCATGGCAACTAAAACTTCCCTCTTAAGTGATCAGTTAGAACTTACTTANGAAAAGCTTTTCCAATCCAAACCATTCCATGATTCCATGAACAGAACAACTTTAGCAGGAATAATTGCAAGACTCAGGTTTAGAGTAGCCTCGAGCCTGAGAGCAGCACACCTCAACACAGTTGTAGGAAAATCCAAATTCAAGTTTGTTTTGTTTTGTTTTGTTTGACAGGTGCTTCATCACCATTCATGGATTCATCCATCCATGGGACTCTTCCATCTGTGGGATGGGATGGGATGGGATGGGATGGGATGGGATGGGATGGGATGGGATGGGATGGGATGGGATGGGATGGGTGATTTCTGTGGGCTTGCAAGTCCTTAAGCAGGTGGCTCTGGTGGCTACAAAGGGCTGAGAAGTTCTGACAGAACAGGAGAAACAGGATCAAGGAATCAGGACCATGCCAAGGCATCTCTTCCCAGTGAGACTTCCAGGTGCAAGAGATCCTGCTTCAGTTTCAAAGCTGCTCTCTAGAGCTCCTCCATTTTCCAACTTCCTCTATGTTCCAGCTCTTCCCCTCCAGCAGCACTAACAGCCTCCAAAGCTGATTTGCTGAGATGCCATTTTCCTATTTTGGTTTCTCCATCAGCCTCTGGGCACTGAGGGTCTGCAGGGTGACAAGTGTGACCCTGGTACTCTCCTAGGAACTACTGTCTTTCCTTGGAGCCATAAAACCTGGCAATGACAGCGAGTTTGGAATTAAAAGTGGCATAAGAGAAGCCAATGGGGTCTTGATGTCTCTTGACTTTTCAGGAGCTGCCTCTGCAGTTCTTCTAGAAGGAAAAAATGATAAAAAACAAAGGAGATATGCAGAGGGGAAAAATCCCTGTGCAGACAGAGCCAAGCTCCTCAGATCCTTTGCAGCTCTCTTCTCCAAGCATCCATGGGGAACATTTGTTTCCTTTTTAACATCATGGTTGACATTTCATTGTCACAAACCTCCCAAATGCCTCGCTCTTTAAGGGAAACATTAATGGAGGCTGAGAGATTATTGCATCCCTGGAGTTTTTAGACTGGGAAAGAGACTTTTGGGCAAGTCTGATGAGTTTTCTCCACTATTCCCTTCAACCTGTGGAGGGATGTTTTCTTCTCATGGCAACTAAAACTTCCCTCTTAAGTGATCAGTTAGAACTTACTTAGACTAAATCATGATTAAATGCAAATTTTGAAGATACCAATATTTGGAATCAAATTGCATTTTCTCTCACAGCTGCTTTTCCTAACCTATCTTTCAATGAAGAACAGGCCCTCTGTACTGATCCAGGACACTGAGATTCATTTAAGAGTTATGCTTTTTTTCCATATTCCTAAGAGGAATGTGCAAACAGAAATAAAAATTAAGGACTCAGACTCTCATGGGCTTTCTTGACACTTCGTGGTCCCTTTATTTTCCAGCCTGGACACAAGATCTTGTGCCTCATGTTTGATACAAGGGTCACATGCCCTTGATACATCTCCGGTTATTCAGTTGGATTGGTGGCAGTTAAAACCAGTTCTATATCTCATGGTATGTTTTATCTTCTTTTGTATAGATTTTTTATTTTAAAAACCCCATAATTTTCAAGTGAACAAAGTAAAAGGCAACTCCACAATCATGAACTAAGAGAAAAGAGAACATTTTAGGCTCCATAAGAGAGAAAAATGTCTCTTGGGCTTCTTTGTAGACATCTGGCAAGAGAAAAAGCTCTTTAGGACAGAGAGAAGTTTGACTGCTACTTAGACAGACCTTGTTCACCTATCCACACCTTAATTCAGAAGTTTGGAAACTCTGTGTCCTTTTTTTAACATTTTCCAGGGATGGTAAGCCAAGACCTTCTCCTTTCTCACTGGAGAATTTTGTTGGTCCTTGTTCTGCATAATATCAGAGCTCCTGCTTCCAGGAATACTCAACAGGAACTGCCTGGAGAATGAATGGGGAATGGGCAGATGTGACAACAGAGACAACACTTTTGGAGAGGCATCTTTGTCCTTTTGGGATCCAGAGCCTAAATTGTGTGAGGCAGAAGCAACTTTTCCAAGGAATGGAGAGCAGCCTCTTTGGAGGGGCTGGCATCACCCACCTTCGATGTCACAAAGACAAGAGAAAGGAGATCTGAGTGGGAATCTTCTTCAGGAAGGAGGAGAAACAAAAAATGATCCAGCACCCAGATTTGTGGAAGATGCAAATTCTTCACCCCTTGGTCGAATTAATCCAACAAAACTGTGGCAGTAATGCTTGAGCAAAAGTTTTTCAGGAGCCACTGTGGAGACTGGATTTGCTTGTGGAAATTCACACTTTCAAAGGGGAAAGAAGGAAAGGGCTCCAAATGCCCCAAAATCCAGATCAAAAAATAAAACCATAAATCCTGGATACTTCAGCCAGGGCAGTCTCCCACTCCTAAGAAAAACAGAAGAAAAAACACTCAATAATTCTGCATACTTCTGAAACAGGGAAATATCTTCATTTGCTCATCCATTAGCTTTAGAAAAGAGCAACTGTTCTTCTATTGGTAATAATAATAATAATAAAATGATAAATAGGTTTTATCTTTATTTTCAGCTCTAAAAGCTGAGATTGAAAACCATGACATTACACCAGGCAGGGAAATGAAGTCCAGCAAAGTGCTGTGGTGGCAATGTCCTGGGATGAAGGTTAAAATATTAATCTTTTCCCACAAAATATTCTTACTCTGTGGTTAGAGCTCTGCAGGTTGTGAAACTGATTCTCCAAGCCCACATTTTCATGACTGCACCATTAGTAAAACCCACAGTAAGTGGTTTCATCCCAGTTTGGCTCTTTCCAAAATTAAACTGCAGTGAATCTAAAAAACCAGTGTGATTTTGTTCCTGCCACAGCATCCTGTAAAATAAATTTCCATGGACACATGGAAAGCCCTGATACAAAGGTGTTAATCTCCAGCTTCAAGAAAGAACAATTTCCTTAGGAAAACTAATGGAGTTGTATAGTAATTGTGAACAATTCCTGCAGCAATGGAAATGTCAGCTATTATGTATTCCTGTTATTTCCCACAGGCATTTCCCTTGACTGATATTCCCATGGCTGAATAAAATGTTCCAACCCATTATCTGGGGGATTTTACCTAAGTATTTTTCCCAAACAATCCCCTCTAACCTTTGTGAACAAGCGACTTCTCGCACTCATGTTGTGACTAATGAGTGAAAAAATAGATTAAAACCCACCTAAACCACAGATTTCAGGTAGCTACCCATGGATAATGGAAATGAATGGAAAAGATAAAAAATATCCCAGCAGGTTCTGCAGGGATTGCTCCCAAACCTGAAGTTATTTTCTTCAGGTTGCTTGAGGCAAATATGAATTTATTGATGGGGAAATGTGTGAATGATCAAAAGATTGAGCCCTGGTATGGGAGAGGTGTTGAGGGACCTGAATGGCATCAGGACAGCTAAAGGAAAAATGGGGTCCCATGGAAACAAAAGATCATGGAATAATAGAGGCATCAAAATTGGAAAAGACCTCAAGGTCAAGTCCAATGACTGCCAAGGCCACGACTAAACCATGCCACATCTCCATGGGGTTTTTGAACATTTCCAGGATAGTGACTCCATCCTTTCAGTGATTTTTTTTTTTTTATTAATATCCAATTAAACAACCCCTGGTGCAACTTGAGGCTGTTTCCTCTTGTCCTGTCCCTCATTCCCTGGCAGATCCCAACCCCATCTGGCTGCACCCTCCTGTCAGGGGGTTGTGGAGAGTGAGAAGGTTCCCCTGAGCCTCCTTTTCTCCAGGCTGAGCTCTCCCAGCTCCCCCAGCCACTCCTGGTGCTCCAGAGATGAACTGGAGACAATTCCTGGTGCAGGAGTTAATGAGACTCTTTTGTCCTTACTTAGAATTTAGGGATGTGGTTTAGGGATATGCTGGTTAACAGTTGGATTCAACCATCTTAGAGCTCTTTTCCACCCTAAATTATCCTAAAATTCTGTAAAAAAATGAAGGCACAGCAAAGATTTTGTTTCAGGTCCTGCAGTAATCTGCCCAGGGCAGTGAAGTGAGAAGCTCTGCCAGCTCCAAACTTTTGCAATTCCCTTTGCAAAATCCTCTCTGCCATGGGAATTCCAGATGTTTCTTGGCCCCAGACTGGAATTGCATCAGCTCTGACCTGACACCAGGATTACCTGGCTTTCTTCTCATCTCCATTTGAGCTGCCTAATTCAGGTTGGCAGGGGGAGAAAAACTCCCAAGAGGATGTCATGGGAAAAAATGATGAGATACCAAGAGGGGAAAGTGAGGAAGAGATGCAGGGGAGAAGGGTCTGCCACCACTCAATTCCCTGCTTTCACAGCTGCTCCATGTCCTGGCTTCTTGCTTGTGCTTTCATAGAAGTGTAATAATAATAATAATAATAATAATAGTAATAATCAATAATAATATTAATATTAAAACTAAAAAAAACCCAAAAAACAAAAAGAGATTATAATAAAAACACAAATACAAAATAACTAAACAAAAAGGAATTACAAGGCTTTCAAGGAGAAAATTGTCTCTTCTGACTGGGAAAAATACTTTTTCTCTTGGAAACAACCCAGCTGCACCATATCAGAATGCTGGAATTGGCACAGAATATGGAATTTGGGGCAGGAAATGTTGCTGGACCATGGCTGATAAGGAGCTGTGAAAAGGAATGGATCTCTAGGTACCAGAGGAATCAGTGTTGGTACTGGAAAAATCTTGGAGAGGATGGGATTCCAGGGAACTAAACTCCTCTGGGTTTGGACTGCAGTTTACCAGCTTCTCCAAGCAAGGGAAGAGTCAGCTTCTTCTCTGAATTTCCAAGGAACTAAAACCCAAATTAAAACTCTTTCCAGCATTTTTATTGAGGGTGTTGCACGAATTCATTGATAACAAACATTTCTTTCTCCCAATTTGCTTTTTGCAGCCACATGATCCTGGAATTTGGTGTATCAACATCAGAAACAAGGAGAAGTGAGAAAAGTGGATTTTCTAACCCTCATAGTAAAGAAATCTTCCTAATATCTGATCTAAACCTACCCTGCTGCAACCCGAGGCCATTTCCTCTCATCCTGTCACTTGTTACCAGGGAAAAGAGACTGAACCTCTTGTTAGCATTATAACAATGTCTTCAAATCCTTTTTTTATGGTACTGAGATGCTCCTCATGGCTGGAGAGTGGTCAGTTGCAAGTGAATCAATGAGAAGAGGAATTCAGTTAATCAGTGTCTTACCCTTATTGGTGGGACTGAAAACATATCAGGACTCAAGAAAGCAATAGGAAAAGAAAAGAAATATGAAGAGCTCCAGGACTGAAGAGAACTCACTCTTTTCCCAGACAGATAAAAAATTATACATCTTCTCCTTCCCAAAATCACATATGCAAAAGGAAAAGTATAAACATTACATGCACCAAGTCATTATTTCCCAGGATATCTCTCCCAGCAGCCAGAGAGATTCAGATTCCCCTACTCAACATCCTACAAAATACAACAGAGGTTCTGTGCAGACATCAAGAGATGAAAAAGGAGCAACAGATTCCTTTAAGTTCCTAAAATACTGAAATATTCTTCTGGAAATTTTATGTTGTTTTGCTTCATCCAAGGATGATTGTGAGCTTGGAGCCTTGTGTTTTATTTGATCCCAAACCAAATCATTGTAAATCCATGGGCTGAAGCAGAAGGATGGGCACAGGGACAAGCTGGCCATCGTGGGTGTGAGATGGTTTTGTTGAACCCTGAAATCCTCTAATTCAAATCCAGATATTTTGATGGCAACACAGATGAAAAACAGGGTATGATTTAATGGAGAAGCTTCACACAGAATTAAATGGAGATTATATGGGGGTTTTCTCAGTTCCTCTTTCCCTCCTTTCTAAAGGAAGTGACTTCCCAGACAGGGATTTTGTTAAAATTCCTAATTCCTTTCCCAGAGATTTCAGGTGCTGACACAAACCCAGGTCTCACCCACTGGTGCCTCTTAGCTCCAGAAATCATGGAATGGAAACCAGAGTGGTTTGGGTTGGGAGGGACCTTCAAGATCATCTCATTCCACCCCCTGCCAGGGGCAGGGACATCTTCCACTGTCCCAGGTTGTTCCAAGCCCTGTCCAGCCTGGACTTGGACACTTCCAGGGAATGGGGCAGCCACAGCTTCTCTCAGATTTCATTCCAGGGCCTCACTGCCCTCACAGGGAAGAATTTTTTCCTAAATCCCATCTAAACATTCTCTCATTCATCTGAAAGCCATTCTCTGTGTCCTGTCCCTACATCCCTTATCCCAAGTCCCTCTCCAGCTCTCCTGGATCCCTTTATGCACTGGAAGAGGCTCTGAGGTCTCCCTGGAACCTTCTCCAGGTTGAACACCCCCAGCTCTCCCAGCCTGGTTCCCAAACCAAAGGGGGCTCCAGGAGAGTTTAGTTATATTTGCTAAACCCATTAATCAATCAATTACTGCCCAAATTAATTTTTATGTGTTTTCCATCTCACCCATGGAAGCACAAAGCAGATGTTTCAGTAAGAAAGGAATCAACTCTGATTATTATCCTAAAATGTGAAGGGAAAGTGTGAGGAGATGGCAGCATTTCACTGGGTGGTTTTCCAGGTGAAAAATCATTACTGAGAATCTCACAACAAATTTCTTCCCTTTAAACCCAAACTTTATAAAATTTAAATTATATATTGAGGGGGGAAAAAAGTAAAAGCTAAACACGATAATGATATTGTTTCTGACTTGTCATTCTTTATCAGGCAATTAAGTACAATGTGACATTTTCCTGACAAAGTAGCTCTGTACAGCTGTGTCTTCCTCCAGACAAAACATAAAGCAAATTAGAATGTGTGCATCCATAAATCTCCATGGCTGCAGCTGCAGCAGGGCTGGGAAGAGGGGGAGGAGGGAATGATGATGCATGGAGTTATTTCCTGGAGATCAGTATCATCTCCACTTTCATTTTCCTTTTGCTTTATTTTCTTTTGGATTTGATCCTTGGTTTAAAAATCTGGAGCACTGTGTTGTCCCCTAATAGTTCTTTATAGTTTAAGATTTCAGTCCATGGAAGTTTCTAGGAATCTCAGAATTCTCGGGATTTGGGAGCAGCCCCTTGTAGGAGTGTGCTGGGCTTTGCACCACTAATTAGTGGTTTGTCATCAGTCTCGTCTGTTTCTGTTTGGAGCCAGGATTATTGGAAAGGTGATCAAAGATTTCGCATGTTCAGACTTGGATGTTTATTATATCTTATCAGAAATTACAGAAAGTGCAATAGTACCTCCAGCTGCTTGCTAGAAGTGGGAAAAATGGCTCCAGCTGAGACTGCTTCAAGGCCTTCTAAAGATAAACACACCAATAAAATTTTACACCTATATTATTTATACTTTTGACCCAATAATAGATTCCCATGACCCTTAGAGTGACTTTAGAATGACCAATCCAAATGTAACTACCTAAATTCCATGAAGAAAAGGAAGAGAAGAAGATTAAAAGAAAAGAAGAAAAGAAGAAAAGAAGAAGAAAAGAAGAAAAGAAGAAAAGAAGAAAAGAAGAAAAGAAGTAAAGACACCACCCAAAATTCTCCATCTTGTCCCTTATCCACCACTATACTGTGAAAACCTCAGATTTAAAACCCATCACCCAGTGCAAGCACACACATCTAACCCACTGCACATTTGTGGTTTCTAACTTATTATTCACATTTACAAGTCTTCTCTAAGGTTTCAGGTCCAGAGCAATGTTCTCAAGGGGGTCTGTGCCAGGAAGCACAGAAAGCTCAAAAACTTCAGATTCTTGAGATCCAACAGCCCCTGTTCCTTGATGTGAAACTGATGGGCAAACTTAGACCCTCAGGAGCAAAACAATTTGCTTAAAATCAGAAGTGTGGCACCAAAACCCACGTGAAGGCACCTCAAGTACATCCATCAGCCCCAAGGAGAGATGAGCAAAATATTAATCCCTCTCTAGAACAGCCCAGGCTTGTGCATCCAAGTCCAGCCCATTAATCCCAAATCCATGCTCCCCATCTGCTCCAGATGGATGTGTTGGCCACTTCCCATCCACCAGCCATGCTCTGGATCTGGCTCTGGCTCTGGCAGAATCAGCCTTTCTGCTGAGCTGGGTTCTGCCTGGTGCAGGTTCTGTCACTCTCTGGCAGGAATTGTTTGCAAACCTTAAAGCTGGAAGTGAGGAGATTCCAAGGCCTCCCCTGGGTCTGTTTTCCTGCAGCAGAGCTGATGAGCCATTTCCCTGTGTAGCTGGCACAGCCTCTGCCTGCTGTGTTTACATAAATCACAATAAATCTCATTCAGGCAAATGAGCAAAGAGAAATCACTGCCAGATGCTCCTGCAGACGAGGACACTGAAGAAACCCTGGGATAACTCAGCCACCGGCTCCCACAGTCCCGGATTTTGTGCTGGCAAACTCGGGATAATGGAGCCCAGGAGATGTGGAGGGCAAGGTTTGGAGATTTTGGAACCACAATTGCAGGTCAGAGAACACTCCGAGCTGGAAAGTTTGGTGTTCCTCACTTACAATACATTATTCTGAATTTTATCCTATCAAGGGTCCAAAATAGACATTTTTTCCAAGAGTTTACTTGTAAGTGCCTTAAAATTAGGATTAGTAGATGACTGTCGAAATTATGAGTTTGGAGGAAGCAAGCCCAGATTCACCAGAGCAGCCTGAAGTTTCTCCCTGGAACTGGAATGGGGACTGAAGACTTGGAGCAGAATTCATTGTGATCCTTTCACCTTTTTTAAAAAGCCCAAAACTATATCTTGCCCTCTATATCTGTCATTGGTCACAAGAGGTGCTGAGCTCTTCTCATGGGATCCAGTGATAGGATGGGAAGGGAAGTCTAAATAAATATAAAAAAATTAAAAAGGAGCTTATTCCAAAGGTGTAATAAACCTTTTTCAGAAAGTATCCCAGTGATTTTTGGTTTTCCACAGAAAAATAAAGATTCAGACATAATAATCCCAAAACTTCAGGGTTTATATCAATTTTTAGACATTGCTGAGCCTATTTCATCTCTTAGTCACATCTCTGTATGGCAAATTTAATTCCACTGCTTTCAGCACTGTACTTTCCCTCAGTTTAAAGGAGTGTCAGGGAAGGAGAAACATACTCTGAATTAATGTCAGGAATAAATTGATGGCAGGTTGAGAGAGAGAGGAGGGTGGTCCCAGAGGGTAAAGGACTCAATTTCTCTAGATGTAGCTCTAAATAATTAATATCTTGTTCCAGGTCCCAGCTAATCCAGCACTGCTGCAGGACTCATGCTTTCTATTGCTGTTAAATGTGTTACAAATGCTCTGCATGAGTAAGCCTGGCTCACCAAGGGCTTGATCTGAGCTCAGCTCAGAGGGTGATTACACCCTCATTAGGAGTCAAAGAAAGGCACCCTGTTGCTTTCCATCAGTATTGGGAGAAAAAATAGAAAGTGACACTGTTTTGCTGTTTGTTTTTGAAAAATGTGTTATTTCCAGCACAGAAAAACAGTGTAAAATATAGGTGTTGCTTTCTACTGACAATCCAAATTAAGAAGACACAGCAAAATTCACTGGGTTTGGGCAGTGGGACATGGAAAAGAAGAATTTACTCAAGCTAGAGAAAATAAGATTGAAGGAATGACAAAGGTTTGAGTGAGTGCCAGAGGCCAGGTCTGAATTAACAGCAGTTGGAGTTCTGAGAATGGATGTTTCCTCTTGATTTTCTCAAATAGGTGCCCAGGATGTTTAAAATCATGGAATTTACTGAGTTAGAAGGGACCCACAAGAATCATTGAGCCCAACTCCTGCACAGGGCACCCCAAGGATCCCACCATGAACATTTTGTGCTGACAACTGAGTAAAAAAATTCTTCAGTTTAATTTAATTTAATTTAATTTAATTTAATTTGATTTAATTTTATTTTATTTTATTTTATTTTATTTTCTATTTTATTTCTTTCATTTTTCTTTCTGCCTCTTGGATAGAAAGGGAAGCATCAAGCACCAGGCTGTCCATGCCTGCTCCAAAGGAATCCAGGCCCCTTGGGCTGGGTGTTCAGCACCATCCCAGAGCTCTTCCCATTTTATAACTTCAGTCCTTTCTGGGTTTGAACCAAGTTTGATTAGAAAGGATCTTTTCTCCCAGCTCCAGCTCCTGGGAATGTGGCATTCTTTATAATTCTCATAGTAGCCTGTGACAACTGAGGTGGGAAATGTGGTTTTTGGACCTTCCTGGTCTGAATGTTTTTGCAGAGGACATTGGACATTGCACAGTTACAAATAGATTGTAGATTTTATGTAGATTTTATAATAATAAATGGCTTTTTTTTTTTTTTTTTTTTGGTGCAGGTGTAGAATGTAGATAAGCAAAGATAATGCAAATCCAGAGGACCTTTGAGTGAGAGGAGAACTTTCTGCTCAGGTCAAGTAGTTCAAGAAGTGATTTTTGGGTTTGTCCTGTGCAGGATCTGGACTTGCTGATCCTTGTGAGTCTCTTCCAACTCAGGATATTTTATAATTCTATGATTTTATTTAGAGCTCTTAGTGATATCCCAGGAGGATTCCAGCATCCAAATACCATTCGAGGGGTTTGGGTCTCCCTGCCCACCCCTGAGCCCTGTGCAGATATTTCAGATACCCTCACCTGAGGGAGAACCCCACTTATCCAGTATCTGGATGTTACAAATCCTAATCCTGCAGCAGAGACTAACCCAGCTATGAAACCCAAGATAAGAATCTCTTATCTCTCTGTTTTCCTCCCCCTCACAAGCCAGAGAGACCTCGATGCCTTCCCAAAATCCCCCCTTTGCCTTCTCACCTGAAATCCATGAGGGCTTTATGAAGAATGCAGAATTTCTCCTCAGGAGCTCAGAGTTCTTTAATCTCTTCTGAACATTTTAATCTCTAATTTTCCATCGATGGCAACCGATCTCTTCAAGGATTCAGTTTTCTTCTTTTTATTAAAGTGGAGTAAAGGCTGAAATTCAAATTATTTCTCACCTGTAGATGAGAAGGGGGTGGTTCTCAGTGCACAAAAGGCAGATTTGAGGTTTCACTTCTACCCCACAGACCAAGTCACAGCAGTGAACCTATTCCTTCGTGCCTCAGTTTCCCTCTTTGGGGTCATATCCATGTATTCCAAGAGCCTGGAGCAACAGGACAAGGAGGAATGGCTTCAAATTGAGAGAAAGCTTAGATGGGATATTGGGAAGAAACTCTTCCCTGTGAGGGTACTGAGGTGCTGGTAGAGTTTGCCCAGAGGAGCTGTGGCTGCTCCATCCCTGGCAATGTTTAAGGCCAGGCTGGATGGGGCATGGAGCAACCTGGGATAGTGGAAGATTTGGAACTGGATGATCTTTACAGTCCCTTTCCACATAAACCATTCCATTCATAGAATTCCAACATTTCTGGGGCTCTTTTCCCAGAGAAGTCTTTGCCAGGGATAAGGGATGGTGTCTGATGACATCATCCAGCCTGATGATGACATAAGGAGTGACATAAATGATACACAGGATGGGGATTTCTTTCCACTAAGTCCATCCAAAGCAAGATCATGGTGCTATAGTGGAAATTCTCCCTCACAAACAGAAAGTCCAGAGAATTCCATCTCATTTTTCCTTTCTGGAGTTCCATCAGCAGCAACCACTGGATGCTCAGTGACAAAGCACAGCTGGATTTTACCCATTAGTCTCCAATCTTATGTTGTGTCAACTCCAAATTTCATCATTAAAAACATCTGTTAAACCTGCTTATTAACCACAAGCTTAAAAATCCTCCAGAAGGATTTCTACAGAATGGTTTTAAATTAAAAGAGGGTGAATTTATATAAGATACAAGGAAGAAATCCTTCCTTGAGAGGGTGGTGAGGTCCTGGCACAGGTTTTCCAGAATGCTGTGGCTGCTCCATCCCTGGAAGTGTCCAAGGCCAGGTTGGATGGGATTGGAGCAGCCTGGGACAGTGGAAGGTGTCCCTGCCCATGGCAGGGGGTGGAATAGGATGATCCTTAAGGTTCCTTCCAACCCAAACCATCCCATGATCCCACGTTATTCAAGGTCTGTAAATCTGTGTTTTCTCAGGGATAATCAACAGTGCCTGAATCAAGGACTTCACCCTAAAAATAATTTCAGTTCAGCACACCCAAGTGAAGATCTTCACTCCCTGTTGCCTCCAGCCAGTTTGTCCACACTCCAATAAAAATTCCCAGTTCACTTCCAAAGTGCAAAGCACTAGAGCTCTTTCATATATCAATATTCCATAAATCAATTTTCCTTGCTCTTCAATCATTTCTGTTTCAGATGCATCTTTGTCCAGTTTGACATGGAAATCAATGTAGATATAAAAGTGATAAATCATCTGCTTTGCTGGAAATGGCAACTTCGGCACAGGGAACAGCCCCACCAAGGGATACTTGGAAAAAACAGAGGTACAGAGAGGAAATCTTTGCAGTCATGGGGGAAGAACTGGCATTACTTTATACTTGACAAGTTCTTTTCAGGTATTAATGATATCAGATAGTGCCTTTTACACAGCACCTTCCATGCTGCTTTTCCATCATTTAATTGAAGGGATAAAAAGAAAAAAAAGAAAGAAAAGGAAAAGAAGATGACTTTCATGTGACCCTGCAGTGATAAATTGGAATGTATTAAGCTCGAGGAAGAGAAAACAAACAAGCAAACAAAGCAGTCTTGAACTTACACAAAAATGTGGTTTATTTTCCATGGATTTTATGGAAAAATACATAAATTTCCATATCAAGGTTTTGGAGTTACTGTTGGAAAAACAACAAGCTGGGTGGTTTTGGATGACTTAGTAAGAGGAAAAAATAAAAATCAAGAATAAAAATCAAAGATAGACATTGGGTGTTTTTAAAAAAAATAAATATTGAATTCAAGGACATTTTTGCTCAGCAACACATTTCCAAAATCACACAGAGGGAAACCCCAAAGTCCACAATTATTTCTGTAACATGATGCAAACATTTATCATATTTTGAGGGCAATAAGCACACACTGAGGGCTCCACTCAGCTGCACACAAAATATGTTTTATGGTATTTGGGATGCTCTGGGATATTAAACACGTCCACATAGGACTGTAAACCTGGAGTTACTCACATCCTTCCAGAGCTAGAGACGTGTTTGGAAATAGCAGAATATCTGAAAATCTTTGATGTAAATAGAAGGAAAGGGAGATAAATAACAGCAAAGAGTGATGGGGATAGTGGGATTTAAAGCCCCATCCAAACAAATGCACGTCTACTGTTGGATAAGATATCTGTGACAACATCATCCCTCTCCCACAGTGTGTCAGAGCCCCAGTTCCTATGGAAAGGTTCCCACCTGGAGCTGAGGTGGACACATCCCTGTGGAGTGAAATCTGGGCTTGACTCTTCCCCACACTTTGGGATTTTGTGGTGTCTAATTTTTGGGATTTCTGTGTTATCCATGAGACACAGACCTCACCTGTGTCCTTCTGGATCCATGGCCAGAAGCCATCTGCAATTCCCCAGAGCATCTCCAAAGCTTCCAAATGGATTTGTGAGGGCATAAAGTATTTATTCCTATCAACCCCTCCTAGCCTGGAGGCTTTGTTTGACTGGGATTTGACTGGAAGGCTTCCCTTCAGACAGCTAAACCTGGGTGAGCTGAATCCTGATTATCCTGGCCTTGTTCCTGCCTTAATTTTGACATCTCCATCATTATGTAATAATAACCTTTTCAGAGTGCTTTTGGCTATGGGAAATATTCTCCAGCCCGACTGCTACAGTTTCATTTTGGGAACAGTTCCTTTCACGTTCAATCAGCTGCTGATTTTTTTTTTAATGTGAAAATATTCATCACTTCAGCACTTGTATGAAAAAGAATTGGAGGCATCTAAGTACGAGAGATTTCAGTTTTTCAGAGCTGATGGCATTAAATATAATCAGGCAAGTTTGTCCAGCCACAATCTGTGTGAAGTGAGAACATTCCACTGTTATCAGACAGGTTGTTAAATGACCTTTAAGTTCTTCTTTGTCCCTTTTCCCCAGCAAAGCACTTTTTACTTTGCATAGGCTCCTGAATCAAAATCTCTCCAATAATTACATTTTCCAGCTCCTGTGCACTTGTCCCCAGATGACTCCCAAGTAAAGCCTCCTAACTGCAGGGAGCTTGGGTGGTTAGAGCCACTAAGACTCAGAGAAAAGATTGCTCAGGAGGTGAGGAATGACCTGAGGGCATTGGCTCTGCACAGAGCTGGGACACGAGCTGACTTTTCACACAATAAAATTATTGTCCTTTCCTCTTTGGCTCCAGCTCTTGCTGTTCCCATAACCCAAACCTTTCCCCTCATTTTCCATGACAATAACTTCCAAATCTGTATGGGGTTTCACCAGTTGAGTAACTCAGTGAACTTTCACAGTCCCCTTTCCAAGATAAAGCTGCCTCTGTATGACATAAAACAGGTCCTGAAAGTCCTAAAGTTGGTGTGAGGAACAAGTCCTCAGCATTTCCCAGCTCCATCCCTCATGACACCTGGGGTTACCAGCTTCCAACAGCTTCATGACATCCATGGAATAAACTAAAAAGCTAAAATGAACTGAAATTCTAAGTTTATTCCCTGCCATCACTGTGGCTTCTGCTCTTTTTGCCATTTTCTTTTGATCTGCTCATCCCAGGCAGATTTTGCAAGGAGGGAAGTGACACCACAGGAATGTGTGAGGTCAAGGAATATTTCCATATAAAAAAGAGCTGGATCTCCTATTTCTTCAAGCCATGAGACATTAACCCTTCACCACCATCAGCACAAAGGCTTCAGGAAGGTCAAGGGACTGAAAACAGACAGAGAATTCTCAGCTCAAATGGAACATCCTTTACTAGTTATCCCTCAGGAGAACAACAAAACCATCATCCCAAATGGGAAACCCAGTGAGTTGTAGACTAATGGGACATAAAAGCAACATTATGGGATGCAGAAAAAAGAGAAATAGTGACTTTGTAAAATTATTCTGAGGTGATTTTAATGGCAGTGTGCAAATATATCAGGGTTGTTGAGAAAAAGGGATGGGGCCTCTTCTCCCTGTCAACAAGAGGACAAGGGGAAATGACCTCAAGTTGTGCCAGGGGAGGTTTATTTGGATATTAGGAAAATATTCTTCCCTCCAGAGGGTGGTTGGGCACTGGAATGGAATGGTCGCACCCCTGAGGCTACCAGAGCTCAAGGAATGTTTGGACAATGCTCTCAGGGAGAGGGTGGGATTTCTGGGGTGAGGAGTTGGACTTGTTCCTTGTGGGGCCCGTCCAACATGGGATATTTTATTGCTCTTTTGAAGCATCAGGGTTCAAAAGTCCAGGTGGCAGCAAGGGGGAAGGTGTGAGGGTTTGAAGAGCTGCTCCTGCACAGTCCATCCAAGCCTAATCACTGGAGTAACCAGTAACTATTCCTGGAGTAACTTCAGTCCTGGCCAGCTCTGAGGAGGAACGGGATCAGTCCATCAGAGCTTTTCCTATTTCTGGGAGTGCTGTGCATTTAAATGGATGTTATTTCTATGGATGGCATTGCTTTGTGTTTCCTGTCCCCATTGATCTGTGTGACTGGCCATGGATATGCAGATATATGGGTACATAAATATAAAATAAAACATACTGGGGGCTCCCAGCTGGAAAATGTGCTTGGTTTTCCTGCTGGCTGCACCTGGGGACACAGAGCTGCAGCAGCCTCTCATATATTGGGTTATTGGATTTAACAACCTATAACAGATCATAACAGACATTAGGGACAATGAAAGTGCTTGTACCAGGCTGCAGAGAAAAAGCAAAATAAACCAACAACAAAAAAAATCAGTTCTGGTACAAGCAGAAAATGCTTGTTCAATAGTCAAGCAATCTCTCATGGCCTCCTGCTCTTGTTTCTTCTTGTAGATTTGATTCCCTTGGCTCCAGCTGGGAGAAAGTTCCATGGTCTTCCTGTTCTTATTATTTCTTAAATCCTTTTTTTTTTGTTTTGTTTTGTTTTGTTTATTAATTTTGATATATATATTTTTATTCTTTTTCACTCCTCCATTTCCTCTGTGCCAACATTTTCTGCCTGGCACATGGTGGGATTTTTGGGATTGTCCTGAGCAGAGTGAGTGATTGGACTCCATGGTCCTTGTGGGTCACTTGCAACTCAGGATATTTAATGATTCTGTGTTACATTGATTCTCTGCCTTCTTTACCTTGGGATTCTGCAGGTCCTGCCTAGGGAAAAAAAAAAAAAAAAAAAAAAAAAAA